>LOEQ01002093.1:130134-141398 GCA_001685075.1 Bramus lutescens | reverse complement strand
TAGATAGATAGATAGATAGATAGATAGATAGATAGATAGATAGATAGATGAACATGTGTGCTTGTGTGTGTATTTGTGTGACTTCAGGGACTACTTGGTATTTGATAACCAATTATGGGGCTTATTACTGGAAAAGACTAATCGTCCCTCTCTCAGTTATCAATTGCCATAGTGTTTTCGTCTAGGAATGGGGCCCTATGAGATTTCCCCTTTCCACATTTCAGCCTCTATTATTGCTGTCAATTGTTCAGGTCTTGTTTAGGAAAGCCATAATGTTGAGGAATCATGGATTTAACTTACCTGTCACTTCCACGAGACATAATCTCACTGCAGACTTCCCAGAGCTCTGGCTTTTACAACACCCCCCCACAACACTCACACCACTTTTCCATTGTGTTCCCTGAGTCTTAGGTATAGGGGCTGTGTTTTAGACTTATCCTTTTGAGCTAGGCACTTTGTGGTCAGTTGATGTCTATATTTTACCAAGTGGTGTTTGCTATGATGGTTGGTAGGGCTTGAGAGACACATATATCTTTGGGTACATGGAGAAGCTTTAGAATGTAGTTAGGATTTAGGCTGCTTCTATGGAAGCAGTGGCATTAGGTTCTCTAAGATCCATGCCATCACTAGTGCTCTGCAGATAGCTGGGTTTTAGTACCAGGCAACATTTCCCTCAGATGCAACTGGTCCTGAGTCTAATCAGACAACTGTTGGTCACTGCCGAGATACAAGCACCACTGTTGCACCTTTAGAGATGTCTTGCTAGGTGGGTCATTTTTGTGGTTCATAGGCACCACACACAGCTGGGCAGGCTAGTGGTGGTTTCCCTGACCTGGTATCTTGCATAGACTTCAGGAAAGAGGCTTCAGGTCATACAAAGCGGGAATCTTTTGAGTCCTGTGTCCAAAGTGTGCAGTGTTATCAGTAATAGGGACTTCACTTAAACTACTGGAAGGCTTCCAAGGGCAATAGCAATAGCCTGTGTAGTTTTGTGAGTCTCACAGACACTCCTGACCGAAAAGTGGAAAATAACTTTCTTCTGCCTCTTTAGGTTGTCTATGGCTCTGAGGAGTAATGTCAATGATATAACTTCAGTTGAGGAACGTAATAAATTTCAGTAATTATGTAAGAAAAGCAAAGGGGACAAGAATGTGCTTTCCAGTTTCTAGACGGCACTTGTGCGGTGGAATCCCAGTTACAGCAAGCATGGCCCTCTTCTTAGACACGTTTATAACTTTTATTCCTCCAGCGTCTTACCTCTTTGTTTCTTTTCATACGGTTCTGGGATCAATGCCTGCTCTTGAAACCTGTTTTAGCTTCTTCATTTTGGTGAAATCAAAATTAAAAATCTACTCCTGCCGGGTCAGGTATTTGGAGCAGGTCGTAGCTCTCACTCGCAAGCAGCACAGTCTTTTGGGAACAGAAGGACATTACAGTAAGAAGGGGCTATGATGGAGCTTGTAGAAGGCACTAAGCTATGTGTGGAGCAGATGGGAGTCGACTCCACTACTGATGACGAAATGACGGTTTCTCCTGGAGAAGAATCCAATGGCAAGCCCAAAACAGAGTAACAATGCTAAACTCAGTTATAGGAGTGAAAAATCTAACTCGGGAGATGATTGGACAATGAAATGCAGATGCAGCTACAAAGTTTGTCAGGAGCAGCACATAAGAAACCAGACTCAGGCTGAGGAGTTTGATTTCTCTACCCTAAACAGTGAAAGGTCTTTGAGGATAAAGAGCCATCATTATTAATACTAAAACATTTCAAAGAATGTTTAAGTAGACTACTTTCTGATGTTTCTGAAACTTCATTAGATTCATAGACTCATAGTTGATATAATAAATGTCAGTATATGACATAGTATTACAGATTCAGAATAGTAGGTGAGACCTTGTTCCAGCTTCATAATTTAACACTCGGCCAAGGAGTTGAGTTTACTCTAACCAAAAAACGCTAGCTAAAACAAAAAAGTCTACAAGTAAACATACAGAATAACTCCTTGTTTACATTAAATCAAAACCATTGTTCTAAAGAAATGGATAAAAGTCCAATATTTTGGCCTTTTTGTCTAACCAACTGTTTTAACAATTATTTAGGTATCTTCCCTTCCCCTGATGTTTATCTTAAGCCATAAGCATCCTAATGTACTCTGTTGTTTCTCTATTTTAATCCAGTGATTTGGACAGACCGATGATTTTTTGATAAAGATCATGTTTCTTAAAAAGAGAGTAATAATTGTGATCATTACCACTGATGACTAAGGGGGCTTGAGGAGTGTATCAGCAAGTAAGAGCTGATACAATAGAGGACCAGAGCTCATTTCCCAGCATCCACATCAATATGCACGCTACTCATGACTCCAGCTTCACGGGATCCAATGACTTCCTCTGACTTCCAGGAGCACTGTAACATGTGCATACACATACACACTTGGCAACAAGAATGAAACAAATGTTGATGGTAAACGTGACAGGATGTAGAATTACTTAGGTAACAATTCTCTGGGCATGCGTATTACAAAGTTTCTAGACTGCGTTAACTGAGATGAGAAGACCTACCCTAAATATGGGCAGCACCATCCCTCAGGCTGTGTAATGAAAAAGAAAGCACAAGCTAAACACCAGCACTCATCTCTCTGTACTTCCTGGCTGTAAACACAATGCGAGCAGCTGCCTTATGCGCCTGTGGCCATGACATCTTGTCCTGGTGTCTAAAGTTTCAAAAGGTGAACCAAAATGAACCTCTTACTCTTAAACTGCATTTGTCCAATCTTTTGCCCCTAAGAAGAGAAGAGTAACAAGAAATTGATTGGGACTTTTCTGTGTTGATCCTAAGAATTCATGCATAATCTTTTAGGCCTAGTTGTGGATGGAATTTAGATGAGTTTGCAATTTAGGGGCAAAGTAGACCCCCAGAAAACTGTAAATAGATCTGAACAGGCCATCCTTGTAGAAGTTGGAAGACCAGAGTGCTAAGGGTAATACAGAGTGTAGCCCTCTTTTGGGGCCTTTCAGAAGGAAATGAGGATCCAACCTAACTAAGTTTTAAACCCCTTCATTTATTTTACAGTGAAGAACATGGCTTCATTTGGGCCTCATACCAGGAACATGATTGAGGGTGAATTAAAATTTATGGACAGATTTGCTTGGTAGAGAAGATATCAAGATAGGCTAGCATTTACACTGTGGCGTGGCTACTGTTCACTGCTTTTATACACAACTACAGTGGGAGAAAGCAGAAAAATATTTAAACCATATGGATTGTCAAAGAAGGGAAAGTGTGCAAGTTTAAAGTTGCCAACAAGGCACAGAGAGAAAGCAGTTGTAAACATCAAAGACATTAGCAGCATTAAAGACAAGCCTCACGGGCAGTCCACAATGGAAAATATAAAAGGTCCCCTGAGGATAAAATCATTTGCAAACTCCAACTTCTGAAAATGAATATTATTTTGAAATGAATGAACCTTAAGTAAGAAGGTTGTTGAGCAGATTGCTTGCTCAAAATCAGTTACCAAGAGAAGTTTGTTTCCCCCAGGACAGTGCACAGAGATCACTGCTGCTGTGGCCCAAAGAGGAAAGGTAACATCTTGAGCTGGCAGAAGAAAGTGACAAAACTGTCCATGTAGTTGGGGAGGCAAGAGTTTATTTGGCTTCCATGTTCACAGCACTGTTTATCAATGGAGAAAATCAGGACAGGAACTCAAACAGGACAGGAACCTGAAGGCAGGAGCTGATACAGAGACCAGGGAGGAATGCTGCTTATTGGCTTGTTCCACACAGCTTTTTCAGCCTGATTTCTTATAGAACCTAGGAACACTGGCCCAGGGATGACACAACCCACAATGACCTGGGCCCTCCTCATAAATCATTAATTAAGAAATGCCTACATGCTTGTTTACAGTCTGAACTTATGGAGGCATTTTTTTTAAATAGAGGTTTCCCTCTTTCAGATGACGTGAACTTATGTCAAGTTGACATTAAACTCTCCAGCACATCATTTTCCAGGCACAAAAGATGCAAGAGTGAGTTATCATGGAGTCTGGTATCAATGATTCTAAAAGCCAATCAAGACAGCCACTGAATGGCAAGGTTAGCATGCCTGAAAGGAGGTATTGAAAGGCATTGTATGAAGCTGAAAAAGTAAAGCCTAAAATATAATGTAGCCCCCAGGGATTTTGGAGATACCAGGACCATAAGACATATGCTAAGTTAGCTGTAGAAACTGCAGCAATAGAGAAGCTATGCATGCTGAAAAAAGAAGAAAGAGAAGGGCATGACTGCCCAAGCCCTTTGAACATGAGTCCAAGATGCTCTATATAGTAGGGAATGGAGGCCCTCTGTGAATGAAGTCCTGACTGAATGTGGATTGTTCTCACAGGTACAACCATGTCAAAGGTCAAGGCTTTGAGTACCTGGGAAATTGGCAAAGCCTTTCTCCAAATAAGACAGGCTTGTAACTGGCAAATCTTCTCCCAAGTGTATTTAAGGATGATGGATCGGTGTCTAACATCTGCTGTGTCTTCAAACAGGATGCTTACAGAATAAGGTTTCTGGCTCTCAGAGATCTCCTATGAAGTCTAGCTTGCTTCTGCCTGTGCTGTACCTAACAGACACTCTGAGCTTCCTGGTTGCTTACAGTAGTAGGTGCCACTCCATTATAATGCTACCAGACTTTCTATACATGTGTCTGTGTGTCTGTCTGTTCTTCATTCCCTTGCTATTCCTAGTCCATGTTCCAGAATCAAGCCACATGAATTGCAGTCATGGGTGTTAGGGGAAGCTGTTCATTTATTTCCTGGCTACCCTGACTCAAAATGCTCACACAGAAACTGTGTTAATTAAATCACTGCTTAGCTTATTAGCTCTAGCTTCTTATTGGCTAGCTCTTACATCTTAAATTAACCCATTTCCATTATTTTGTGTATAGCCACATGGCTGTGGCTTACTGGCAAGGTTCTGGCACTTCTGTCTCTGGCGGTGGCTATATGACTTCTCCCTGAATCTGCCTACTCTCTCTATATGTCTCTTTCAGCCTGGCTTTACTCTGTTAAGCCATTGGCCAAAAGCAGCTTCTTTATTAACCGATGGCAATAAAATTTCTTCACAGCATACATCACCTCCCTCATCACAGGGGGCTTTACAACTTGATGCCTCCTTTAATATAGACTGTCATTTTGTTTGCTCTAATTGTTAGAAATATTTCTTAATGCGAGCTCCCTGCCGACGCAAAATTCCCGATCAAGCCAAATCCAAACAAGCCAAATTAAGAAATATCCAGGTTTAATGGGAGATCTGCACTCTCGGGTGGCCCTGAGGGGGAACCAGAAAGCCGCTGGAATGCGACCCCCGGGAGGAAGAAGGGAGACCACGTGTTCCTCTTTTGGGGGGATCACTTAGATACCCAGGGGAGTGGTCCTGACCCCACCCCAAGGGAGGGGTCAGGACCTGGCTTGCTGGGATTTGAAGTCCAGACCAGGCCTGGGGGCTGGGATAGATGCAAGGGGCAGGAGCCTTTGCTCCCAACTCGACACTAATATTTCCTTGCTTTGCCCATAGTTCTTTCTCTTGGAATGGCACTGTTTATTCTGAGCAGTCATCTATTGGAACTCTACATGATTTGCTAAGAGATTGGCTTGGGTCTGAGAAGAGACACAGACTTTTCTTTTGAAATAATGGTTGAGCTATTATTGAATAAGGGGGCTTTTGAAGTTTTAAATTATGAAATAACCATGAACCTATAAGGACATGGGTTATGACTTGAAAGTAATATGTCTGACTGGCAAGTGAGCAGGGTAGACCCATGATAGTTAATATTTACCACTAACAGTTTTTTCTAGAAACATCTGCAGAAAAGTTTCTATATTGGATTAATTGAGGTGAGAAGACATAGTCTAAACATAGGTGGTTTCATTCAATAAACTGAAATCTCATACTGAAAAATAATAAAAGAGAAATTGGATTTTGCAACAGCATTCATCGCTCTGCTTCCTAAATGCTGATGCAGCGTGATGAGCTGGCACATCTGCTTTCTTGCCACAATGTCCCCCATCATGATGAGCCATGCCATCAACTGCAAGAACAATTAAATTCTTCTTCCTTCAGTTGCTTCTTTGATCACAGCCTCTGAAAAAAATAACTGAAAAAAATACAAAAAGTTTTCTATAAGAAAGATGCAATTTCCTTCCTTGCAGACTTTGTAAGCAATGGTACTCTGTGGGGAACAGTGTCATGAAGTTCTTTTTGTTAGTCATTTAGGTAAGGGCTGTAGAGAGAGCAGATGTTTAGATTATATGGACACATTGAAGTTTGTTTTGGTTGTGACTGCTTCTGAGGGTGAAAAATAGCACACACCAGACAGTTTCAAACATGCCAAGACCCGGTTGCTCATTGAAACCCCTTGCTCTTTGTCCCACTGATGGTTGGAATTAATTAGCAACACCTGATAATTGGTACCACAATGGTCAAACTGTGCATCTGCCACATTTGTAGTGAAAATGCCACACATGTCCCTCTGATCATTGCTTCCTGGAAATGCAAAGCATCCCCTGAATTCTCCTGCACTCCACATCTGTTCATTGGGGCACTGGGCGCCAATGCGCTGTTCCTTTGCCCTGGCAAACCTTATACCATTCCATCACTTACATCAGTAAGGGTGGGCTCTTCAGACTCACCAAATCCCTTGCAACACTTTCTACCATGTGATGCCCTTTGTGCATTCTTGGTTCAGCATGAAGGCTCCTCTCTTCATGGCCCGAGCAAACTTCTTTTCCCGTCTGTCTATTGTTGCCACTCCTGCTTCAGCTGCTTACCTTGTGTTCTGCATTGCTGTCACAAGCTGCCCCAACTTTCAAGTCACTGTGCAGTCCCACTTCTTCAATGAGCATACCCATGAGTAGCATCAGCTGCCCCAAGCCAGATCTCTCTAGGCTCTGAAACTCCAAGTGGGCTTGTTTTCAGTATTTTTTTTTCTTTTTTGTGGATACCATCTGCCATTCTTAAATAGAGTAGTGGGTTTCTCACATTTATGGGTTAGCCTTCCAATATCTTGGATGCTTCTTGAATTCGTTTACTAAAACAGTCCCAGAAATTTTTTCTTAACAAGCACAGATTCTTAGAACAGCAAGCAAGCTGAGTTTCTCAATTCAGCCATCATCACAATATTATTTCTTTGCATAAAGATTTAAGTGATGACTGAAATGTATAAAGAAAGAGGTGCACAGCGGCATGAGAAAAGCAAGCAGATGGGAAAGAGAATAACAATGAAAATACAACGGCCTCAGAATAACTGCTAGTTATTCTGGTAGTCAGTCTTTATCAGCTTGATTTGATTAAGAAATATCAGGGTGATGCAGCTGGAGACATTGCTCTGTGGTTAAAAACATTGATTGTTCTTCCAAAGCAATGGGGTTTGATTCCCAGAACATACAGTAGCTCATGACCATCTGTAACTCCTGTTTAAGGGATCTGACATTTTTGACACCATTGGTACCAGCTATATGCACATTACACAGACATACATAAAGTCAAAATACCCATATACATAAAATAATAAAATAACTTTACAAAAAAATGAAAGTAGTTCTTAGGGGTTAACGGAGTAAACCCCCAAGTGTGTCTGTGATGGAGTTTCCCAAGACAGTGAAATACTGAAGCTTTGACCCATTAATGGATTTATCCCCTGAAAGATTATTAATATAGTGATATTACTGGAAGATAGTGAAAAACAGGAGGTAGGGTCTTGCTGATAGAAGCAGACTACTGGGGTCCCCCTGGGGAGCTGTATCTTGTATTGGACCCCCCCATTTTTGTGTTCTTTTCACTTCTTCCTCTCTCCCTCAAAGAAACTGCTCTTCCACCTGGTCCCTCAATAATGATTCTTTGCCTTAAAACTGACCCAGAAATGTGGAAGCAGGTAAACTGAGGACTGAACTCTTCAAAACCATTAGTCTAAAATGTACTTTTTAAATTTATCTGTTTCTACCAGGAAGTTTCATCACAATTATTCAAAAGTAATTAACACAATTTCCATACTACACATGCACATATGCAATCATCTAATCATCCTCCATGCTGTTTATCAAAGCCTGTCTCTGGCTCTCCATAGCTGTTGAGAACATTTTGCTAGAAGTGATAAATCTGGCTTATAAGACAGCAAAACCCAAATACACTATGATGGTTATAGGCTTCAGGATGGAATTTTTGAAAGAGCATCTTTCCACCCCGTCATTTTTTTTTCAAGAACAAAGTGTGAATTCCACTTCCAGAGTACCTAGGTTTCAACATGCACTAAATATGCATTCAATCCCAACACTCAGGAGATAGAAACAGGCAGATCTCTATGAGTTCAAGAACAGTCTGGTCTACAGAGCAAGTTTTGGGACAGCCAAGGTTGTTACATGGAGAAACCTTTACCTGAAAAACAAACAAACAAACAAAATGCTACCTCATTACTTCTTGTCAAGAGAGAAGACTCCTACCTACTCTTATCAATTTGCTTGTGGACTAGTAGATTTCTACCATGTTATATTTAAATCCAATGATGTTGGCCTATAGAAGAAGAGGCCAAATTTGTCAATCTATTTCAATTATGAATACTTAAAAATAATTTCATGGCCATTCAAAACTAATAAAATTACTTTAAAATGAAATAAAATATTAGTCTTTCTGCTAGTTTGCATTTTTCTTAAAGTCTTTAAATAGCCATGATCTTCAGTAAGTTAGAAATGTTCCTAAATCTTTCCCTTTAGTTTTTGATTTTATGGGATCACATGGTTCAGTGTCACCTTAAACCACTTTGACATATTATTAAAAACACATTTAAAATTTTTTAAGCAGACAATTAATTTGGAAGAACATAACCAATATTACCTTCAGATTCTTGGAGCCAGAAAAAAAAGGCAAACTGGAATGTTTAATTTCTCCATTTTTCCGTTGAGATATGCATTGTATCTCATTTCTAAAAACAAGCCCTCCTGGGGTGTGGCATGATTTTCAATTTCTGAAAAGCATAAATATTGGATCTCATCTTGTATTTGAGAAAGTTGGTGCTTCCTAACCCAAGGAAGAACTAGAGTAGTAATGTAGAGCATGAGCCAGTGCAGTACATGTCTTGAATCTTCTGACTTTATGAAAATCTCAACTTTCCTATAGGAAGAGCAAGGAACTGAAAACCAAGTTAGCTTGCCTGAGTTTCCTAAACACGGGAGCCAGGAACAAGAACCATGCTGTGTGGTTACAGACACAGTTGTGGTCAACTCTCATGTCTCACATTAAACAGGGTTAGATGTTCGCTTGTGTGAGCAGGAAGTGGGCATGCCTTTGGATGCATTTCTGCTGTGATTGGCTTTTGTTTGTTACAGCTCTCATAACAGCTTTTATTCTGTTACAAAAAGAAAAATTGTTCATTCATTCAATAGAATGCTAGGATAAATGGTTTAGCTTTCCATGATGAATAAAATTCCCTAAACATTCAGCAGTTTGGATGTTCTCAAGCCCTGTCCTAAGGCCTTCCATAAGGAGGCAAAGACAGGATATGCAGAGATGAGGGAAACGGTATTGTGTAAGACATCAGCTCTTGTGACATTGTGACATGCCTCAGTATGAGGTCCAGGTACATACACCCAGCTTCCATCATCAGGAAAGAGAGAGCGAGTGGAGGGGAACTCAGAGGGGTCAGCAGAAACTCAGTCTAAAAAATTTCCTGAGGACTTTGATTTATATTCCAGGACATATAGGATACTATTGCAGTGTCCTTATCCTGTGAATCACACATTAATGTGTCCTGAGGTGAAGACCAAAAAAAGGGAAGACTATTCAAAAGGTAATCTGACCATGATAGGATGAGGACCTTAAGTAGTACATGGATACCAAGGATGATTGCAATGTGCTCGGTTCTGAATATATCCTGAAGGCTGAACAAAATTATTTCCTGAAGGTTTAGGTATAGGAGACTGTGAACAAGATGGGAAGCATGAATGGTTGTCAAGGTTTGTCCAGGTTCTTAGAAGCATGGGTTTCCGGCATCCATAGAGAACTAAGCTGAGACCTTGTATAGAAATCTCCTCTGAAGTGAATGAAATATTCGATCTCAAAGGGATACTTGTTAAGACATATGAAGTAAACAAGCCATAAGTCTCAAAAAGCTCCTGAAATCAGCATGGTCCACATAGCCCATCCACAGGGGTATATAAAAACTAACAATGCCTGGGGAGAAGAAATTATCCACTCTACTGAACTGACTGAAAGTCGTGCTGGCCACTCCAGGACTACTGCTTTTTTTAAGTCATCACCAATACTGGGGTGGTCTTTGCACTGAAACAGTTGCTTCCGAGTCCATGCTCCTATAGGTAGTCCTTCACTCATGTTTTTACAAGAGGGCCGAATAAATCCACTGTCTAACTAAGCTAGGCTTAGAGGAAGCTCTTTCGGGGTCTGCTACCAATGTCCTATTTGGAAAAAAGGAGACATTTGTTCCTTCTTCTCTAGTGCCAGGAAATCCCAAATTAGTCCAAAAAGTCTACAATACAATGAGTGCCCAAACAAGGATCCACAGAAGCATAATGAATTAGGAAGGAGTGTTTGCATGCTTCCTGCAGTGGGTGATGGACCCTGCTGTGACTGAGGCTGATCCAGGTGAAAGTGGAGCATCCATGGGAGCAATCGTTGCATGACTCTCTTTCTGCTTTTGTGGGATAGTGTTTCTTCTTGCTGAAATGGTCGTTACAGGCTTGCTGAAATGAGTGATAAGATATACAATCAAGGTGAGCCAACCTGTGAGAAGAGAGTCACTGGCGGATTCCAAGGGTGGGCATCTTCCTCTACTTGGAATGAAGTGGCAGAAAATTGAAACAAACAAACAAACAAAAAAAAAACATTGCATTGCCGAAAGTAACATGCATGAGGCATGATTGTAAGCAGGCTGTGCTGTCATTTGTATGACCTTTATTGTAGACAATATGTCATGCAACCAAGTCTCCACTGTCTCCCAAGGAAAGAGTTGCCTGGATAAGACAGGTAAAAGACATGCAGTTGTTAGCTTCTGCACTTCTCTTTGGCTTGGAAAGGAAACTAGAATACAGACTGAAGCAGAGTTGTTTTGCTTTCTGTTTGTTAAAATTGGCAGGATCTGTAATAGAGAGAATGAAAGTTCAATCTGTATTAAAGAGCCTTTTTTGGGATCCAAATCTCATTATTATCCATAAGATGAAGAAGAAGAAGAAGAAGAAGAAGAAGAAGAAGAAGAAGAAGAAGAAGAAGAAGAA
>LOEQ01002093.1:114626-127571 GCA_001685075.1 Bramus lutescens | reverse complement strand
AGGCAGTGCTTAAATGAATACAATTTGCGTGTTGTTATTTCTGGGTATAAGCTAGCTGTGGGGGAGCTGGGTGGGTCAAAAAGCAGGCCCGCTCCCCATTCACTACAAGAGATATAAGCTATGTAGCCAGGAGGAGTAAGAGAAAAATCAGTCCCAGATAGACTGAACTATGTAAACCATAAGTACTGGAAAGAGGAAGAAGGAAGAGCATAGCTGAGAACACAAGGCAAGACAGAGGTAATTTTGACCTGTCCACTGGGTCAGATAGGACTTTGCTCACAGGAGATGCAAATAGAGATTGATTCGCAGGGGCCTCAAGACTGGGAGAGAACTCTAGGTGCTGTATGGAGGCCCAAGCTAGGATGTAGTCTTTGTTTGTTTGTTTCTTAGAGACAGGGTTTCTGCTTTGGAGCCTGTCCTGGAACTAGCTCTTGTAGACCAGACTGGTCTCGAACTCACAGAGATCCGCCTGCCTCTGTCTCCTGAGTACTGGGATTAAAGGTGTGCACCACCACCACCCGGCTAGGATGTAGTCTTTACAAGCCAGAAGAAGTCTGTCAGAGTTGAGTGACTTTGCCAGGCTTGTCAGTTCATAAATCTCAAAGTCAGTAAAGGGGATGAAGGCTTGGAGAGCAAAGAGGTCTGCATGGGTCACTCAGAAGCAAATATGCCGGGTGTGGCTCAAACTGGAGAACTTTGGGAAGAATAGCAAGAAGCCAAATGCTCTCCAAGAGAGTTTTAGAAATGTTTCAAAGCCTGAGCAATAGCACACAAAAGACTTCAAGGATGAAACAATGCAGATACAAAACTTAAGCCTGACCTAAGGGTGAGCAGTTATCCCTTCTTTCCCCAAGAACAGAAAGTTTACTTAAGGTAGAGATTGTTTGTCCAGCTCAGAGCCCTTTCAGCAGCTAGGTATGGCTGACAGAAAGGTAAGAGTTGTGGTGCTGGCCTAGTGCCTCTCAAGATCTGAGTTTCCAGGAGCAGCAGAGGCACAGCAAACTGAAGCAGGCCCTTAGCCTAAGCCAATCCAGGGCCCCCAGGACAAACACTTTGGCCACTGGGATGGGAAAGGATACAGTGGCACCATGGCAATAATTACAAGCCAGGATGAGGGCATAGGATAGAAAAGTATCTGTGGATTATGAAAGTCTAGAATGAGCAGATTCCCTGTCTAAGCTAAAGTACTCAACATTAGCATTTTGATGAAGCAACTGATAGGAATGATAATATCTCTTTGTAATGTACTAGCTCTTGCTAATATATATTTTTTTAATCCATTGAGTACCCAAGGTCAACTTGCACTTATTTAGAATGGATAACAGTGGTCCTTCTTCATTGATTCTGCCCACCCACTGAAGAAAAATGTAATGTTTCATTACACAATGCTAAACTTACATGTCTAGTGGATTTGTAAAAACATCCCAATGAACAGTTGACCTAGTTTGCCTCCTATTGCTGTGACAAAATATTCTGACCAAATACAACTTGGGGAAGAAAGTTTATTTGGCTTACATGTCCCCATCACAGATCATCACTGAAAGAAGCCAAGGAAATCAAGCAAGGCAGGTACCTGGAGGCAGGAGCTGATGCTGAGACAATGAAAGAATACTGCACACTGGCTTGCTCCTCAGATTCAGTTAAAACCATCTTGATTACACGTCTTAGGTCCACCAGCCCAGGAGTGGCACTTCCCATCAGAGATGAGCCCTCCCATATCAGTTATTAATTACAAAAATGTCACACAGACTTGCCTACAGGCCAATCTGATAGAGGCATTTTCTCAGTTGAGGTTCCTTCTTCCCAGATGACTCTAGCTTGTGTCAGAATGACAAAAAAAAAATACCTAACTAGCACCACAGTAAAGAAAGCAGCTAAGGAGTTTAAATGAAGCCATCCCGCAGCAGTGAGAAATGATGCTCCCAGCAGCCACAAGATTGTTGGGTAAAAATCGCAGTGTTAGGCATTGGCTGTATCCCTATGAGTCGTTTGGCCAAGAAGTCATATAACTTTTCAGAAGCTAATGCTGGATGCCTTTCAACACCTGTTGCTGAAGATGCCCCGTAAGTCATGAAGTTTAAGGCTGCTACTGAAATGGAAGCTCCCTCCCTGTTGGCTTGCTTCCATAGTAGCGTAAGGTGTGATGTAGGTTACTGAGGGAAGATTGTCTCCAACAGTTCTTATTGGCTATGGACCAACACACCAGACAAGATGTGCCCCCTGGGGCAATAATGGCATAACAGTTACAGTCACATCCAACTGTTTCCCACGTGGACTGAAGACCTACCCCACAGAAGAGAACCCAGTTCTGGTACTGCACACCAGAGCAAAATGCCATGACTGAGAGGTTATGTAAGGCCCAGTGGGGAGGCCACTATTACTATTTGCTTAAATATATGTCATGTGGCTGTCCAGTTGTCTTCTCCACATTTGTGTTTATGCCCATAGATCACTATTGCTTTCGGCCTAAAGTGATCTTGGATGGAAATATCCCCACCCCAAGAGGAAAGTGTACTACAGCAATGCATGATCAGTCAAGATCCTAAGAACAAGTGATTCTTCTGTGGCATAGTCCCTAAATGTTTAGATACATATAGAAGAAACTAATCAGACAGCCATTACCCCCTCTAAGGCTAGGGTATGGAGTGGAAGAAAAATATAAGAGCCAAGGAGATGGTGGGTACTTCATAGCAATTTCTTGTGTATTTAAATGTTCCACCCTGTAGGGAGAGAAGTCAAGTCTCAGAAAGGAAACAGAACCTACAAGGCTCAAGAGGATAATAATTAACAAGTCTCAGAACATTTCTGACACAAACAAGTCTCAGGTAGCCTTTCTCTAATATTATACACACAGAAACTTCAATGGAAAAGAAGCTTTCTGGTCTGCAGAACTGCCTCCAAGTTGTACAGGGAATTTCAAGGGCATAAATTTTGCTAATTATCATCCATTCTGTGTGGAATTTTCAATAAAACAGCTGCCTTTGAATTATCCATACGTTTGCAAGTAACCCCAACAACTAGCTTGTTCACTAAACTAGGCTTTTGTAGCCTTGTTTCTTTGATGTGTCTTTGGATCCTCATATGGGTTGGATAAGCATTTGTTCTACCTCAAGAAATAGCACACAATACTTCCTCAGATATTTTGGGATTCTAACGTGACATACTGAAAATGAATAAAGACCACATGGCCCATCTGAGATGATGAGTGGGTGTTTGGACACAAGTGTGGGTTTCAAAAGAGCCAGAGACCAACAGTTTGGATTTACTCCAAAAAAAATAAAAATAAACCCAAGATACCAGGAGACATTTTCAAATGAGCACCAAAGAGGTAGATAATTAAATGAGAAAAGATCATAGCCAGACCCTGGGGCATGCCAGTGAGAAGCCCTCCCTGAAGAAGCTTACAGTGGCACAAATGGATTATGACCGGGGATTCACATTGACTTATTCACTCTATCCCTGACACTGAGGTGTGGAGCCTATGTCAAGACCATGTGACTTGGGAAGGCTACTCCCTCTACAGGTCATGTCTGAGCATGGAACATGGAGACAGAAGAATCTTTTATGTCCTCTTCTAGAGAACGTATCTACTCCTTTTGCTATTAATGAAATCTTGTTGGTGCTTTTCAACAACTTAATCAGGCATCTGGTGTTCAAGCATTTTGGGAAAAAGCCCACATTTCTTTGGGTACATGATCAGTAATGTACATCACTGAAGCTCTTATATACCATAGCGAGAAGGACCACTAATTAGATACACAGAGGAAGGAGATAGAATTTAGAAAATAGATTACAAACTTTAATTATGAGAAAAAGGTATACCATGGGTGAAGTTTTCCCTGCCCTTTTTTCAGATTCATAGAAATATGTAATTTAGAAAAAAAAAAGACAGAATGAATCATGTTGCCAATGTTCCCAAGAAGAAAAGTTTGAATTCTTTCAGACCAAACACTTCTAGGATACCAATTTCAGAGATGGTGTATAAGAGCATGCTGGGCCCCACTTCAGAATGTTAGTCTATTCCTCAAGGCAGCCTCCACCAGTACATATTGGGAAGAAAGGACAGTGAAATGTGATCTTTCATCTTTATTGTTTTGGACTGAAACCTCACTGACCCATGTCACTGGGATTCTTGGGTTCCTGTTTAATGGGGATACCCTTAGGCTGAAAGACAAAGATGTTGATTCTACTGATGGCTTGAGGTAGGTACAGAGGCCAGGTCATGGAGGAGTGGGGCAGAACCTTTGGTCCTGGGCATACTGATGCATGCAGAAAGAAAGATGACAGCAAGGACCTGAAAGGGACATCACACACAGTGTGAAGGAGCCAAGAGGACAGCCTTGCCCTTAGAATCTTGCAAACTGTGGACTCCTGCCCCTCCTACAACACTGAATACAACATGATTCTCAGCATCAACAAAAGGAAAACGGTAAAAGCTCATATAATTAGCCAGCTTGTTTTCCGTGAGCCCTTTCTCACTTTCTTTTCTAAAGGATAACGTCAAACCACTGAATGACTTCCAGAGAGCTATCTAATTACACAAATGAATGAATTAAGCATTCTGCTTTCTCTGCTTAGAAGTTGACTAAAACATTCAACTTTGCTGGTTTCTGTTGAGAAGATTGATCACCTCGTGTTGTGTGATAAGGATTTTCTGCCCCAAAGCCATTTATTTCAAATTTTCATTCGGTTGCTTTTCCAGGAAACGTGCGTGAAGCCAAATACTTCAGGTGTGAATAGGGTATTTGCCAAAGTGGAGATGGAGGCAGAGTGGTAAGCTAAGGACAGTTTGTCAGGGGCCTTGCCCTCCACAGTAATCATTGAATGACACATGAGACACGTTGGCTATTACTAATATTGGGGAAAAAGTGGTTCATGCCAAAAAGATTTAACAATCCATAGCCACAGGGAAGGGCAGGCTCTTTAATCCAGTGCCGACCTGGCAAGGCCCTTGAGGTCTGACGAGAAGAGGACAACCAAGCATGGCTGTCATTAGGTCCAAAGCCCTCAGGGAGTCTCACTATGTTCCAACGCAGGAACACAACCAAAGACAAAAAGGCAGAGCAAGCCTGGTGCTTCAGAACTGCACAACAAGGCAGGCATGGTGCACAGTCACACAAGCGCTCTCCCATCTTTGTCCACCGCTAATCCAGAAACACACTATTCCAAATGGGCCAGGCTGAGCTAATTACAATGTAGAAGCCATAACTCAGTGCAAACGTCGGAGTAATCATCAAGAGCTGCGCTCAGATTTCTCGGGCTAACTTTCCATCATGTCCATGTTCACAAGCAAGTTCAATCAACTCCGAGTCTTCCCATTCCTGATAGACGCGCTTGCCTCTTTGGTACAGGGTCTCACTCTGTATGTCTGGGCTCACGGTGCAGCCCAGGCACCTCAGACTCAAGAGTAATGCTCCTCAGCTTCTCAAATGCTGGGGTTCTAAGCGTGAACTCTCAGGTCCAGTTTATGTTTTGAGTTCCTTTTCTTTTTCTTCTTTCTCCCCGGCACATCATTTCTGTGGGTGCCTGTGGAACTTTATTAGCTTCTCTTTGTTCTCTGTCAATCTACCTCTCCTGGTCCACTTAGCTGCTATGTCTGCCGCATCCATCCATCAATCCCTTTCCATGTGGAGCATGTCATGCTCAGCAGAGAGCTAAGTATTCAGAAGACTGAACAGGTAAAGAGCCTTGTGCTGCTGAGAATGTTGCATGTACGCAACACTTGTGTGTGTGTGTGCACGTGCATGCATGTGTGCAAGTGTTTTAACCATTGTGTGTTGTCTTTAGATGTGATGACCGATCAGAGATGATTCAAGCTGCATCAGATACAGTTAAAGACTGTTTAATATTCAGCTTCTTGGCAGGAGTCTAATTTTTCTTTGTAAACAACATTATTCTTCGTTATTCATATGATTGTTTTGTCCTAGAAATGGGCAAAATTGCCAAAAATAGACATTAGTTTTTATTATTGCTTTGCTATTGATTATGGCAGCATTCAAAACAACATAACCTTGGAGAATAATTTTGATTAAAAAAATCATATGACATTAAGACTGATCTTTGACCATACAAAGTCACATGATGAAAAACTACACCACCTCTCCCCTGTGTCTGAGCTGCTGTCCCCTGCCCAATGAAAAGACTGGCTCCCTAACCTGTGTTCTCCTCAAATCCCTTTATCTTCGAAACTCCTGGTGCTTATTTGTTCTGGGGATCGTGACACTTTGGGGGATGCTGTTCTCTGGTACTCGCTGCCCAGTTTGAAGTTCAGACCCTGGCCAAGCATCTGGGCTCCAACCTCAGAACATTTCACAATATGACCCTGGTGCTATCCTCTCTGATGACAATGTCCCAAGGCTTTTCAAGAATTTTATGAGAGATTTAAAAGCAATTGCTGTTGAAAGTCTCAGAAAATGCCAAAGAAATCATTAACTCACTGAAAAGGGTGCCAAATAAACTCAGTCCTGGAGTCCTACATAATCCTAAGTGCTTTTGAACTGTTGACTGAAGGTACTAAGGGACTTATTGGATGAGATTTTGGTGTGTGGAGGTTTCTATTAGCTGTTGTTTTCTTTTTTCAAAGTACACTCAAAGGTCCAGAGATGGTCTCTGGGGAATAACTTCCCAGGAAATTTGAATTTTTATCAAGAAAAATGAAATTGTCTATTATCTGTCTATCACCTGTCTGTATGATTACATGTGTATAAGGCAGTCATTCCTTGCATGGTCAAGATCATGGGCATTTTAGAAGGACGAGATCTAATCCTGGTCTCTCTTTATCAATAAAGCTATATAACTTTTTTAAACTTTCATCACTTACTCTAATAATAACAATAATGGTTTCCTATGAAAAGAGAGTGCAGTGCATGGGGGTCCTGGCAATTTCCAGAGTAAGTATCTGATGGTACCAAAGAATTAAGCAAAGATTAAAACCAAAAGTAAGTCTACTAGCATCAGACATTGCTATGGCACCAGGCCTGGGGCAGCAGCTTCCTCAGGACGCTAATGCTGAATGGGCAAATAGCAATCAAGTCTGAACTTACTTCTTGGAGTGGAGGTCATGAGCATGCAGCAGACCACAGACACACAGTAGAGCGAGATCTTCAAAGACACAAGTTAATTCCCAGGCTCTAATGTCACCAAACATTGTAAGCATGTTATTTAACTCTCCTGGCTCAATCTTCCTTCTTTATAGATCAGCATATGAATGGCAACTGGCTTGTAAGGCCATTGAAAACATCAACAGCCTACCACCTAAGACTTGTGAAATACAATTTATAAACTGTGAAAATTTCTGTTTATGGCTCTGAACTGCAGCTATTTCAAGAGACCACAGCAGTTTCCCCAAATGGCAGTTATGCCTATCTCCCTTTTCATAAGAGGGAAAGAAAACGTTAGTATGAAGACACATTATCCTAGTCTGTTGTTCACTGGCACATAATTGCCCAAGTAATCAAACAACAACAGCATATATAATATATGTATGTGGATAGGTGACAACTGTAAATTAATAAATGTATACACATAGAATAATGGAAAAGGAAAGAATGATTCAATGAAGCATTTGTATTTTATAATAGTTGAGGATTTTTTCTCTTTGTTCTTAGGAGGATCTGTCACCCAGCTCCCAAGTAATCACAAGACATTCTTATTTTAATGAATGCTCAGCCTTAGCTTGACTTATTTCTAGACAACTTTTCTTAACTTAAATTATCCCATTTCTCATTAACTATGATTTCCCTCTGGTCTTTTACCTTTCTCTATTTCTGCTTGCCTTTTCTTTCTTAAGTGTCTGGCTTTCTTTTCCTTCTCTATGTCTGGCTGGGTGGCTAGGCGGCTGGACAGCTGGGTGGCTGGGCGACTAGGTGGCTGGGCGGCTGGGCGGCCAGGCAGCTAGGTGGCCGGATGGCTGGGTGGCTGGGAGGCCGGGCAGCTAGGTGGATGGCCCGGCATCTTTCTCTCCTTCTCCTTTCACTCTTCCTCTTCTCTTTTTCTCCTTCTACTTATTCTCTCTACCTGGCAGCCCTGCCTATTCCTATCATGCCTAGCTATTTGTGATTCAACACTTTATTAGACCAATCAGGTGGTCTAGGCAAGCAAAGAAATACAGCTTCACAGAGTTAAACAAATGCAACATAAAAGAATGCAATACATCTTTACATCATTAAACAAATATTCCATAGCATATACAAATATAACATACCCAAGACATTTCCACATTTCATAAATATAAGATACACACTTCTTTACACAGGATTCCACATTAAACCAAGAAATAATAATTTGTCTAGATAAATCTTGATGTTTAACATAGGTATTAATTATTTTAAGTCAATGATATGGTTAACGTTAGAGGAACTTATGGGAAATGTAATTTAAATATAAGTGCATTCATTAAAATAAACATTTTAATCAACTCATAAACATGTTATATGGTCTACTATTCAAAAATCATATCTTATAATATCATATCTTCTTACAGAAGACATTTGCTTCACATTCATCCTGAAGGTGGGCGTTCTTCCATTTATCAATATCATTTTATTTTCTATTTGGAAATAGATCCTGTGCAGTCTAAAACAATTCCCTGATACCAGGAAAACTGGGGTCACTTCTTGGGGTTCTTAGTCTCACTAGTAATGGAAGGTTGAGGATGATTATATTAGAGTTTAAAATCCCAGATGAGTTCAGAGAAGGTGGAAAGCTTCAGGGGCTGAAGGCACAGAAAAAAACTTCATGTGTTAGTGTGGAAACACTGTACTTCACACCAACACCACGTCCTGGCGTCCAGATCACTGAGCTGCCGCTGCCCCAGAACCATCCCCATGTGCACAGCCTGGGCGATCGCTGGCACAAGAATTCAGCAGTACTGGAGAAGGGGTGGGGCTTACCTACAGCCATGGCTCAGGTGTGTACGGAGGACAGAGATGCTTATACATTTATTAAAGATTATTTTGCTTAAAATTAAAATTATTTGATAAGCAATGTTTGTGAGTTGGGGAGAATTTGAGTTGGGAGGGTTTGGGATGGGAAAGTTTGGCTGTTGATAAAGTACCAGCATGTTGCCCCTGTAGCCATTGTTGACAGGAGGCTTTCATCTTGTACACGATCCAATCTTTGTCTTGTTTCTTTTATTCAAAATGTCTAGGCATCTAACTCTTTCAACCAAAATTGCAATTATATACTGTGATTTCTTTGAGGGATGGTATTTTGTTTTTTTAGAGACAGGATTTCTTTGTGTAACCACCCTGGCTGTCCTGGAACTTGTTCTGTAGACCAGCCTGCCCTCAAACAGAGCTCCACCTGCCTGTCTCCTGAGTAATAGAATTAAAGGCGTGCACCAGCACTGTCCAATAACACTGCGATTTTTATTTGTCCAAATACATTGAATTTCAGAAGTATTTTGGGAACTCAAAAGCTAGGATTTCTAAGTCAGTACATGTATTTCACATAATAAGCTCTTAATGACGAGCACAGTTTCATGTACTAACTGGATTTTCCACAGCTACATAGCATGTTATATGTATTCTGTATTTTTAAGATTATTGAAAGCTTAGAGTGTCATACCTGCATTTAATGTGTGTTTTATAAGAAATTTATGACAAAATATTTGGAGACATACCATATTTCAATATACACTATTTTTAAACTCTGTCTTTAAGAAGCTTTGTATAATACCAAACCACAGCTGGAGAAACTAAGTTTAATAAATAAAAGATGGAATTCAGGGAAAGAAAACATGTCTGGAAAGCTGTAACATGCACCAACTGCTCGGAGGATGAAAATGGAGGTGACAAGGACAAAAGCCATACCGTCTGAGATAAGCAGACATGGGGGACCAGAGGAATCCAGACAAGCAGCCATGTGGCAACCATCCTCCCCTTTAGAGAAAGAAGCTTAAAGTACCAGAAAACAAAATCAAATAAAAAAAAATACCTACGTTCTGGGAGAAAAAAAAAGCACAAAAAAACAAACAAAAATACAATAATAGAAAAGCTGAACCATTTTGAATCAGAAAGGTGGGCATATCTAAGAAACCCCATCGCATTCTAGTAGTGTGGGGACTGGGCTGGGGTGGGAATTCTGGGAAGAAAATGTACGGGACTAGTACATTCAGCCTATCTCTTTATCAAGATGGTCCCTCCTTCCTGGGGGTAGTCTCTTGGCCAGGAGATTGACTCACCCCACTGAATGTAAGGCTTTCATCTGGATCAGAGACTCTATTCTCTTATTTAAGAATTTCCCCTTAATGATCTCTTCTTGCTACATTAACAATACATTCCTGGACCTCTTGATGAGGGGGACGCAGCTCTGTGATAGAGATTAACCAGGCTTCTGCTGCGTGTCCACGGGAGCTGTCTGAGACCTGAGCAGTCAAAGCAGCTCTGCCGTCTATGGCTATTGGAGTGTATTAACTGCATCTAATGCAAATAATGTCTGACTGGCTGATACAGCAGGGGTTTAACTTTTTCCTCAGTAGCATCATTTGCAGAGGCTTTATGTACCACTGACCCTGTGGAGCTACAATGACCACACAGCCTATGTCTTACAGCTGCCGGCTTCAGCTTCTGTCTTTATGTGCAGTGAACTCCTTCATTTGTGTGCTAATGGTTCTTTATCCTAAGTTGGAAAGATGCTCTTGGCTAAGGCAAATTTGATAATTGAATTTATAAACATCTTTAATAACCATTGTTTATAATGTCACATGTTCATTATTTCCCTTTTGGTGGCTCACAAAAGGAAGATATTTGTTTTAACAAATGTATGGTCTACTCTGCTCTGGGCTACATCCTCTGCATAGGAAAGCAGCAGAAGAAAATGAAACATAGAAACTCCTCAGTTATGCAGTGGCACTCACTAGTGTCAGGGTTTATTATGACACATTTGGGAAATATGAAATGATCTGCATTAATTGTTTAGTCAATTTCATCCAAAGAGAGTTTAATATAAATGCTCTATTTTTCTAAAAGCAATAAAAATGAAAATTAGGGTAAAATAAAAAAGCAACTTGAAACCACATTAAGGATACCTAATGACTGGAATCAATTTCACAAAAAAATAAAATTTAATATTTCTTGAAAATGTACACGCAATATTTGGCTTGGCAAAGGAGGAACAATAAATTTTCTTCTGGTCATTTTTATTAGTTAATTTTCTGCTCTATTTGAAGCACTTGAAGAGATGTTTGAGATTCTGTATTCCTGAAACCATAGAGGAAGACAGTAATATTAAAAATCTTCCCAGCAAGCAGGAGCCTTACACCCAAGGTTTGACCTCATAGATATGGCCCATATAAACTCGAGGTCTTTTTCTGCTTTTTTTCCTTGTCTTTAGTTTCCTTATGTGTAAACAAAACCAAAGCCTATGATAAATGGGCAGACTGCATGACACTCTAAACAGAATGGTTTCTCGATTGTAAAACACTCTGAAGAAGTCAGTATAGATTTTGTGAAGGACACACTCATGGATAAAACATCGTATGGACAAGTTTGACAAAGACACAAGTGGACTCTGGATACTAAATTAAATATATTATTGCTAAATTAAATAGAATCTTAAATACTAAAATTAATATATGGAATGCAAGTAATCTCATCTTCACATATTTTAAAAGAATGTCAACTTTAAATATACTGTAAAAATTCTTGGCACTAAAAACTACTTTATTTCCTATACTGTGAAGATAAGCCACATTTTAATTTCATTAAATGGATCACAAATATTTACTTAGAGCTTTAAAAAATATATATTCATCAAAGCCAAGGAATGTAACCCCTTTTAGACGATGAGAACAGAAACCTAGCCTCCATTTTGATTTATCCGTACTAAGGCTGAAGGCAATGCTGTGTTGCTTGTAAGCAAGTGCTGTGGGTATTCAGTCTGTGCCTTCAGTTAGTCTAATAGCGTCTCTCTCCTCCCTGCTTAAGGGCAGTGCAGACAGATGTCTTCACTTCCAGTAAATTCACTGTCTACCTTATGAAATTTAAATTGTATCTTAAATGAATTTGCTATTTACATCAAATGTGACCTCAAGCAGTGTCATGGTTTTTACTCTGCCTGTCAAACTTATTTAAGAGTGTCAGTGAGAAAAGGAAGCATTGAATTTATTGGCATGTTTTCTTTTTCATCCTTAGTTTCTGCATTTGAAGATCTCTTCTCTCATAATTTCCCTTCTGTAAAAATACTTTAGCCATGAGGAGAGCCTCTCATAGTATCCCATGCTCTGGAATGTCAGGTTTCCCCGGAGAATTCTGGATTCAAAGCTGGTTTTGTGTGCCTTCTTTCTGTGCTACTGTTTATGTCTCACTGCCAAGGATTTAGCAGAAATCTGCTGTCTTCCAAATGTTATCCAATGCATACATGTCATTTCTCTCTTGTTTTCAAGATTTACTCAGTGTCTTTAGTCTTCAGAAATTTGACCCTGGTGTGAGTTTGTAAAGATTTGTTTGGTTTTATGATGTTTGGAACTTGTTCCCCATCTTGGATCTGAATATGTAAGTCTCTGTTTAAATGCATGTTTTCATTCACCATTTTTTATTTAGATTCTAATGGTAATATAAAACTTCCATATTTATAGATCACCATGAAGTATCTTTGCATGCATGCACTTGTGTAGTATTCAAATCAGCATTAAGCATATTCATTTCTTCAAACATTTTTATTCCTTTGAAATAAACTGTTATCACTGTGTCCTTGAAATTTCTGTGTGTGAGAAGGTACCTGAGAAAATCAAAGGAAGAGAGAGGAAGATTTGATTTCAGCCAGTAGTTCTAGCTTCCAATACATGGCAGCTTTGCTTTGGGGCCTGTGAGAAAGCAGGGCATTCTGGTGTGCAGTGTGTCCTGGTACAGACTGTCCTCATCACAATAGTCAGAGACCCACATTGGATCACTGGACTGAGCTCCCAAGGTCCAAATGAGGAGCAGAAGGAAGGAGATCATGAGC
>LOEQ01002093.1:92882-104247 GCA_001685075.1 Bramus lutescens | reverse complement strand
GCTAGATATAATGGGCCAGGCAGTGCTTAAATGAATACAATTTGTGTGTTTTTACTTCAGGGTATAAGCTAGCCGTGTGGGAGCTGGGCCGGATGAAAAGCAGGCCCGTGCTCCTATTCACTACAGTGTCACAGGGTGTGCTTTTCAGGCAGGAAGAGAAGACCTGCAGAGGATGTCATTACTCTACGCCAGGATGCAAATCAGAGCTTAACAGAGTCTTCTTCCTATTAAATTTCACATCCTCCACTTTATCTCAAGCATAGTAAATGATAAAATGGTTTAATATGGATAAAGTAGTGATGGATTTATGTCAAGTGGATAAATTCTTAAATGATAGAAATGGCTGAATCTCATTCAAACATAGAGTTGTCATCCAAAGAACTGTGAAGCTGCACTGACCAACTCTGTACAAAACAGAGCTTCTCTTTCAAAAGTAAAGCCTACCAAATATCTAAGGAAAAAATGGATTTGTTTAGCCAAATTAGCTTTTCATTAGAAAGAAAAACTTCCAAATCACTCTATGAGACCAATATTGCCCCAATTTCAAAGTCAGAGAAAGTTATCACACACACACACACACACACACACACACAATCATAGCCACAAACCATGATCCTTTGGGATCATAGAAAGTGATGCTACTATTGTCTCTTCTCTCCCAGGGTAAGGCCATTAATAATTTTTTTCTTTCTAAGAAGCCTACAGGACACCTTCCTGCTAGGTAGCCGGGAGAAGCTTCCCATTTGATTTGAGATTGGTTTCTCTGTGTTCTGCAAAGAGTATGGTGTTTTCAGCAACAGATCTCACCATGTATTTATGGTGGGTAACTAGAACAGTAGCAATAGCCTGTGTTATTATCAGAATACCTGGGGTCTCCCAGGCCAGTACCCCATAGGGAGCTATCCCACACCTTGCTCTGCAATGTCTTTTTAATATTCATGTCTTCTGGTAACAGCATTGTCCACCCATACAGGGAATATCTGTTTAAATTCATTTTTAAAATGTATACTTTGAAATTAACTCATTATCTAGTAGGTTTCCACAGGCTTTCTCATACATTCTTACTTTAGGTTAGTCCACCCTCTTCCCCTCCTTTCCATCTTTTTCCAGCTCCCAGCCCCACTTAATCTTAACAACCCCAGCATTTCCCATTTCCTTGACATTCCAAGTATTCTACTATTCTCTAATTACATTTTTAATTCCCAGTTAAGCCTTTCCACACCCAGTATTCCACCTCCCAACTTTCCTTTTAGCTAAAATCCACAATCTGCCCTGTATGGCTCCTTTTTCGACAGTCTCTTGAAGGTTTTATCCCACATGTTTGCTGCTACTTATTAGGTAAAGGGAGGAAAAGACTAGGGATTTCCCTGCCTCTAGTACTTAGTTAGTGGTAAGCAGTGGGAGCACAATATGAATTCATCAGCCTAGGCACTAGGAGAAGCCATGTTTCCCATGGGCTAATTGAAAAAAGATCACTGGCAGGCCTAAAGAAACATGGCGGATTTGAACCCCTTAGAGTTAGCCTCTGTAAGATGTCTATCCTTTGTCTTGGTGTCAGACACTGTTTAATAAGGAGCTGGTGCAGCACCAGGTCAAGCCTATGGGAACAGTGACCACCCCCATTCATGAAGAGCAGTCTCTCCTTCTCTCCATTTCGATTTCAATCTCTAGAGACAGAAAAAAAAACAGAAAAGAAAGGTAAAAGTTTAAGGAATGCATTATAACATCCTTGAGCAGAGCAGAGACAGGTAAGGACCAGATGGAGTGCGGGGCATGCTGGGATGGCAGAAAGCAAACAGCATCACTGCTACAGCACCCTAAGGACACAATTTGTGTTGGTGTCATGGACCACCACTGTGAATCAAGCATTGACGTCTATAATTTCAATGAACACAAAATGCCATTGTCCATAATGTTCATGTCTCCAAATTCGTTCACAGCAGTTCACATCATAATGGGTTTTAATGCCATTTGAAACATACCATGAATATTATTAGACTGTTGCAACTTACCTTGGAGTTACCTTATTTGATGAGCTAGCCAAACTCATCTGTATAAGAAGAGACTAAAATTTGAGAGACCGAATAACTGTCTGAAAGGAGAGTTAGGAGCACCTTGTAAACTCCAGTCTCTTCTAAGAGGCACCCTTATCTACCTGGCTGCCTCCTCCGCTCTAACACATTTTCCCAAGTGTACCTTTTACACAGTAGCCCACACAAAATACAAAATAATTTCTTTCCAACTGACTAGTTCCAAATTTGTCTTTTATTAGAGAATTCTATCAGTGGCCTGATGAGTAACTCTGACAGAGAGACGTCTGTCCAATGACATGTGTTTGAGGGCTCAGCTGGTGAGAAAGGAACAAGGTGAGAAATATCTAAAAGAAGGGGACACAGGGAAGATGATGCTAGGCTCTCAGAAACATAGACAAGGGAACAGGAGAAATAAAAAGCATTAACCAACAGAGAAATTTTGAGGGTGACTGCTTTAGGGCAGGATACTCATCTTAGGTTTTTTCAAAACCTTCTAGAGTCTCGAGTCTAGACAGGATACTGCAAACCCAAAGCCTCCTGAGAAGTGAAGACACTTACCTGCCTCTAGCTATTGGCTGTGACTAAATCCAGACCCAGCTGCCACTTGGATCCTATGTTAGAAGAGGAATCAGGGATTAGCTTTAGAATTAGCCTAGATAATATCAAGTTGAATCTAGGCTTGAGATTCCCTAGTCATCTGACACCACCCTCCAGGCTGTCTGACCTATGGGCTCTTGGTCAGTTGCCTAAACACCCATTTTGCCTAGCCATTTCTGCCTATGACCTTGAGCAATTTCTTTACCTTCTTCCAGATGGCTTCACAGAGTTGTTGTGACCACAGAGCGAGGCTTAGTCACTGGAAAGTGCCCCTAGGGCACTGTCCATCACCTAAGTAAGAGGCTGGAGTAGGAGGCTGTTTACATTCTCTAAAGTCCACTTATTCTAGACTGGACCAAAGCAAAGACAGTTAATGGGGGATAATGCTGGGGGTCCCACTGACCAAATGCACCTCCCCTAATGTGGCGGCTTATCATTCACCTCCTTGTTAAATTTATTTAGAAATTCACTCTGCAGGATGAGCACTGAATTCTGAGAAAGATCGCCTTGAATTTGAACAAATTCTGGGGAAAGGATTTCCAAATCTGCAGAGGCTAAAATGCAGGATAGTGCAGTTTTATTACTTGGTGCTCAATTATCTCACAGTCATAAAAATCTACTGGAGGAGCAGATGTGCCCACTTTTAAATCACCAAGGGCTTTGAAATCGCGCCATTCATTTGGAATTATCCGCCAGAATAAGAAGAAAACATACTTCAGGTCATCCATGTCTCAAGACCCCGAACTCTGTTGCTCTGGCTTTCTCCTTTGAAAGCAAGCTTTAATTGTGCAGATGGAAGGAGAGTAAAACAGAAAAGACTGTGAAATGGAGGCTTGACTGGACCCTACGCTCTGAGAGCCTCAAGCCCCTTTCTGTGTATAAACCAGTCCTCGCCACCCATACCCCAGCCTGCACCACTAGTTGCCTGTGATAGAGAGGCCTCATGACAGCTCCAGCCCCACACGACCATCAACGCAATTGGTGTTTAACGGCTGATGTCAATTTTCTAGTGGAGCAGACACAGAATATTCCAGAAATCATGAAATCTAAAGCTATCCTCTTTACCATTTATACAAGATAGCCCTAAACCTAGTTTCATAAGGGATATTATAACTACCAAAATCACACCTCAATTAATCAGTTTTAGCAATTTGTATATATTTTTAGAAAGTTCTTTATTATTTATTTTATTTTTGTTGGATGTGTTTGCTTGCATACAGTTAAGTGCACTGTGTCCATGTAGGAGTCTACTGAAAAGCCAGATCCCAGGAGCAGGAGTTGTAGCAGTTGTGAGTTGTCACGGGGCTGCTGGGAACAGAACCCCAGCCATCTGCAAGAACAATAAGCTCTGTTAATGACACAGCCCTCTTTCCAGCTCCTAGCAAACTGCGTCTAAAAGACTAAGATCAGATATTTGATTAGCTGCCAGGCAGTGGTGATGCATGCCTTTAATCCCAGCACTTGGGAAGCAGAGGCAGGCAAATCTCTGTGAATTTAAGCCCAGCCTTGTCTACAAAGTGAGTCCAGGACAGCAGGACTACACAGAGAAACCATTTCTTGAAAGAGAAAACAAACAAACAGCAACAACAAAGGTATTTGATTAGAGACTTCAGGTAACACTGATTCCAAGTTGAGATTACAACTCAAAACCCTAAACAATGAGAAAAACAGTTTTATTAGAATCTAATCAAAAATTGTTTTAGAGCTATGTTAGTAATGGTCAAATAAATGGTAACAAAAAATCACACTGATATTCCAATGCCTTTTCAATCCAATGTCACCCAAAGTTTGAGAATGTCCCATTAGCAGAAGAGACAGCAATACCATTCAGCTGTCTAAAATCAACCAAACAGATGGCATTCAAATGCATTGCTTTCTGCTACCTCCTTCATATATTTTACATACTGTTTACAGTTAAACATGATTCCAAGGCTCGATCACGAAATGTACAATATAACCTGGAGAAATCTTGTCACTCCAGAAACCATGAAGTATCCAAGACTACTTGGATCAGGTCAATAGAACTCCTGAGTCAACTTGAAGAGGTCACTAGGGAAGGATAGTCTGGGCATTAACAGGGTCACGCTTGGGATAGACGGAAGTCTGACCACCCAAGGGCTGTCTGAGTTCTAACTCCAGGGGCATGTTCCTCTTCTTCCTGCCGATTGTTAAAGCTGAGTATTGCTTCCTGCAACTGCCTGAGTACAGATTTGTTGAACTGTGCAGAAACATGGGGCTTCTCCAAGGCATGGTTCAAAGGATAAAAAAAGTGATTGTGATCATGATTTCTCCTTTAATAATCTACACATGTAATTATTCCTTCCACATTTCTCACTGTCCACTTATCTTCAACCTAGAAACCTGCATTTCTGCACACTACCCTTGCAATCACCTTTTCTTTCAATTACACGGCATATATGCAATCCAGTCTTCATGTGTCTCAAGTTCCAGTCAGTCCACAGAGATTCATGACTAGATTCACTGCCTACAAACACTCTTGAACTAAAAAAAAGTTCTTTTCACCCAGTGACTTCTCCACAGGAAAAACCACCTCAAGAGCCCAATCAGTCTTTCCAGCTTGTTATTCGGTATCCTTGGCTGTGGAAGTAAAGGCAATTCTGGACTCTTTTCTCCAAGAGCACTATCATGGACAACATTGATGTACCACCTGTAGACCACATCTGGACACTCTGTTACTTATGCAGTTAGGATTTCAACATGGAATTTTGGAGAAACTCGTGTATTCAGATTTTAGCTAAGGACCACGGGTACACTGAATTAAGGTTAAAGTTGCTCCTATTGATGTCACCCAATCTTGATTATTGCTCCAAATCTATTTAAAACAAGATGGAACTCTTGGATCTGAAGTAGGTGACACTGGCTTATTTTTGTATGACTCTTGCTCCCTCTGCAACAGTTTGGCCAATAGCAATACTCCTCGGTCCCCATCCATGGTCTTTCTTGTCTTTCAGCAGAGGTTGGAGTCTCTGGGCTAATGTGATGTATCCTTGTCTATCGTTTGCAAGCCTGCCTCTCTTTGTGGCTTCTAAAGAATGTTCCGTTCAATAGCTCAGTTCTGAACATAGAATTTCCTCTGATCTCTCTAATCCACTGATTTATTTTAATAACCTCACATGACATACTCTGTGGAACAACTATGTGCTTATTCCGGAATGTGGCTTATCTCGCTGGATCTTAGCATAAGTTCCCAGGTTTGCAATAAGTTGCAGTTTACAGATACAGAGCCTAAGTGAAGAGAAGCATATGGAGACTATATGTCACACCAGACACCAAGACGAAGTCCTGAAGAATGCTCTGAAGATGCTCAGGGATGTTTCTGGAAATTCTTTGAAGGTTTCTGCTTAATGAAGTTTTAAGAAGAGTTTTTTTTTTAAGCTATGTAAGCATGTACAAGACAACTTGGTGAGTAAAGGTGATTGCAGCCAAGTCTGAGGACCTTAGTTTGATCCCCAGAACCCACATGGTGGAAGGAGAGAACCAACACTCACAAGTTGTTTCATGATGTAGGATGTGTTGCTTTCATTGGTTGAATAAAGAGACTGCCTTGGCCTTTTGATAGGGCAGAAACTTAGGTAGACGAGAAAGACAGAACTGAATGCTGGGAGAAAGAAGACAGGCAGAGAGAACCATCATGGAGTCACCAGAGTCAGACATGCTGAATCTTTCCTGGTAAGCCATGACCTCGTGGTGACATACAGATTATTAGAGATGGGTTGAATCAAGGTGTGAGAGTTAGCCAATAAGAGGCTAGAGCTAATGGGCCAGGCAGTAATTTAATTAATACAATTTCCATGTGATTATTTTGGGGGCTAAGCTAGCCGGGTGGTGGAACACAGCCTGCTGCTCTTACAACAGTTTCAGACATCCCAACGTATGCCTCCCCAGTGAATAAATTATTTTAAAGCAACAAGTTTGAAAGTCTGTCTCTGAATCTTATCTCCAATAACTGTCCCACCTCTATGGAGCTTTGTGGTTCATGATGTTTGGGAGGAGCCTCAGCAGAGTCTCCATTTAGCTTATTTCTTATCTAGACCTGACCTGGGGAAACTGGTGCAACTCACTGGCTTTAACTTCCGGGTCTGTGGAACAGGATGAAGAATAGTGCCGCTCTAAGAAAAGCTGCTGGGGCATTGACTAAAGTAAATTATTTAGGCCTTAGAATGTTGTGAGCCAGCAAGATGGCTCAGTGAGTGAAGGGGCCTGCTGCCAATTAGGAAGACCTGAGCTGGAACCCTTGTTAGGAGCTATATGGTACAATGAGAGAACCAATTCCTACAAGCTGTCCTCTGACCTCCATGGGTGCCATTGCCCTGTATCCCTAACACAAACAAACAAATGTAAAAGCTTAAAAATAAAAGAATAATACATTTCAAACAGTCCATGGGGACTTCTGAAGCTTCAGACTCTGGACTCCCTGGGCCTTTGTCCGTGTTGTTGGGCTTCATTGCTCAATCCTGCAATAAGAATGAGGAGGAGAGGATGCCACGAGATTGATCGATGATGTCCATCTGGCAAGGTTGCTGGAAACATGTCCTGGAAATCAGTATGTGTCAGTCCTTTGCAGTTTTGTGAAACTGATGACCTAAAAAAGACAAAGGGGATGAGAGTTTATGAAGGATTGCTGGGGAAGTGGAGGGGTCCCACTTCAACAACTCAGTTACTATCAAAATATTTAGTGGAAGAGGTACAATGTTGTAAAAAATAAAGTCCTCAATAATAAGCAAGAGAATGTTTTCCTTTAGTTCTCCCCACCAGATTTTCCTACAGACAAATGAGTTCTAGAAAAATGGCTGCCCTCCCCCATATTGACATAGTCCTCATAGTGCTGCCTTTAGGGAACTTGTGTGGTATGTGGGCTTCCTACCGCTGTTCATTCCAGGAGTAACAGCTAGCAACCAGGCATACACAATTCCCAAGCCTGCATGCATGCTGATGCCACACTTCCTTAATTAAATACATCATCATATACATCTGCATATTGCATTCCTGGTTGAGAGGCAGTCATGTGGATCAGAAGGCTGAGCTGTGTTAGAGGTGGGAATCTGCCATGCATTGCCACATTCACATGGGCTGGCCATCAGAGGGTGCTCAAAAAGTCACTACCCATCAGTATGGGTCTTCAGAAGTATCGTCTGGTCAGTCCACAGTCTGGGGACTGATGAGCAACCACGGTTAAAGCAGAAGGTCTACGTGAGTGTCTCAGAGGTTAAAGCAGAAGGTCTACGTGAGTGTCTCGGGCCTGGGTGCCGGCAAGCTCCTTCTCCTCTCTTCCCTGGGTGGCAAACAGACATGCGGTCTTTGAATGCACTTTAGCCTGCTATGTTCAGCTCTGCCTGTTCTTAAATTTCTCCCTTCCCCCACCTCGTAAAGCCACTCATCAGTGGAAAGGCTCGGCTACCACATTAGAGACAATGGCCACAGTCATGATAACCAAGACGTCAGAGGCAGGTGGATCTCTGTGAGTTCAGAGACAGCCTGGTCTATAGAGTGAGTTCCAGGATAAGCAGAGCTATAGAGAAACACTGTCTCAAAAGGAAAGAAAGAAAAATAACAAAGAGAGAGGAAGGGAAGGAGGGAGCAATGGAGGGAGGGAGGGAGGGAGGGAGGGAGGCAGGGAGGGAGGAAAAGTCATTGACACTACCTTACAATTGTTTGTATTCTTTTCTGTACTCATAAACAAGACGACTAGAATAGTCTACCTAAAGTATGACACCTCAGCTGAGTGTTCGAGGACAAGGTAATGAGTTCAGACTGGTTATTTTTAGTGGTTAAGATACTCTACAACACGAATTCTGTCGGTTCTGGGAAGATCTCACCTTCAGCTTCAGCCCCTCTGCCCCATCCCTCCTGTCCATCCTTGATAGCCATCTCTGCCCCCGCTGCCCTCAGCCCATCTCCAGTGGTACATTTTCCTTTCCATCCTGCCTCACACCATGGATCCTCCTGTGATGGTTAGCTTAACTCTCAACACAACCTCAACAGCCTGAGAAGTAAGAGACTCTCAGCGAAGGATGGGCACAGCAGACTGGCCTGCGGGCATGTCTCTGGGGGATTGTCTTGACTGCATTACTTGATGTGGAAAGATTCAGCCTGAAAGGGGATAACCCACCTCCCTAATTTGTGGCTCTAGACTGTATAGGAGTAAAAAGAATTAACCACATTCATTTCTCCCTGATTTTGACACTGGTGTGATGTGACCAGTTTTCTTAAAGGGCCTGCCACCGTGACTTCCTGATGATAGTGAAGCGTTACCTGAAATTTAGGGCTCAAATGAATCTTGTACCCCAGAACTTGCTTTTGATCAGGGTATTTTTTTAATCACTACAACAGAAACGAAATTAGGACTGCCTAATTAGGACAGTCATGTGACCCTGTCTCCTCTGGCTCAGCGTGTGAACACATTGACAAATAAACACTTTTCCTTTAGAGGAGGTTTGCACCTCGTGCCAAAGGTGAATGAATGCTAGCTGGGTTAAAAGTCCCTAAGCCATAAATTTCACATGGGCGCAGTATGTGGAGAACATTTCTCTTCCCCTATGACTAAAAAAGAAAACTTTCCACCCAGCAGCCCCCAGCACCTGAGTGGTCAGTGCTCGGGCTGGATCTTCTTTAATGGTTTGCCCATGTGTGGGGAGAGAAAGATGCATCCTTCGCTCTCCGTGTGTTTTACTTCTGGCAACTGCTTCCTCTGGCAAATGTGGAAACTCTTGCAACAGCCATGAATAAAACAGAGCTGCAAAGTTTCCATTTCATATGCAAGCCAGGATTTCCTCAGAACGTGGAAGCCCGGTAACATCATATGCTCCTCCCGCCATCCAGCTGGCAGCCCTTCTCCACCCGTGTGTGAAAAGAGGTGCTCTCTTGAGCTGCAGCCAAGAGGTTCCTGATCTTACCTACTTCCCAACTGTCCTCTTCCTGGAGATGAGCTGGGCAGCTTGTCAGAAATACCCCAAAACACAACATATGCCACCCTCCAGGTTGAGCGTGTCAATGCTCATTTCACTAGGTCCAAGAGGAGAGCATCAGCTATCCGTCACCCATGTGGCTTTCTTGCCTACATTTTCAAGCTCATTTGTCACGAGTTCAGTAATGCACAGTTGAACAAGGCCACATCTCTGTGACAGCAGCTCCTATGTCATGTCCCCAGTACCTCCCGCCCCATCCACATCATTGTTTGCCCGTTCCGTGTGTTTCTTGCATCCAGCTCTACCCTCCACTCAGACAGCTCCCTTAGTCATCTATGTGACCGACATTGTGACATTCACTGTCGCCCCACTGTGGCTGTGCCTCCCATCCAGGGCCAGAACTCATCAGCTTTCCAAACACTGGCTGTTTCCGGTGATAACTCCTCCGCCCCTTTCCACAATAGCTGCCAATCAGAGCCTCACTTTCCATCTGCTCAGACATGACAACTGGTACTTGATGTGAAGGGAGTCACGCAACATCTGTCCTGTGACCAGCTTATATCTCTTTATATAATATCGTCCATTTCTTATCATGTGTTAGAAGTTCCTTTCCTTTAAGGCCGAAGAACGGTCCACAGAGGAGAGGCACACTTCCCATATTATTTGAACAGCTCTGGGACACGTGGGCTGACCCACCGCTTAGCTCTTGTGCATAAAGGGCAGGAGAATATTGTGCTACGGATTTGAAGAAGGGCACTTCTGAGGTGAATAAAGGACACATCTGTCATGGGCCTCAAGGGACTAAGGGGCCAAGGCTCCTCATAGGAAGATTCCCTCAATGCTGGATTCAGAATCTTCTGTTTGACAGAGCAGGTGATCCAGAGATAAATAAAGCCCTAGCTATTTTCTTTGAGTATAACACTTAGATACATGGGCTGGTTTAAGGATACCGTGAGAGAAGAGAAGTACGGGTGATTCCTCACATGGTGCGTGAGGAGACGGGCCACACCCACCAGTGTGGACACGGGTGAAGAGCAGTCCCACCCTCAGTGGAGCACAGAGAAGGGCAGGGTCAAGTGTGGGGAGGGAATGTGGTACCCAGTCTTTGCTGCTTCAGGGCTAGTTGAATTTTATTAGCTATCAATCAAAAGAATAAAATATACTATAGCATGGTAGAGTTTAATTCTTTCAAACACAAGACAGGAAGAGGGACTATTAAATTATGTCTTTACTTCTGACTATTATCCCATGTTCTGTGACACTCAGGGTAGAGATGAAGGACTGAACTGTGGGGAGGAGGCTGAAGATTGGCAACCACCAGGAGAAGTTAGGCAGGGCAGGGACAGGCTGTCCTGGGAGCGTGAACGGGAGAGGGCTGGCCAACGCGTGGGGTTTGTCCCCTAACTGTGTGATGATGCAGTTCCCTTGTTTAAAATATCACTGATTTTCTTCCAGCAGGCTGCCTTAGACACCTAAAACAACAAGCGAGCAGAGACGATGGGAAAGGACCGACAAAGAAAACAGAAAATGGAAGGGTCCTTCAAAGAGATCAGCCTGGTGCGGGACACAACACTGGCAGATACGGTGCCACCCAGATTCAGAGACTAGGAGGATCTAGGCTGACCTGAAGCAAGGGGCAATGTTGGTTCGGGTAGAGAGTGTTATTATGGGGACGGCACAAGCATAAGGGCGTGAGGGAAGAAGCCAGAGGGTGGTAGTGAACTGCGCACAATAGCTCTTAGAGGCCCACAGAAGAGTGTACGGGCAAGCCAAGGCGGGGGAAAATGAAGAAGGCTGAATGCGCACGAG
>LOEQ01002093.1:48089-90331 GCA_001685075.1 Bramus lutescens | reverse complement strand
GGAAAAGTTTAAAATTAAGGAATTTAATTTTAAAAGAATTCACAATGGGCCCTTGAAATGCTAGGTATGCAATTCCCAATACAATATCTGTTAATTTATGCAATTATTTGAAAGGACCCAGATTATTTCCAATTTATTAACTTAGAACTATTGGAAATTAGGATAGATTTTTTATATATTTTAATATTGTTTTCACATACAAACATATATTTAATATGCATATAATATATACACACACACACACACTCTGGCAAACACACACATTTGTGTGTGAACAGGAAGGGTAAGAAGCCTGCAGCACACACATGAAGGTCACAAGACAACTTGTGGCAGTCAGTTCCCCCTTTCAACAAAGTTGATCCTTGAGATGAATTCACGTAGTACAGGTTGAAAGCAGACTTATAAAAAAGGCACCAAAGAGTCTCTCTGTCACAGATGGACAATGAGAAAGAAGGGTGCCTTGCCCTCTCTTAAGATTGGAGGGGAGGGGGGGAGTGGGAGGGAAGTGGGAGGAGGGGAGAAAATGGGAATTTTGGTTGGTATTTTTTAAAGTAATAAAATAAAATAATAATAATAAATCTATCCAAAATATCTGCATTTGGTTAATGATATAGAATCAGCATTAATGTTTCAATTTTGAATTGTGCTAAGGTCATATGCATTATGAGCAGCTGGGTGACATGTGCAATCTACATCCTGTCATCAACTTTTAGGTTAAGTCAACTTTGGCCAAAATAACTGTAATAAGATATTTCCTTTTTAAATGCTAAAACAACGTGACAGAACAAAGAAATGAAGGAAAGGAGGGAGGGGAAACACCTGGGAGAAAGGGAGGGAGGGACATAGGGAAAGTTGGAGAGTAAAAGAAAGGAGAGAAGGGGAGGAGAAGAAGGAAGATTGAGGGGACATGGAGCAGAGAAGGAAAGAAATCAAACAGTTCTTACGTATTTCACAGAAACCAGCTCAGAAAGAATGGTCCTAATGAACCCAAAACACTGCCGTGTAACTTCCAGAAGTGAATGTAAGCAAGACTAAGTGAACTTGGCAATGATTTTCTTAGACACAAAACTAAAAAAACATTCCCTAAAATAAAATCTGATTAGTTCATCTTCATTGAATTTTAAAAGAGCAAAAGACACTATTATGAGAATAAAAAGATGAACCACCAAAATTACATAATATTTGCAAAACACATGCTGAATAAAGGACTTGTATCCAAACTGTGAAAATAATTCTTAACGCATAACACTGGGGGAAACACTCAATTAGAAAGAATATGAACAAGAGGCTTGAACAGACATCGCAGCAAAGACAATCTACAGGTAGTGAATGAAAATGCATTTAGCATCACACAGCACAAGGACATTTCAGATGAAAACAGAAGCTGCCTCTGTTCATCTGCTAGAATCACTGTCTTAGGGTTTCCATTGCTGTAGAAAAACACCAAGACCAAAGGTAACTTGGAGAGGAAATGGCTCATTTCATCTTCCAGCTTGGAGTCAATCTTTCTAACTTCCAAAGTGAGAGCAGAAACTCAAGGCAGGAGCTGATGCAGAGATCATGGAGGAGTGCTGTTTACAAGCTGGTTCCCCACAACTTGCTCAGCATGTTTTCCTATAGTGCCCTGGACCAAAAGCCTGGGGGTAGCAACATCCTCGGTGAGGGGCCCCTTCCACATAAATCTTCAATCAAGAAAATATACCACAGGTCAATCTGATAGGGCCAGTTTTTCGGTCAAGGTTCCCTCTTCAAAATGACTTTAGCTTATGTCAAGTTTACATAAAACTAGCCAGCACAATTACTAAAAACCCAAGACATCCATGATAACCAGTGATAGCCAGGATGTAACAATGAGGACTCTCATTCACTGGGCATAGAAAATGCTGCAGCTACTTAGGCAGACATCCAGATAGTTCCTCACAAACTAAGCGTGCTATCATCACAGAATGTAACAGCCTCACTCTTGTATTTGTACAGATGAATTCAAAACGTATGTAAACACAAAAATGTGTGCATAAATCTTTATTACAGCTTCATGCATAAACCCCAAGTTAAAATCAACCAATATATCTTTCAGCCAATGGATAAATAGACAGTGGTGTGTGACAGTTATATGACAGCGTGCGATGATGGAAAGAAGTCCCATACCGAGGTATGAAAAGAGATAATGGTATCTGAGTGCACAGCACTAACTGAAATAAGCCACTCTGAAAAGTGCTATATACTGCACATAATGGTCTGTAGCGGGTGGCAGAAAGATTGGTGGCTTGCAAGAGTTTGGGAACATGAAGTCTAAGATGCATGTGCTCGCCAGTGTGACTTCTTGAGAGCGTCTTCTTGGTTTGTACATAGCTTCTCAACACGAATTGAGAGGCTGAGCTTTCTGATGTCTCTTATTGTAAAGACACCAATCTTATTGGATCAAGATCCCACCCTTAAGACTTTCATGAAACATCCCCTTACTCCAAATTCAGTCTCACTAGGGGTTAGGGCTTCAGTGTAGGAATATTGGGGAAAGGGCAACATTCAGCCTATTACACTTGAACTCCTACCCTCTCATTTTATTGAAAGTAAATTATGCAAAGATAAGGTCTGGAAAGAGAAAAGAAGGGAAACATGGAGTAAATCGACCCTAGCAGTCCCGGTATAAACAGCACATAGGACCACCACAGAGAATGAAGTACCACTAAGAGCCATCTGTCACTAGCAAAGGAAAAACACAGTAGAGCATGAGAATAGTCAGAATAAGAAGCTTGCGCAACAAAATGATCCCCTTGATTTGGCTGTTAATTGCTGCACGGTGCTGAGATGAAAGGGAGAAAACGCAACATAAGGAGGTACCACAGAAAATAAGGGGAGACCAAGAGTTGGTGCCACAGAGCCACTCTGAAGTTTCGACGTAGGACAAGTGTGACACAGAGAAAATCTGGAAAGAGAAATCAGAAGATCAGACCTCCCATGAAGAGCAGCCTAGCACCCCACCATGGGTGCTTAAACAGTGTCCTTGAAACCCCAGGCATGCTCAGCTACATGAACCTGGACAGCAGGCCCTAGGCTTGATGAGTCATGAGTTCTAGACATGCACGCCAAAAGTCAAGGGGCAAAAGGCTTCAGTGAGCCTGTTCCCAAGGGCACCCATCCAAGGCTCTGCTCTACTTTCCTTCAGGAAAAAAAAAAAAGCCACTGGACCTGCCCCAAATTCAGAACACTTTATCATTTTATTTTGTAAATAAACCCATAATTATATCTGAATTAGAGAGGATAAACATTACGAATTCTTTCTCTTCCTGCCTTTTTGTTGTTGTTGTTGTCTTTGGCTGCTGGGCTGTAAGTCAGCACAGATGACTATCTCACTTGTGAACTCGGGCTTCCTCCTCACTGTAAGCCAGACAGCTTTAGAGTAAACACCAAGCAAGAAAAACTAAGAAACTGACTTTATTTTGTTCTCTCCATGGTCCCTCAGGGGTCCATTTCCCAATTCCACTCATCTAATGACTACAGTGTAGTCACTGATTTGCTGAAAATGCATGACCTGGGACATAGGCAGAAACACATACATGGTTTGGGGAAAGCCGAATGTAATAGAAACTAATAATAAAAAAGCACATTTAACAAGAGCCTAGGAAAGAAACTAAGCAAACTGCTGCAGCAAGTTTTGGGTTTCTAGAGCCAGTTGTCCCAGACCAGGTAGTTTGTCATTCCGGGAAACTCACTCTACCTCTTCTGAAGGCAAAACAGTTGAAGACAAGCTCTTCCTAGTTTACAGACATCCCTTCTTTCTCATTGTCCATATGTGACAGAGAGACCCTCCGGAGCCTCCCTCATAAGTCTACTTTCACACTGTATGCACGAGTGTTCCACCTTCACAATCTATTCAACTCCCAATGGCCCTATATCCATATGTCACATGGAGGGCTAGAGTGTCAACATTTGGCTTTGGGGAGACACAGCTACCCAATCCATAAACACCACCCAAAAGAGTAGATGGGGCAAAAATCAATGAAAGGGGTGCTCTAGCCTATCTCACAAGGTAACAGCGCTGCAATTTGGGGTAAGTCAGTTGACTGCATACATCTTAGCCTACCTTGTACAGTTACAGCACCAGAGAATTAAAAATCATGTCACTAATAAAAGCACTGGAGAGTTAGAAGGTCCTGAAGCCATGGCACTTCTTAGGCAAAGAAAATATTAAGCAAAAATTCTATAAAATCAGATAATAATAATAATAGAAAGATGGAGATAGATAGATAGATAGATAGATAGATAGACAGATAGATAGAAAGATAGATGACAGAATTTTCTATTTGCCTAGTTGTTCCAAAGGAATGAATGTGAGGGGAGAAGAGAGGGCCACTGTTTAGAATAGCTGAATAAGGTGAAGTACAAATGAATATCAATCGAATCCATCAGAGCTGCTAACAATACAGATGGAAAGAGTCACAAGGAATTGGCTCGTTTGGAGCTAGAAATCTCATACTCTTCTCATGGTGTATTAGAGTTCTCTAGAAGAACAGGATGGATAGCCTGGATATATGTATAAAGAATCCCTTAAATCAGCTTTTGTTAAAGGTGCTAGAAAAGCCAACAGCCTGGAAACTGTGTAGTTGATGAGGCTGGGGGCCTCTGCAGCCCCATCTGATCTGGAAAAGCTGGAAGGTCCCTGGAGAGCCCTAGTCTTTTCTTTAGTCAACAATGGAAGCCTGGAAACTCTGGTTTTGATATCATTGAAGGCATGAGTAGCAGCGGCAATGGGAAAAGTCAACTGGATGACGAGAGGGAAGGCCAAGCAAGGAAATAGGAAAGTATTTCCCTTCCACCAGGCCCCCTTTTATGTGGGCTGCAACCAGAAGGTGCCACCCATACCTGTGGGTCTTTCCACATCAGTTAAAGTAACTGAGATAGTTCTTTAACTGAAGCTTCCTATTTAGGTGATTCTAATTTGTGTCATTAACATTAAAATCAACTATCATAATCCACCCTCTGCCAACTAACTTACACAGAAACACATCACTTTAAAAACCATAATCTTGTCCAAGTACATATACACATACCACAAAAAACCATACATACATATACACACAAACAAATCAATAAATCTTAAAAATAATGATTAAAGAAAATATTAAAAACCATAATGGTGTTCCTTTTCCCCAAGTCTCAGGTTTATTTCATATTATAAAATACAGTCCACTTTGGAGCAAGGGAAACACTCCTTCATGGCTATTGGGAGAACAAATGTGTACAGCCATGTTGGAAACCAGTGTAGCAGTTTCTCAGAGAACTGGAAACCAACCTACCATAACAAGACCTAGCTATACCAATCTTAGGCATATACCAGAAAGACGCTCAACCATACTGCAAAGACAACTATGTTCACAGCTGCTTTATTCATGATAGCCAGAACCTGGAAACAGCCCAGATGGCCCTCTACTGAGGAATGGATAAAGAGAATGTGGTACATTTACACAATGGAGTACTATTCAGCTGTTGAAAACAAGGAGACCAGGAAATTTGCAGGCAAATGGATAGAACTAGAGAAAAAAAAAACCATCCCGAGTGAGGTAACTCAAATCAATAAAGACAAACATGATATATACTCACTCATAACTGAATATTAGCTGTAAAATAAAGGCTAACTATGCTACAATCCACAAACACAGAGAGACTAGGTAAGGAGAGTTCTTGGGGTACACCTGGATCTCCCTGGGAAGGGAAATAGAGATTTCATGAGTAGGCTAAGGACAGGTGGGAATTGGGAACATGAGCCATCAGGTTAGGGGGCATGGGGCAGGAGAATACTGAAGGTGAGTGCTAGGAGAGGTGTTTCATGGTCAGGAGAAAGCCTGGTGCAAGGGAATCTCCCAGGAGTCTAAGAGGAGGACCCCAACTTAGATTGCTAGCAGTAGTGGGTAAGTAGCCTGAACTGGCCATCTCCTGTGACCAGACTGATGCCTGGTCCAGTTGTCATCAGAGAGGCATTATCCAGCAACTGATGGAGGAAATGCAGAGACCCATATCCAAATGTTAGGCAGAGTTCTGGAATACTGCTGAGGAGGAGGAGGGGAAAGGAGTGAAAGGAGCCAGAAGGGCCAAGGACGCTACTGAAAGGCTCATAAAATCAACTAACCTGGACTCACAGGGTCTCACAGAGAATGAATCGATAACCAAGGAGCCTGCATGATACTGACCTAGACCCTCCGCATATATGTTACAGTTGTGTAGTTTAGTCCTCTTGTGGGACTCCTAACAGCGGGAATGGGAGCTGTCTCTTTTACTGGCTTTTGGGACCCTACTCCTCATTCTGGGTCGTCTTGCCCAGTCTTCACACATGGGGAAGATCTTAGTTTTACTGCAACTTGATATGCCATGTTTTGCTGATACTCATAGAAGACTTTCCATTCCTGGATGGAGATGAAGAGGAGAGGCTTGGGGGTTGGNNGGATGGGGGAGAGAGTCTGGAAGAGGAGGATGTGGGGGGGGGCTTTAGCCAGGATGTAAAATAAATAGATGAATAAAAAAATATAGTCCACCTTAAAAGGTCCATCAAATTCCTACAAATCTTAACACTTAAGAAAAACTCCAAGTTCCTTACATGCAAGGTTCTATAAAGATCAAAAACAAATTTCATATTATGGTATCAAGTATACATTCTTATTCCCAAAGAGAAAAAACAAGGCCACAGGACGCAAGCAATTGTCCCAAAGCAAAAGGAAAGCCAACAGAGAAAACAGTCATCTTGGAGCAACAATGACTGACACGTGGAATTTGGAATATGATCTGAACTCCAAAGAGCTTGGGCACCAAAATCTTTTGAGGACTGTTTTACCTTTTAATGTCCTATAGCTTAAATGTGACAGTATAGATCTCTAGTGCTTAATCTCTAATATCTCAATTGATGTACTGTATGATAAAGAACTAGAAGAACGTCGCAGATATTGACTTAATGTATATACAAGGATATTCTTAACAAGTCGAACACACTCCTGTCAGTTACAGGGCTCCTTTCTGTAAAGGTCATGTGGCCTTAGCTGTCATTTATAACTTCTTCCACCCTCAGCAAGCACTTCAGCAGCTTGCTCCGTTAACTTGAGGGATGGATCGTACCTTCATTCCTGAGGGATCTGGGCCCTTTATCATCCTGACTGGTTTAGATGGTTGTAGTTTCCAAATGACCTTAATTACAGAAAATGGCAACACCAAGAGACACCCTAAAGGCTCTCTGGCACTCCAGGAAAAAGTCTTCCTTACCTCCATTCTGGAGAAGCAATTATATTTTCCCTGTGTTAGGAATATTTTCTAATGCAAGCTCTCTGCCGACGCAAAATCCCAAACAAGCCAAATCAAAACAAGCCAAATTAAGAAATATCCAGGTTTAATGGGAGTCCTGCCCTCTCAGGTGCCCCCCCCCAGGGAAAACTGGAGGCCACAAATGCAACCACTGGACTGGGAGGAAGGAAAAGAGAGCACGTGTTCCTATTTTGGGAGTTCATTTAAATACTCTGCAGAGGGGTCCTGACCCCTCCCCCAGGGAGGGGTCAGGACCTGGCCTGCTGGGATTTGGAGCCCAGACCAATATAACTCTCAGGGTTGGGGGCTGGGAAAGATGCGAGGGGCTGGGGCCTACACTCCCAACTTAACACCCTGATCATCTGGATCAGTCACTCCTATTAACACTATTAGTCCTTCCTTAGCTGGTTGTCTCAGGCACACAGCACCTAAACTGTCCAGGAGGAAGTCTTAACTTTCAGTTCAATAGAATATTTGTTGTGTTTCCTGGAAGAAGCATTTCTCCCCCTGAGAAAGAAAGGTTCCTGTGGTGGTGGCTTCTTGTTCCTGGAAGTTCCAGGAGAAATAGAGGTAAGGCACAGAGCAAAGAGAGCAAGGGGAGGACCCATGTGACCCAGAAAACCTTAAGTTTATTTGCTGGCCTCTCAGCCTTTGGGAGCTCACAACCCAAAGGGACAAAGCTGTGTCTTACTCTTTCTCCACATCAGTCTGGGTTCTCTGCCTTTCCCTTACATTCAATTCTCTGTCTCTCTCAGAAGACGGGTTTGGTGGCATTCTAGATGACCTCCAGCATGCCTGTTACATGAGCTGGGGCCTCTTATGTGGGATTGAGTAGACCTCTGTTTAATGTTAAGTAGCTGACTAGAAATCACAGAGAAAGACTTATAAGTGGCCATGGTTTTCTGGCATTCAGAGTGTCCCTTCTGAGGAAGGTAACCCCTCCATCATGAATGACTAGCAGTGTTGGAACCCCAATCAGCCCCCACTTCAACTGTCACTAAGGACAGTAGGGACACAGGTATGGATAGAGTGGCACACTTTAATCTCTCATGGTTGGATGGAGATTTCTTAGGAGGACCAGGGGAGAGGCTATCCCACCACACCTAGACCAAGAGATGGAGCAAACAGGATCCCAGGGAACTGATCATCTTACCGCAGAGGAAAGGTGAAAGGGGGCAGATTTCACACTCAAATGCCTTGGGAAGGTCACACCTCTGCTAGCTTCCTCAGTCTGTATTTGGCTCTTCTGCCCTTGAGTGTGAATAGCTAACCCAGGCACCTCGGGTGGTCTGTCTAGGGGAAGGGAAGACTTGCCAACTTTCTGTATCAAGAATTGTTCTAGCATGTAGTTTTCAGAAGTAAAGAAGATAAAACGACCGGAAGAAATGCTTGTGCATTATCATGACAGGAATTCTGTATGTCCTTAGGTGATAATTTTTGTTGTTTTAACTTTGTCAGAGTGGCTGCACCCTAATCTGCTGGTAATTCAACTCCACAGTTACTGGCCTACTTCTATAGCAGCTGGGGGGGAGCAACTGTATTACTGTAGGTACCAGCTCTGTCACTGCTGCTAAAAGTAGCTTTAATTATAAAGGTAGTGTTAACTAAACCTCTCTTGTTCTATTTATAAATAAGACTTGAGATTCAAAGGCTGGGGTGAAAACCTGCTAGCTCAGAGAGGCTGAGTAGCAAAAAGCTAACCTATCCTCCTTGCTGGCATCTCAAAAAGAACCTTATGCTCTGCCAGACCAGAAAAACCCATGCCACTCCAAATCCTGCCCAACTACTTCCTGTGCCTATCTCTCCAGCGTACCCTTTGGCACTCTGCTTTCTGTTACTCTATGATTACTAATTGCTAACTCAGCCTCCTGATGAAAAGAACAGAACTGATAGAATGTGTGTGTGTATTTGCATGTGTATGTGCATGTGAGTGTGTGCATGTGTGTGTGTGTTCTGCCACCAGAAGGTGTGGCCCACTTTAAAGGCGGATCTTCTCACCTCAAAAGATCTGGATTAAAGGCAGATCTTCCAACTTCAAATGTCAAATGATTTAATTAAGAAAAATCTCTCACAGGTGTATCCAGACATTTGGCTTTAGTTAATTCCAAGTTGACAACCAAGAATAGCCATCACCATTATCCACATACTTCTCCTCCTAATTTTTCAACCATGCTCTTTCCAAGTCCCTAACCATCCAGCCAAGTGATTGGCTATAGCCCAAGAAATCAGTATGTAGTCACACACCTGGCCATCTCTTCTTCTGAGTAAAATGTACAGCCATGTGCACTGCCTGGAGTTCTTCCCACTGTTCATGTTGTCCTTCATGATGGTCCCAGACAAGAGCTACATTGCTGCAGTTACCCACTTCTGGGTGGTTCCTGCATAGCACGAGGAACCGTCTGTGAGCCAGGAGCTAGTCTTTGCTTCCTCAGTTAAAAAAAAAATCATAGGACAGACTCCACATGGTGATTTCAAGGAGAATGTCCCCTCAGCAGGCTCGGACATTTGAATACCTGTTTCCCAGCTGGTGACTTTGTTTTGGAGGAGAAGCCTTAGTGGAGAAAGTATGTCACTGTGTAACAGGACCCCAGACCTTAGCACAATTAATTCCATGATGGAATTACCATTCAGATCATAAAACTCAACACACAGACAACACCACCTGCCAAAATAGAAAGTAAATTTAATCCATCAAAGTCCATTGTTCTGGAAAGACTCTAAATGTACCAACCTTGTTTTTAGCTTCTGGCTAACTGTTCTTGTTAACTGAAGTATGTCAACCCAGAAGATGGTTTTATGCTTAAAGTTTCACCCTGAGAAAAGCTCAGTGCTACGCTGGGATCCCAAACACTCAGTGTAGCCACTGGCTAGCTAATAAAGGGCTCTATTGGCTTAAATCTACGTCAAAGCAGTCCAAGTGAAGATGGGTTTTAAGATTTCAAAACCATGCCCTAGCCCGTTTGCCGTTTCCTGCTTGCAGTGTGACAAGTGAGAGCACAGCTGTCCCAGCTGCCATGTTGTCCTGCGATCATGCTTCCTCGCCATGCGGACTGTAAACTCTTATCCCTCTGGAACCATTGTTGTGAGGCATCACAAGAGAAGGCCACTCAGACACAAGTTCTCAAGTTCAACCCAATAGAATATCTTTATTAGCCAGTGACTACACTGGGGGTTCAGGACCAAAATGCAGTCCTTATATAGACCCCCCAAAAGGTATTTAGGAATTGAACTACAGAATTGATATATTAGGTCTTTGTTTTTGTTTTAGCAAGTGTCACTGCCAATGTGCTGGTTTTCAAGGCCTGGATGGCACTTCCATAATGGATTCAGTTGTACTAAAGTCTTGCAGTCTACTAAGGTTTGGGGCTTGTTAAACCATAAGCCCTTCCTTCTATAAGTTGTCTTGGTCATGGTGTTTTATCACAGCAATAGAAGAGTAACTCATGCAATCCATATTACCATATGTGGATATCTGGGAACAGAAGGTATTGCAACAGGAGTAGGAACCATAAGCATTTTGGCAACGTTTTCATCTAAATTACTTGGACCTTCCAAGTACTTCCAGAACCTAGTTGGACCCAGTCAGTACTTCCATTTGATGATGAATTGCTGTTCTGTATGTCCAGCTTTGTGACTTGGTGGGTCCTACAATATCTAGCTCAGGATGGGAGGCTCAGGTCCCATAGTCACCTGGTGGCCCATTGCCAAGTGTTCAGTTTTTATGTAAGAGATGCCTCTCAGAGGGAGACCAGTTTTCTGCAGATAGCTTTGCCCCAGAATACCAAGGACCTCCACCATGATTCACCTACAGAAGCCTTCACAAGTCTCCATAAGGCATCCCTATCTGTTATGGATACTTCAAGGACCATCGTTTTCTGCTAGATTGCATGGTAAATGACAGAGCACCCTGCATTAGCAGTCTGGACCTGCTGAAGAGCCTTCTCCTGCTTCAGGCCTGATTCCAAGCTTCCAGCTTTCATAGTCACTTAGCGAATGGGCAGAAGCTAACACACCCCAGTGAGGAATGTGCTGCCTCTCAAACCCAAATGGGCCCACTAAGTTTTGTGCTTCTTTCTTGGTGGTGGGAGGGGCCAGGTAAAACAGTTTATTCTTCACCTTAGAAGAGACATGTCTTTGTGCCCTATACCACTCTAATCCTAAAATTTTCAACAAGGTAGAAGCCCCTTGAGGTTTAGTTAAATTTATTCTACATCTTCTAATGTATATATGTTTGGTCAGCAAATCCAAAGGGGTTGATAGCGCTAGTCCATTTCATTCATGCAGCATAATGCTATCAGGATATTGGGGCAATATACTACCTATGGAAGAGGCAAGGAAGTGGTTTTCAACCTGTGTGCATGTGGGGGGCACATATCAGATATTTACATTATGACTCATAATAGTATCAAAATTACAGTTATGAAGTAACAGCAAAGTAGTTTTATGGTTGAGGGTCACCACAACATGAGGAACTGTATGGAAGGGTCTCAGCATTAGGATGGTTGAGAACCACTCAGGTAAGTGATCAATATCCTTCTAGTTATGGCGTAAGGTTGGAGAGTTAATATACCCTTGAATTAGAACTATGAAAGTATACTGCTGGCCTTGATAGTTGAAAGCAAATCATGCCCAGGGGTCCTTGTGGATACATAGACAGAAAAGAACTAAGTATTCCCTAGCTGCATGCCACGTACCAGAAGACATGCTTATCTATTTGAGTACAGACACCACATCTGGAACAGCTGCTGCAATCAGAGTCGCTGCTTGACGGCACTCGTGAGTCAGCAGTCATTCTCCATAACTCACAGGCCAAACAGAAGAGCTGAAGGGAGATGTGGTAGGAGCGATCGCCTCTGCAGATTCCAAGTCCTTGATGGTGGCTCTGATGTCTTTTATCCCCCCAGAAATGTGATGCTGTTTCAGGTTTGCTATTTTCTCTGGTAGAGGCAACTTCGGTGATGTCCATTTTGCCTTTTCAACTCCGTAACTGTTGGATAGTTTTTAGTTTCAGGCCCTAACCTAGGGTATCTCAGCCTAAGCATCATCATCTTACAGGACCAAATAATTCTGTTTTTACAGTAGTGACTTGATACCTTTCAAGTAACATCAAATCCCACTTCATTTTGAACAGTATGAATGGAGATTGATATAAAGCCTTCTCAGAGACTCTGCCACATATTCACCTGACACTGACATTCTCCGTGACCACCTTGGCTGAGGCTACACAGCCATGCTGCTTTTGCTCCTTGGACTCCACCCCACCCATGCGATTCCCCTTCTCCGAATCAGAGATGGTTAACATGTTATGCAAGAAGCCTTGGGACAGTTCTTAACTAGTTTGCTCTGCTGATGTCACTTAGGTACAGTGACAATTGTGTGACAAAAAATGCAGCAGAACATAGTTTCACAGTTCTGAGGGCTGAACACAAGACAAATGTTTCAGTGGGATTCAGTCCTCCGGAAGGCTGTACGTGAGCATCGCTGGAGGTGTCCCCTTCGCTTCAGGTGCTTAGCAACCTTCTTTGTGCCTTCCTTGGCCTCTAGAAGTATCCTCTCAGTCGATGCTTCTGTCTTCGCCTGGTGTCCTAGCTCTCTGTCTCCCTTGCCCTGTAGCAGTCAAGCTGAATCCGGCTTACTCGCATTCAGCACTGCCTCGTCCCAATTTCATTCCAACGAGAAAGTCCATGCTTCCAAATAAAGCCTCATTCACAGGTCGTCCTCTCATGAGGGTGCCTCCCGCATGCCAAGCTCATACGTAAGGTAAAGCCTATTTCAGATGCAAACAGACTTGCACAGATACCCTGTATCTCCAAATTGGCAAAGCTAATACGATGTGATGAGAATTTGGGCAGGGACCAGGCCAAAAAGAGGTCTGAAGACCTAATTGTCAGCGGGGTTTTGGCAAACCATCGGGTGATCCAGAACGCACCATTTATTTACAGCATTTTGTATGATGATGCTTGTGAAATGTTGGCAGCCCTTCAGCATTTGCCTGTCACAACTCTAGGAACAGTCAAGCTTTTTATCTAATGCCTGCTCTCCTTCTCAAGGTGAAATCCATGCCCTTTGCAGGCAAGACTCATCAATAATTCCACAGCACAGCAGCCCTTGGAGTGTCTCTGGAGCCGATTTAGGACTAAGCACGAATGATTTAGGACTAAGCACGAATTGTAGTGAAGCCTTATCTTTACCCTAAATCAGAATGGAACCTCCCTTTCCACAAGAGTCTGGGAATGTTGCACGTTCAACAAAAGACACAGGATTTCTGTACTCTGAGGTCTCAGTGGGGGAGGAGGGGGATCTCAAAGCATTTGCAGAATATGACCTGTCCCAAAACTTCTGGGATCTGCTTGGGGCCCCTTCCCATAAAGATTACTAGCTTCACCCTGATCAACTTGCTGGTTTGACGATTAAATTTAAATGATTGCTAAGTAAATTGCAGATTGGGAAGACTTTAAAAAAGACTAGCAAGCCTCTCCATATTGCAGGTGACATAAGAGACCTTTTGGCTTTTTTATAAAACTTCTAGACATTTCCTCTTACTTTCTCTGTGACTTTATTGTTTTAATTTTGCTCACTGACTTCCTAAGTGGAAGAATGTCTTTCTTTCACTTTAAATTCTTATTATTTCAATTTGCAATATGAAAGAATCATTATTGTAAGTTTTGAACATTTTAATTTCTCCCTTTACAAATCTATTTTGCTCATTTTTCTGCTGATGGATGGAAGCTTTTAATTCTATTAGTAATGCATTTGAACTTACTAATAAGATTGTTGAAGCTGAGGCTGGAGAGATGTCTCAGCAAAGAAGATTGGCTGCTCTTCCAGAGGAGGCGAGTTTATTTCCTAGCACGCAAACGCTGGGACTTGCAACCATCTGTACCTCCATTTCTGGGAGATGGGTGACCTTCTTTGGCTTCTGAGGGCACCAGGCATGCATGCGGTGAACAAACATACATGCAAGCAGGCACCCATACACAAAATATTTTGGGGGGAAAGAAAATAAAAGATCTTCTAAACTGTGGGTTGACTTTGCATCCCACAGATGAAGGCTTTGTTTGTTTGTGTGTTTTGTTCTGTGGTTTTGTTTGTTTGTAACTAGACAGATGTAAGTCCAGTGGTGCTCTCTCAGGGCTTCTTGAGTATATCATATGTGTCTTCTTTTTTGCATCCTCACATTCTAGTGTCCCCAGAGGAAGCAGCAGATATCAAATGGTGATGCCAGAGTTAGAAGGGCAATACATGCTAACTGGTTCATGAGCCAAACCCCAACGGCTCCACCCCAGAGAGGCACATCCAGACCTGCAGACAGGAGTCTGCCTTCCGGTGAACTCTTTGTGTTCATGACCTCAGTCTGCTTTGTCATGGCTTGCATACTGAAAATTCCCTAGTCACTGAATCTCAATATCGGGCCTGAAATTAACCCTTACACAAATGAAAATGCCCTGCACATGGTGACAAAAATTAAGACCTTATGTTGTTAGCAAGGAATACTTACTCTTATTCCTCTGAACTTGTCTGAAAAATATCAAAATATGTTCCAAAGTGATTGTGCTTATTTAAACTTACACCAGCAACACAGGCGGCTTAGTGTTGAAGTCTAACTTCTTTTGTCTTTTCTCTTTCTTCACCTATCTTTTTCCATGCAGTGTGTTCTCAAAACGCAATAAAATAAAATAAAATAAAATAAAATAAAAATGCTTCCATAGCTCTGCAGTTAAAGAACTTTCACTCACATCTCCTATTTTAGGAAGAGTGAAAACCACTAACTTCCTGGTGGTATAGGACCACTGTCCCTCTTCAATGGAAAACAAACCTTCAGCTGCATAGGGGTTCCATTCTGAGCCTTCCTTGCAAACAAATGGGGAATCTGACCAGTATGGGAAGACTGTAGGTAGTGGAGATGCTGCCTAGTCTGTGCCCTTTAAAGGAAAGAGAATGAAGGGCTTCCATCCTGCTGTCAGGGGATGAAGGACAGTAGCTGACACAGCATCAGAGATCACAGCAGATGTCTGCAGAAAGAACGGAAGCCAGATACAATGCACGTCTCCTGTACGGGTTCAAACCCCACTCCCAATACCGATTTTTCCCTTAGTTAGGGTTTCTATTGACATGATAAATCACTATGATCAAAAATAATTTGTGAAGGAAAAGGTTTATTTCATTTATACTTCCAGGAAACAGCCCATCACTGGTGAAAGTGAGGCAGGACTGACACAGAGGTCAGGGAGGAGTGATGCTTGCTGGTTTTCTCCTCATAACTTGCTCAGCCTGCTTTCCTAGAGCAGTCAGGACCACCAGCCTGGTGGCATCTGTGTCTTCACTCATCAGTCATCATTCAAGAAAATGTGCCACACGCTTGCTCACAGACCAGTCTGCTAGAGGCCTGTTCTCAATTCATATTCCTTCTTCCCAAATGACTCTAGCTGTGTCTAGTCGACATAAAACTAGACAAGACCTGACTATAGCTTATAGGAGACGAATGGCTTCATGTTAGTTTTGGTAATATCTGAAACAACTTTATTAAACCCTGTTTCTATCACTTGCCTGCTGCGTGGTCAAAACTACCATACAATTGTGTATGGGTCTCAAATGCTTCATGATTTGGGACATTCATATCTATTTTACGCTCATGTGGTATGGGTTACAGAGAGTAAACCCTAAAATTTTGTTTTCTCATCCTTAAAGTATACTCCTAAGGATTTGTCTAGCTATGTAGTATGAATCACACTTTGTGGCTTTTTCATGTGACTGGAAATTCAAAGAGAAACAGGAAGAGTCAGCTATGATATTGAAGTTTATTATCCTCTTAAGTATATGAAATTCAAAAGCTCTGTATTAATTTCTACAAGTGTGTATGAGTTTAAGAATGAAGTATTTTATCTTGTGACAGGTGATGCTTCTCTAAAGGATTGCTCTCTTTTTGGCCCGGCTTCTCTGAAGTCAGCGGGAAAGATTTGCCTGCTATACACTTTCTCTTCTGAGAACATCCGTCCCACCCTCCTGAGCGGTCCTCAGCATGGAGCCAGGATGTGGACTGACAGTTTCTGCTCTCAGACATGTTATTTCAGTTCTGAAACTCAGACTTAACTTGTTCAAAGGAAAACTATGCAGTCAACTGACTGTCACTTTGCAGGTGGTGACGAAACCCAAGCCCACCCAATGCATTTTAGACATGTAGGGGCATTTACTTTGTCTCCCTCATGATTCTGCTAGGGGCACTTTGCTTTGTTCTAGCCTCTTTTCTCACTCACAGGGTGACTAGGGAGGTTCAGCTTCCCTCTGTAAGCTACAGCTTCCCTCAAGTCCAAGCCCACTCGAAAGTCCTTCTTCATGCTCAAGTGGCTACCAAATTGATCCAGTACTTCAGGCACAGCATGACCTAGCTCACCTCAAAAGCTCCCCCAATTGTTTGCCATCATTTTTATGGACCAACCTCCACCTTCTTCCAGCCACACCAATCAATTGGATGAATATAAATTTGATCATGACCTCATTCTACAGCAATCTGGAATCCAGAATCAGCCATATTCTCTCACTCCCCTTTCTGCTTTCTCTCCTCAACTTTTATGCTATCCTTGGTTCACAATGCTTTTATTTCTTCTTTATTGTCCTCACTCTAAGACTGTATCTGCCACTTCCATCCTAAAGACCATCCAACCATAAATGCACATCTTTGCACCCTAAGTCCTATTCTGAAGGTTATGGGTCCCTCCAATGAATCCAGAATCATCTGCCCCTAATCTTCTTGTTGGTAGTCTTCTTGTCTATCACACTGAGGTTCTTATAGAATGTATCCATTTCTCTGAGTCCAGAAGCCATAACCATGGAAACTATCAAGTTTGGGGCATGACTTCCTAACATGGAGCTTTTGTCTGTCAAACTGTGCCTTACCTACCCTGCTCTGTGTTCCTGCAGACACAGCATGGTAGGGAATTTCCAAAGCCCCCAGCTTAGAGATGCTTCTTGGATGCATCTATTATCTTCAAAGCCGCTTATTTATATGTTTCTATACATTGCTGAAGGGTGTGGCAAATCTGAGTCAATGGAAACCCCTCATGAGGATGAAAGAAGATCTCACAAATTGGTAATTTTCCTGTGCTGTGACTAGTAGATTTATCCCATTCAGGATGCAAAAGCATTAGTTTTCAAATTAAAGGTCTTAATTCTAAAGATCAAATAAAAAATTCAACATAAGAAATAATTGAACGGTTTTTAAAAAAATAAACAATAATTGGAAAAAGAAAGAAAGAAAGACAGTGGGGGAAGGAAGAAAGAAAGGATAGAAGGAAAGAAGCAAAGAAGGAAGGAAGGAAGAGGGAAGAAAAGAAACCTTAGTAAACAGAACAGAAGAAGCGATCCAGAGTCCATTCTGGAGGACTCAGAGCCCCAATTAGGGAGTACCCTGTTCTCAGCCTAGAGTGCAATTGAAGGACAGGAAACGTCAGAAAAAAAGTCTAAGAAAATGCATACCCAGTTCTTCAGGATATCAGATAAATTACAGAGGTTGGAGTACAGGTTTGGAGTAGGGAGAGGAATGAATGTGTGAAAAATAAGGGGGAAAAGGCAAGACTAAAATCATAAGAGACGCTAGACACATCACTTACAGACTTACAGTGTAAGGGAACAGGAATCCTGGCATGCATATGCCACACAATCCTCTTCCTTTGGATTGGACTAGAACAATAGCAAGGGGTTATTCTAGGAAGAACCCTGCTGGGTGGGTGGCCAGGTAGCTCTATAGACAAATTACATTTCAATGTGGTCCATCTTGCAAACCAAAGGCGAGTATCACAGGACCACTCTCCAGTCCTGGCATGAAGGAAACCTCTAGCCAAAAAGCAAAAACTGAGTCAGAACTGTGAGTCAGTATTAAACCCAGTGGGAATGTGGTCTGAGCCACAGACATTAGTTAGACTAACTGGCCCTTCCATTGAGGGATAAACAGTGGCAAGAAGTTCAAGGTGCCTAGCACTAAGTCATGTTGGTAGAGGGCATGTCCACATACCTTTCCAGTACTAAAATCTGAAAGACTAGTTATTGTGCCCACTGCCTGGCCCACAAACACACCCACTGTTCTCAGGATTTTTTTTGTTTTTTGTTTTTTGTTTTTTTAAAAGTCATACCAAACAAGTTCATCTTTCATCTTTATTGGAAGACACCAACTCAAATAGCCAAAGAAGCAAAACCAAGATGTTTTAGAGACGGGATATGATTGCTTCAAAAACTAGTAATTTCACAATAATGGATTCCAATGAGCATGAATTAGGCTAAATCCTAGACAAAGAAGTCAAAAGAATGCCTACAAAAATATTCAGTATGATCAAAAGGAGACAAAAAGAAACTCCTAAATGAATTCAAAGAGAATAAAAATTCAAAGCTAGATGAAATAATGAAGTCAATACCAGATATAAAAGAGAAATTCACTGAAGAGCAATTTTTAAAAATCAGATTTAAAATTTGGAAATGTAAACTCAAGAAATGAAATCATAACCTCAATTCAAAGCCTTACTAATAGAATAGATCAAGTAAAGATGGAATATGAGAGCTAAAAGACAAGGTAGAAGAATTACAGCATTCAGACACTAACATAAACTATTAAATATGAACAGAATGTGGAATCTACTGGACTCTATGGAAAGAACAGATTTACAAACCATAGGCATAGAAGAAGGGAAAGAAGAACAAGACAAAGTTTTAAAAATGTATTTAACAAAATAATAGCAAAAATTTATCAAATGTAGAATAAGAGATGATTATCCAAATAAGAGGCATTTAGAAAGCCAGAAAAGACCAGAGAAGACGCTTCCACATGAGGCCACAATCAAAGCATTGAGCAGACATAATAAAGTCACACTGAAAACTGCAAGATGGAAGTCACATACAAGTCACATACAAAGACAAACCTACCAGAGCAAGCCCACAGCAGATTCCTAAACAGAAACTAGAATTTAGGAGAGCATAGAAAAAAATGTATTTAGAATTATGAGAAGCAACAACTGTCAGAAAATATGATATTCAGCAAAGTAACCTTCATAATTGAGGAAAAAATATATTTCCATGATACATAAACCAAAGGAGGTATGACTTGGAACCCACAACATATACGAAGGAATTTCGCATACCAAAGAGTGAAAATGCAGCATGAGGCCACAGGAAAGACTGAACCGTGCCTGAGAGTAGGTCTTCAGTTGTATTTTATCTCACCGTTTATAGCTTTTAAAGTCAGCAGTAGAATATAAAAACATAACAACCCAAAAATTGGCAAGAATGAGAATATGCCTTAGACTAACTCTTAATGGTAGGAGACGCAATTCTTCAATCAAATGACATAGATGAACATGCTGGAAACACAAGAGCCACCTATTTGTTGCCTACAAGCAACATTGCTTGCTGAAGAAAAACACAACCCTGGGATAAATGTATAAAGAAAGATTTTCCAAACAAATAGAAGACTAGCAAGCGTAGAAATCCTGATATCTAAAAATAATACATTTCAAACACAAATTAATTAGAAAATATAGAAGAGTTTACTTCATATTAATTAATAGAATAATCTAACAAGTATATATACATACACCAAATATCAACACACAGAACTTCATAAAACAGCATTAATGGAGGTAAAGAAACATATTGATCCCAAGATAGTAATGATGGTAACTTCAATAATCCATCCACAACAATATATATGTCACCCATATTAAGAAAAAACACAAAGAAATTTCAGAATTAAATGACATTACAGATAAATGGATTTAACAGACATCTATAGAATATTGCACACAAACACTTGGGCATATACATTCTCCTCAACAGTCCATAGAACTTTCTCTAAACTAAGGCTCAATTTAGGACGGAAAGTAAGTTTTAGCAAGTATGAAAACAATGAAATAATTTCTTATGTTCTGCCTCATTAACATGGAATAGAAGTAAAAATAAAGGGATAGAGAAATTCATATATATATACACTCTTGGATATGATTAGCACTAATTAATAATTAATAATGGTTGTAGAAGAAATCAGGAGGAAAATGGAAAACCTTCCTGAAATTTAATATAAAGGAAAACATTTATGTTGTGGGATATAGTGAAAGAAATTATAAATATGGAAATTTATAGCTATAAAAAAGAAATTTAAAAATCAGAGAGATCTTCAATAACTTAATGATGTCTTCAGGTTTTTGAAAATCAGCAGAAACATAGAAATGGAAATGATTGGGGCGCAAATATAAAAGAACAGTACAAAGAATGAGTGAAGCAAAGACTTGGCTCTTTGGAAAGTTGAGAATGACAGCTAACCAAAAGAAAGAATTAACACCTCAATTTTCTGCATTTTGATTAGTTTTGCTTTTCTATAATAGTTTGATTCAGTTGCAAAGGAACATATTTACTTGATGAAGGGTGAGACCTTTACTTATCTGTAGGTATCAGGAAAATATTGAGAATATAATAATTATGCTGGTTAAGTCAAGAGTCAGTTATAGGTTCTCCTCCAAATCCCATGATTTCACTAGTCCTGGGTAGTTGTTTGAGTTTCCAGTACCAGGCATGATTTCCCTCTTGTTGAATGGGCCTTATGTCCAATTAGAGAGCTATTGGTCACCACTAAGCTATCACGCAATAAAGTAATACTGGTAGTGCAGGAAACAGTCTTCCTTAGCGAAGAGTTCTCAGATTGGCTATCCAATACCAAGTGGTCAGCCCTGAAATTACATACGTACAAGTAACATTATACAGACTGAACAGGCCGTATTTCTGTGTTTAGGTGTACTCATGCATGCACACATACACATGTACCAAAACCAATTCAAGAGGACATAAACAACTTAGTTATAAAAGCAAAATACTGAGGAGGCGACAGCATCTCCTAAGTTGGAAGATGCCAGCCCCAATTAGACAGACTATGAAATTCTATTAAAGAAGAATTACTATCACTGCTCCTCAAACCATTCCATAAAACAGAAAGGGGAGGAACTCTTCCATGCTAATTCTGCAAAGTCAGATAAAGAAACTTGGTAGGGACAAAACAACAGAGAACAATGTAGGCTTATCTCTATGACAAGCATAGACATAAAAACACTCGGTAAAATTCTTACAAACAAAATTCCACCACACATTAAAATTATAATTCATCATAATCAAGTTAGTTTCTTTATAGGAATTGAGAATGATACAAAATCTGTAAATTAATGTGATATAGAATATAAAGCATTTCGAAGTCACATGGTTATCTCAACAGAGGCAAGAAAGTCCTCTAATGAGGCCCAACATGTCTTCATGATGAAAACTCTGAATTAAATTTTGGTACATCTGGAAGAAACATCAGCATAATGAAGCCTACCTGTGACAAACCTATGCCCAACAGTGTCCTAAAGAGAGAAAAGCTAAGAGTGTTCTCACTGTAATCGGTAATAAGGCAAAGGTATCCACTTTCTCAGCTCATGTTGCACACAGTTCTTGAAGCTTTAACTAGAGCAACAAGGTGGTAGAAAGAAATACAATGAACACAAATTGGAAATAAAAGTTAAGCTAACCCAATTGTGAACAACAAGATCCTGAAGAGTCCACCAAAAAAAAAAAACAACTCATGGAATTGATAAATATTTTCACTTTCAGCCAAGTAGAAGAATAAAATAATCAACAAAAAAACTGCAGTCAAACAAACAAAAGTCTGCTTCATTCTGAGTCCATCTCATGGCACTCAAAATGACTGGTATCAGGAAAACAAACCACAAATGCTAACTAGAGTGCATGGTGAAGGGAGGGTGAGTGAATCCTTATACGCTGAGGGTGGGAATGTAAGTTGGTTCAGCCGCAGTATCCAGGTTCTTCACAAATACTAACATAGAAGTACCATATGTCATTCCTGAGTATAAACCAAAGGACTGTAAGTCAACATGCTACAGACATGCATACACAGCCATGCCTTCTGAAGCGTTATTCCCCTGTGTAGTCAAAGGTTGTACTATATCATACCGTGTGTGCTTTAGAACATGGGGGAAAGCAAGTGGAGCAGAGTAAAGTCCCATCAAATCCTACTTGTCTGGAAAATTATTCATAGTAGTTCTTTGAAGTTTTTGCTCCATACTTCCATCCCATGCTCTACTTTTCAGGGAGATCTTTTCGTGGTTTGATACATGCAGTTCTAACTCCTTTCTCCCTCTTGCTCTGGCTCTCCCTCTCCCTCTTCCCCTCTTGTTTTCCTTTTGGGTTGGAAGCAGCAGTAACTTTTGTTATCTATGTTACATTTTAGAGTTCGTGACAGGCCTTGTACAATTTCCCAAAGTGTCCATAGTTCTTAATAGTGTTTCATCTACTGGTTGCCTATTAATCTGTTTAAGTTTCTTTTTTCACAGCGCTGTTGACAATTGTGGGATCCATTGTCATAGTGTAAATAGAAGTGCTACATTTCTGCCACCGTTCAATCTGATAATTATTTTAAAATTTTTTCAATACATGAATATAGAAAATTTTGCACGGAGGTAGAAATGTCCCACACTTAAATGGAAACAGCCAGTAGACCATGATAGTCACAGGTGGAAGGTAAGCACTTAGATGCTAGATTTACTTTCAGAAATGGTTCTGAAGATAGCTGTGCCCTATAATGTCGAATTGAATGCCTACCATTACCAGAAATTTCTTTTAAACCTGATCCAGTGTCCTGCAGTCACTATCCGTTTTCTCCCAACGAGTTATCTCTCTTTCATTATCTTCTTACTGTCATTGCCAAAGTTGTAGGCTGTTTTTCTCCTTCTAAGGAGTGTGATGTGGAGGAGTTGAGGGACCGGACTTTCTCTCGGGTAACTCTATGTAGCTCATAAGCTTGACCACCAGAGTGCTTCAGACAGACAAAAGTGAGTCTCTTCTCGGCCAGACAGTGGGGCTTGTTACCCAGAGCAGGGCAGAGAGTGTGGGAATCGCTGTGCTTGCACTGGCTTCCAGGCACTGCACCCTAGGGCAAGATGTGGCCTCTCTTTATTAGGTCTCCTGATGTACTGCCTCTCTGCATCATTACCCATGATGCACCACCTCTCTCCATCATTACCCATGATGTACCACCTCTCTCCTTCATTACTCATGATGCACCACCTCTCTCCATCATTACCCCATGCACTGCCTCTCTCCATCATTACCCATGATGCACCATCTCCCCATTATTACCCTCATGTACCGTCTCTCTGGAAGCCATTGCTCTGAAAGAGAGAGTGTGCATGGGGTGAGGCACCAGGCTATGGGATGTCTTAAGTGGCCAGCTCCAGAAACGAGCAAAGAACACACAAGCCAGGGCAATTCTGGCTCACTTGGCAAGACCTGTCTGGGAAAACTTTTCAGATAATTTGTTGTCAGATACCATGACTTTTTCACGTTGTGGGATATTTCTTGTAATTGTTACGAATGGACCACCATTGTCTGGCTTCTCTGACTGCAGACTCCATTCCTTTGAAAAGCATGCATCAACCCTTCCAGGTAAGGTAGAGTTGAGCAGTGTCTTGTCTGTCTCTCTCTGGACCCCACTCACAGACATGCAGGAACCAGGAGAGCACCACTGAGGAACTCAAGCTAGAGTGGATAAAGGGAGAGTGGTAGCATCAGACAGGGGGACACGTCACTGAGCTGAACGTGCAAACCCAGTTCAGAAGGCTTCAGAAAAGGGCAGGGCAACGTAAACATTATTTTCTTTTGTTGCTGTTGTTGTTTTGGTTTGTTTTTGAGACAGAGTTTCATTGTGTACCCCTTACTGTCCTGGAATTCACTCTATAGACTAACCTGGCCTTGAATTCATAGAGATCCACCAACCTCTGCCTGCTGAGTGCTGGGATTAAAGGTGTTCACCACTACAATCCACCTTATTTTCTTGTTTCTTGTTTTTTTTGTTGTTGTTGTTGTTTCATTTTGTGTTGTTTTAGTTTTAGCTTTTTACTTTTATTTTTAGTGTTTGTTGACATAAATGTCTGTGAGGATGTTAGATCCTCTGGAGCTGGAGTTACAGACAGTTGTGAACTGCCATGTGGGTGCTGGGAATTGAACCTAGGTCCTCTGGAAGAACAATCAATGCTCTTAACTGTTGAGCCATCTCTCTAGCTCCTATTTTCTTGTTTTTAATCATTAAGAATGTTTTAGATGAGGAAGTTGAGGACCAGACACATGGCCTCACTTGGGATTACATTCTGCAAACTAAGCACAGAACCCTTCTAGAAAGTCCAGGAAGGACACCTTTGTGTTCTAGCCAACTTTGTGATCACTGGGAAAGTTTACCAGGGAAAGACATGGCTTCTGAAGGCCTGTAACCATGTGACAGACAGCTGTTGGAGGAAATAAGTGTGGGCCCAAGGAAGTGCTTGGGCAGGACACTAGACGGACTTGCTCCTCTCTAGTTTACCATCAGCTTCCTTACGATTGAAGTAAGTATCCACTCTTCCTCCAGAAAGGCTATAAACACATGATTGTAGGGAAGTGGGGAACAGGGTAACTGATCTTCTCACTGTGTATTTCCCCTGTAATCTCACCCCTTCCCTCAGCTCCCTCTCTCCCACATCCCTGCCCTGCCTGACACCTGAGCTCTGATTGTGACCATTTGAGAATGTAGTCTTTGCCATCAATGACTCTGCTCCTTGGAAATCTCTTAGGACAAATGACGAATACTTTCACTCTGAAGAAGAAAGCCTGGACTCATATTCACAGAGGAATTTCTTTTAACTCTTTCATTTGGTGTGACTGACTTTCTTTCCTGTTCGAGATACTGCCTTACAAAACAGGCTACTCAGTGGCGTTCAAGAGGTTCAGTCAGCATAAAAATGTGGTGAGCCTTTTATGAGCCACATCAGGGGTCTTGCTAAGGACATCAGCTTCTTGGAATGTCATGGACTATGCTAAGGTAGTAAATGCATTTGAAAAGGCAATGTTTGGCTGAAGACTCACGGATGCTGATGCAAGCCCCGGTGAGCTACAGGTACACACCATGTATTTTACTATTGATTAAACTAGATCTTTATATATTAACAAATTTTGCAGGTGTGTCAAGCCACTGACTAGCCCATAAACTAGGAGCAGAATGCAGGACTCATCCAAATTTGATCTTGGGATTCTGACAAAGGATCCCTGTGGTTAGCTAAGCAGGCCAGGAATTCTCAGGATTCCCCAGAGTTCCCAGTGGATAGCTGTCCCTCTATCCCCTAGGAAGGTCTGCGTATTAATCACACAATTTCCCATAGTTTTAATCCCATTATGAACATCTGTGGCAGGCAGAGAATCAAGGAAATGAAACCCCATGTCTTCCGAATGTCCTGTTAAGCTCAGGATAATTTCACAGGACACAGACGGGGGCTAAGTACCTTATACTGAAGATATCAGTCCAAACTTCTCAATGGAAGCAAAATAACACTTGTTCAGCTAGGAGGGACACTGGAAATAAATTAGTCATGTTGTGCCATGTTGACTTTTCCCATAAGAGTAAACTCAAGTACGATTCTTTGGGGAAGCAATTTTTGATTTTAAATTTCACTGACTCTTGACTGGTGTGAGGAAAGATGGTACTCATTGATTCTCTACTAATATTTTCTTCGTTCATTCCCTTGTGCCCTCACCAATCCTTCACCAAGTAGATGGGAGCAACATTCTGTATCCTTCGTTCATCCCTGTTTCTTATCCAGCACCGGAGTGGACTCCAGCAGCTGATTGCTGCCACTGTGGGAAACAGCAGCGCACCATGTGCTTTCCACATGGCAGTATTCCATCAGTTCAGTTCTGCTGGAGAAAGGCATGCAAAGGTCCTTTGTTAGAAAAATATAATGCAAATAGCCCTTGTTCCAGCAACTTACAAGCCTGAACAATAGACATGCAGATGTTGTCCAACTATAATGCTTTCCACAGTCGACTAGACCCTGGCCCCTACAAACCTTATTCCACTCCATTTTCTCTAAGCGCTTCCATATGTCAGTGAGAGCCCATCCAAACCCTGCTGTCACTTGGATGAGAGACCTGGAATCTTGCTTCAAAATGAAGATGGACGTTGCAGAAATAAATTCAATAAGCTAATGGATTCACACATAGGGAAATATTGATTCCCTCCAGAATTATGTCACCGGGGATAATGCTAATGGAGTAAGAGAGAAGGAAGACTCAAGATGCTTACTTACATGGGTGGTAACAATTGAGGAATGAGATTTGCCTCCTGTATGCATACAGTTTCCCTATCATCTTCTGAATCATACCTACCACCAACAGAAGCCTGGAGTAAGTGAGCACACCTAGTGTTTAGACTGAAGAAAAATGGCTGATCCTGTGTCTGGGGAGAGTCACAGGCAAAAACATCCTCTATATGAAGGGCAGAAAATGCCAGAGAAACAGAGGCCCATGAAGTGGGCTCCCCTGAAGGGCATGAGAAAATTATAAGAGAAATAATGACAGTAATGAAACTCTGGGTTTTAAAAAACATTTAATCCACAGTGAAAATTACCAAGGAGGAGAAAATCCTCCCTACTACATGCATGTCAGGTGATGAAAATAACAAGAAGGTGCATCTTGAAAATCAGAACTGTGAACCATGAGTGGAATAACTGGTTGAAGAAAAAGTCTTCAACTTATGTTGAAAATCGTTGTCGGGGTTCTGGGGAAAGGCAGTCTGCATTCTCCCCAAATGTTGCTTCTACACTGTAATCAAGCGTCAGACAAAGTATCAGTAACCATCAGCAGGGAGCAGAACTGTGTCTCGTGATATGAGACAAAGAGGGGCAGAGCTAGGTAGTATTTATGTAAGAAATGTAGCTGTGATTCAATATTGATGGTGCTTGTGGAGAATGGACACATCCCGATGATAAGAGGTCTGCAGACGACCTGACCTAAACAAAACACGACGGGTCATTCTTGATTTAATTCTGGTGAGATAACTGGCAATAATTAATTACTCTTTTCCTCCCCACTCTTCCCTTTCTTGGGGCAGCCCAAACGAGCCTTGGACTCATAGAGAGCTCTTATATCAGCCATTTAAGCGCTGGGATTACAGATTTGGTTAATTACTGGTTCAGGACTGGATACATACAAACAGATATTCTATCAGTGTTTAGAGTTTTCTGAAGAACACATGTTTCCTAAGTAAAACATAGATAAATGGGAAGGTGAAATCGAAAACAGGGAACATAATTTTTAGTTGAGTGTCTACTTTTGAGAGATTGAAGTAGGCACCAAGCATAGACATAATGTCAATGGAGGCAACAAAACTCGAATGCTTAATTGGGGGGTATTGTAGAGTACCAAAGAAGTATAAGAATTGGTCTTCTTTGGAATTCTGTCTTTGCTTCTTTATGTCTAGATGATCCTGGGAGAACCATTCTGCTTTCTTTTAGCCTTGCCTAGTCCCTGTTAATATCAAAGTGCATTTGAAGCTAAGGGATTACCATGATTAGAGTACAGACATGTGGACAATAATTGAGATGGTTCAGTGTGTCCAGCTCAAATTTAGTGGACCAGTGCTGTAGGGGCGAAGAGGTGAGATAAGATGGTGGTAGATTAGATGGCAACACAGACTTAGCCTACTAGCTAGGGTCAGAGTAGAGGGGAATGAAGGCCATTTAGAAAATTGGAGACTTATCTTGTTTGGTCCATGTTCCTGGTTGTTCATCTTTACTCCTCTTCAGTTGATACATAATTGGATCAATTTATTGTGGATAAATTGCTGGGTGAAGACTGGGAAGAAGTGCAGAGACAGTTTGGTGGGAGCTCTGTAAGTGAGCAATCTGCTTTGGTACTCCATATGTTCATGGGAAGGCTCCCTAGTTTGCTCTTTTGAAAATACCAAGTTTGCTTTGGTTTTATTTACCTTACAGGAAGATGTGTGAATCTACTAATTAAGGGACATGGGTGAATGTTTCCACAAGAAACATAAAATGTTATCTTCTTCCTAGCTGCGCAATAGCTGTCTTGATCACTCTGTCCTGTCTTCAGCAAGTTTGTTCCTATGCTACTCAAGTCAGTTCCCAAAGAAGGATTTGAAAGTGTCTTAAAAGTTGTCATGTTGGAAATCAGTGTGGCAGTTTCTCGGAAAATTTGGAATCAACCTATCACAAGACCCAGCAATACCACTCTTGGGCATATATACAAAGGATGCTCAACCATACTACAAGGACATTTGTTCAACTATGTTCATAGCAGCATTATTCATAATAACAAGAACTTGGAAACAACCAAGATGCCCCTCAACTAAAGAATGGATAAAGAAAATGTGGTACATTTACACAATGGAGTACTACTCAGCTTTAAAAAACAGTGACATCTTGAAATCTGCATGAAAATGGATGGCATTAGAAAAAAAAATCCTTGAGTGAGGTAACTCAGACCCAGAAAGATGAGCATGCCATGTACCCGCTATAGGTAAATACTAACTGCAAAGCAAAGGATAAGGAGCCTATAGTCCATGACACTAGAGAAGCTAAGTAACAAGGAGAACCCTAAGAGAAGCATATATAGATCCCCTGGGGAAGGGGAAATAAACAAGATCTCCTGAGAAAATTGGGAGTGGAAGGAGAAGGGAAGGCATAAGAGAAGAAGGAGGAGAGAGGGGAAGGAAGGAGAAGAACTAGAGGGAATGGGATCATCGAGATGGGGGAAGGACAGAGACAGAGAAAAAGAAGAGTTATCTTGATTGAGAGAACCATTATGGAACTAGCAAGAAACCTAGTACTAGAGATATTCCGAGGAATCCACAAGGATGACCACAGCTAAGATCCTAAGCAATAGTGGAGAGGATGCATGAACTGGCCTTGCCCTGTAGTCAGATTGATGACTATCTTAAATATCATCATAGAACCTACATCCAGCAACTGATGGAAGAAGATGCAGAGAACCATAGCAGAGCATTGGGCTGAGCTTCCAAAGTCCAGTTGAAGAGAGGGAGGAGTGAAACTATGAGCAAAGAGGTCAAGGCCATGATGAAGATACCCTCTGAAACAGCCTACCTGAGCTAATGGAAGCCTTCCAATTAGTGAGGGACCCAGCATAGGATCAAAATGGGCCCTTTGAATGTGGGTGACAGTTGTATGGCTGGGGCAGACTGTGGGGCCACTGGCAGTGAGATCAGGATTTATTCCTACTGCTTGTTCTGGCTTTTTGGAACCCATTCTCTCTGGAGGGATACCTTGCTCAGCCTAAATATAGAGGGGAGGGCTTTGGCCCTGCCTCAAAGCAATGTGCAAGACTTTGTTGACTTCCCATGGGAAACCTTACTCTCTCTAATGAGTGGATGGGGGTGAGAGAAGGGGGAGGGAGTGGAAAATGGATTTGGCATGTAAAATGAGAAAAGATAGTTTAAAAAAGTATTGTCCTGAAGACTCCTGATACCTGACTAGTTTGAGGGTCAGGTTTACAGTTGAGCTTTGGCCCTTCAAAGGAGCCCAGTAGACTCATAAATGTATTAAATAGGTATATCTTCTTCACCAACCCAGAAAAGCAACACAGAATCACACATATCTAAAGCACACATAGCATGAAAAAGACAAGCAACACAAGAATTGAAGACATGGATTAAGAAGGACTCTAAACCCCAAGGGTGGCCGTGTGTAGCATGGTTAATAAAAACTCAGAGACAGGTATTGGAGTTCAACCTGAAGACCAGAAAACAAAGCAGCCAGCTACTGCCTATTGTATCTCCCTCAGTCTGAAAATGGTGATCCTGTCTCCAGAAGACCTCAAAATGAGACTGAGACTGACAGTTATCTCCTCCCATTTTATAATCCTCTCTAGCTCTGAAATTAAGGGTGTGTGCCAACTATCTCCTGGTTTCTATGACAAGCTAGTGTGGCTACTGGGATTAAAGGTTTGTGTCATTGACACCTGGTCTGTAAGGCTGGCCAGTGTGGCTGTTTTACTTTTCTGATCCTCAGGCAAGCTTTATTCAAATGCAAATAAAATGCCACTGAATTTCTCCTTTTTGTCTAAAATAAAAAAAGAAGGCTACAACTAATATAAGAAAAACTATATACAAAAAGTACAACAACTATATGCAGTATATATAGGCAGTAAATACATCAACAATGTCTAATCCATTTCATTTGACAAATTCAAAGAAAATACTCCATGTCTATTCTATCTGGGTGAGTTCAAAATCTTGTACCTAATTTACTTTCTATCATAACTTGCTTTCTGTGTCAGGTAAGCAAAGAAAGCTAAAACTATAACTACTTAGTCTTCAGCTCCCTCAGAGACCCAAAACGGAAATAGTATTAACTGAGTAAGTAGGAATTTTAACCAAGCACTTCCAAAAATGTGAGTAATGATGGAAACAGCTGGATGCCTGGACATTCATCCAAAGTTTCTCTGCAACATTGGGGCATCAATCTTCAGCTTACAAGGCTAGCATATCCAACAGATTTTTCTGTGAAGCAGGATATTCTGAAGGGCTGTCCCTTCTTGTTTTGACAATTTTTGGCAGTTGCTTTCCTTTGTGTCTTGCTTGTCTAATTAGGAAAGCCTACTGTCAACAGTCAAGGTAGAGACATTTTCTTACCCAGTGGCTTAATTTTGCCACAAAGAAAGAAAATTCTATGTAGAGTTTCTTCGGTGCCCATTATCTTCTCTAAAATATATTGGTGCTGCCTGGAGCAGATATGTTTTATTGTCATAGAAAAGAGCCCATGTTATTAAAACATCTTAAATGCCATATTCTATAGATCTCTGAAGTGTTTGAAGATGACATGTCTATCTAAAATATATCTTTGTATGATATTGAAAACATACCTAATGTGAGTATAAGGTCAATTACAATAGGCGACTAATTATTAACCCTGTATTTCCTTATTATCCTAAAAAATTTGGTAATAATAGATTTTAAGGACTAGAAATTTGCATTATACTATTAAATGAATTATATAAGTACAATACTTTGAACAAAAGCAGAAATATATGCATGGTATGATCTAACAAAATTAATATTAATATATAAATTTATATATGATATAAAAAAGTCCAATCCCATGTAAAACATTTAAAACTAGTAGTTGCTTTTTAAAAATAGATTCAATAACCTAACTTTTTCTTTTTTGGTTTTTAAGACAGGGTTTCTTTGTGTTGCTTTGGAGTCTGTCTTGGAACTAGCTCTTGTAGAGCAGGCAGGCCTCAAACTTTTTATCTTATCACATTTATATCTTTCCTTTAATCTATACTTTTAACCTATCATATATATATATACATACATACTATATATATATATATATCCCCTTTGATTCAAAATAAGACCCTTGAATTTAATTTCCTTTGTTTAGCATTTTTTTCCTGATCATAATCTGTAACAACTTGTAACCAACACACTAAACAAAGATAAACATCCTAGTTCATTTTTTGGGGGGAATGTGGGCATAGCTTTCTAGGCTCCTTCCTGCTGACTGGGGGTGCTGATAATCTTATGAGGACCCAAAGAAAATTTAGAATTATGATTAAGTCCTAACTGTAGTATTCTGTGAGGCTGAATCATCTCATTCAGCAGTCTTGAGGCTGCTCTGGATACAGAACTCACAGGAAACTGCAACATTTCAGATCCAACTCTAAAACATTGAATCATCTGGGCCATCTACTTCTATTGGAGATTTCTCAGGGGTTCTCCCTTGATCAAACCTTATTTTTTTAACCCATAATAAATCCACAGCCTCTCACTTCCTGTGGAAACAAAAGTAAAACGTCTTCTCCAAAGTAGCATTTTTTAACTTAAATTTTGAAGTCAAGGCATTTTTAATATATATAGGTTTGATTAATCTATTAGCATTTTAATCAAATGTCTTTTATCAGTTTTTGCTCCTTCCTTAGCAGTAAAACAATTCAAAGACAACGCAACAACATACAGGATCCAGGTTGTCTGTGTATTTTCCATCTTTACATGGAAGCTAACTAAACCAGGGAGGATGGGAGCTGGGAGCACTAGTTTTTCTCCCAAACCCAGGTGGCTAGGTTTGGGTTCCAATTCCTAGAGCTGGAATTCCAATCCCAGCTCTGACCTGGGCTGGTGGCTAAAAAGGCTCAGACAAATGACTTACTTATGAATTCGTATCCCAAAAGTTGGGCGCCAAATGAAACACAATAAATAAAAACTCAGAGACAGAAATTAGGCTTCAGCCTGAAGACCAGAAAAGTGAAACTGCTAGTCACTGCCTCTTGCCTCTACCTCAGTCTGAAATGGTGATTCTGCCTCCAGGAATCTCAGAATGGGACTGACATCTGTCTCCTCCCATCTTATAATTCTCTCTAGTTCTGGGATGAAGGGAGTGTACCACCACCACCTGGTTTCTTTTGCAAGTGGTGTGGCTACTGGGATTAAAGGTGTGTGTCATTACTGCCTGGTCTGTAAGGCTGGCCAGTGTGGCTGTTTTACTTTTCAGATCCTCAGGCAAGCTTTATTTATTAAAATACAAATAGAATGCCACTACAGGCATGTAATGGCCACAGCAGTTTGTGTTATCTGTTAGGCTTGAATATACACAAAGTCTATGCTTAAGCCTCTGGCTTTAGTTGTATACCTAATGGAAATGCAATTTTTATGAACAAAAAAAAATGTACTCCATGAATGCTCAAGGCTGCCATCAAATTTGAACAACCCACATTTCCATGGAAGGCAAAATAGAGGAATGAAGATAGAATTTTGAATACCATGCTGGAACACCATACGAAAAAGTGGGTGGACTAAACTGTTCACAGCTCTGATGGACCTCAGAGTCACAGTAGTGGGTGAAAGAAGCTACAGAGAACACACTGAAGGACTTTATCTACGGACAGATTCTAAATAAGAAAACCTGTAGAAAGACTCAGCTACCTTTGATGTTGGGGCAAAGGTCCTTTTGCCCACAGATCACTATGGAAACCAGGACTGTTAGACACACACAATGACTGGGAGTGGATATTGTTAATGACCCTGTGACCCTTCTGCTATTAGTGAAGGCAGGCCTTACCCATCATTTTGCTATAGAGGCAGACCTCACCCAAACTTCCCAGAATGTTTATCCCAGACTCTCCCTCCCTAGACAGTTGTCTTTAGCTCCCAGTTAAACCCATCCTTAGGGAAGATTCAACTTATATTTTATAATCTAGTGGCCTCTATGCTAATAGCCATAGACTACACGAGATTTCAGCCCTTTAACTTTATAGAACTCACCCTTGGGGCCATATGCATTTTGTAAAGGGGTATACAGTACTCCTTTCTAAGTAGTCATACCTTAAGCTGCATTGTGCACCTGGACTGGAATGGTTGCTACCTGGAAACCTTTCTCCAAATTGTACTGTGTTTTAAATACGCTGACAGTGATCTGCTTAGACTTCCCAAAGTCTGATCCAGGATAACAAAGTCAATTGGAATCAGTTTTTAATTCTCATCTCTTCAGGGATCACTGCCTGCATGGATGCCTGCAGAAGGTAGGAGCATCCTGGATTCTGGGTACATTCTCATGATGACAACACAGCAAGCTGCTTCTCTGCTTTGTATGCAGACATTCTGAACACTCTTAGGAGTTTGTCACAGAAGATCAAACCTTGCCTTGAAATCCCAATTCAGCCATGGAAGATGAATACCGTTTTTAATTCCTCACATTATCTTGGTCTGGACAATAAAACAAAATATCTTTCCTGCTTTGGGAGATCCCCAAGTGCCAGTAAGTAGAGGGATAGGACTTGGGCAGGCTGTGATGGAAGTCTCCTCTTCAAGACTGAGGAGGCTTCCTGCTGATTGGCATCAGCTGTCAATACTTCCTTCCGCAGGCCACCTTCTGGTTCCGTCTCCTGTGTCTTCCTCCCCCCCTCTCAGCAGCTGCGAGCTCCTTCACACATGCCTTTCTCCCTCTGTGGTGCATGCTCCACTCACCTCTTCTGAGATGCCCCCTTAACTAAGTCTGTGCTGCTTATGTCAATCCTTCATCTGCCCCATGACTCATCCCTTGTGGAAAGCAGTTGTCGTTCCTCAAGCAAGATGGCTGGATCCTCCAGTGTAGAGCCCGACTGGGTACAGGCAATCTGGAGAACCCAGCATACAGAAAACTAGGACAATTCTCACATATTCCTTCAGTCTGATGAAATCTCCAATGGCCTATGTGCCTTTAATGCCCAGGTACTGAGGTCTGATCATTTGGAGTCATCTGCAAAGTATAAAGTACATTAAACCGTGGTGGAGGCATAAGCTGCAGAATATGAAGCCAATGGGCATGATGTGGTAGAGCTTTGTGAACGGATGGATCATCAGGACATACTCCAGAGAGGCTATCTTAAGGGGCGGGCAAACAAGGAGAGTGCAATTGATGGCAAGGATTTATTCCTTTAAAAATGGGGATTCATCAAGGAATAAGGAGATACGGAGTAGGAGAGAAGAGAGTATCACGTAAACTAAGTTCAGAGGCGCACGAGCAAGCAAGCAACGGTGCCAGAGTGCCCTGGAGGAAGCTAGTCACGGAGCAGGCGCCTTCGAGAAGGGGACTGTCTCAGGAGCTGTGTGCAGTGGGGACATGAAGTAGCGTTCCAGAGGCGGGATTAACAAAGATGTCTACCATGGAATGGAAGGTAGTGCCAGACATCCTGCTTACCTGGATGCTCACGCAAGCCACTTGGAGCACCTGCCAGGTGCACCCTCGTAGGTGTGTTGAGCCACTCCTGAAAATGGCAATGTGCAGTCAGTCCACATCCCACCCAGAACCCACCCAACTCGCCCCTCCCTTGAACTGTGTGGAATCACCTTCTCAGCAGCACCCACTGTGTGGCACTGGGCTGGAGAGAAAAGCAGGAAGGACACATGGTCCTTAGGTTCCTACATAAGAGGACACTAGCTAAGGCCACCTGTAACTGTACACTCGCGATGAGAAACCACCACACAGCTTTCCATTGATCTCCTCTCCATGATCACCCACCTACATCTCCAGGAATCTGCTCCCCACTTGTATTACCAGATGGTTCCAAAGACAAGATCAAGGACGTGATTTGTCTTAAGGACGCCATCATTGCTCTAGAAGGAGGCTAGCTAGGCCTTTCCCAGTCCTCAGACTCTCTTCCATGTAGACATGGGAGCCCCGGTCTCAAAACCAGTAGATGTAGATGTGACTTCTCCCTGTCTCCTCAGGACATTTTTGCCCCACTAACTCAGTGCCATCATGGCCATCCAGTAGATCACCTGACTAGCATGGCTGTCCTTGATCAAGGTTTAACTACCTTCTTCATCTCTGTTGCTTTAGAAGAGGCCATCCTTCTGCTCACACTGTACCCCCAGCTCCACATCCACTAACCCACAACACCCAGGACAGTCTTACACAGCTTCCATGGCAACCCTCTCTGCTGGTTCTTCACAGCTCAGAGTGCTCACTGCTTTCCACTCACATGAACAAAGCTGGCTTGGGTGACCCCTTTCACCCACAGTCCATTGTTGTTCCTAGAACTAGACTGATCTTTCTTGGGAGCACTTATCACAGCACAGAGCCTCTCACAAACAGACAACATGCTCTCAAGTTTTTTGCATCATTAGACTTTGGTTCACAGGATCTGATAACAAGACAGATGTTGGACGCTGCTGTTCCCAGAACTAGAAGTGCCCAATGGACTTACCCTTCACTCATGGAAGTCATCATGGAAGCAGAGGTCCTGGAAAACTGTAGCAGGTCATAGAGAGGTCAACGGACTTACAAGTACCCTGGTAGCCATATTCAAGGTGGCTGCCACACCTCCTAAGCAAACCCTGGGGCCCTTCCCAGTTCTCCCACCCCCACCTACTGAGGCATTTCTGTGCATTTCATGAATCATAGTTGGTAAAAGTGATCTTAGATGCCTTTCATGTGCATCTAATAGTCTTTGATTGGAAGCTGTGGTCCTATAACAGCTTTCATTCTCGCTCCCCTTTCCCCTGCCCATCCACACTGATCAAGTTTTGTTTGAATTTTGAATTGTTTGGGTTTGTTGTTGTTGTTTGTTTGTGTGTTTATAAGGGAGATTAATTGAAAATCTCCATTTATCCTAGGCTGGTCTGGAACTCATAATCCCCCTGCTTCAACTTCCCTATTGCTGGGATTGCATGAGTGTAATAAGTTATGTGAATCAGTTTGATTAACCATTTACAGTTCAACACGGCTTTCTCTCTGCTGTGCAGAGTGTTGTTTCTACAGTTCTTACTCACAGCTACCTGCTTGCCTCTTATGGATAGAAAGCTTGCTGTTCAACACTCTTCTGCTAGGGAACTGCATACTGCCAGCCTGTCTGCTTCTTTTCCACCCAAGGTGTGTGTGTGTGTGTGTGTGTGTGTGTGTGTGTGTGTGCATGTGCCCACATGATGTGTGTGTGGGGGAGCAGGCATACCACATGTTGGGCAAACATGCCATGGAGGTCAGAAAACAACTTTATGGAATTGATTTTTTCTAGCCACCTTTATGTGGGTTCTGAGGATCAAACTCAGGTCACCAGGCTTGTGTAACAAGTGTCTTGACCTCCTGAGTCATCTTACCAGCTATGGTTTGTAATTCTAAATATATGAACAAGGAAATCAAAGTCCCCTCCACTCAGCAAGGTCATACATTTCTCTAAGACGGTGAATAGATGCTGCCTCTTTATTTTGATTTTGATTTTTTTGTTTTCCTTCTCCTTTTTGTTTGTTTTTTGGGTTTTGTTTTGTTTTATTTTTTGAATATATTAGATAGGATGACTTTGGCCATTGATGGAGTCATTGGACTTCTTTCTATGATCCACAGCTCTGCAAAAGTGAACATTTATAAACTGGTACTTGTGTTCCCATGAGGCAGCACAGCATATGTGCGCTCTCCTACCATGTTGAGAACATGTGCAATTGAAGGGCATCCTATCAAGACACTCCACCAAGACCTGAAGTGTGGACCATGCATCTATTCGGCTTTGCACTCTTGCATGAGACTGCATTCAGAGGCATGTCCTTTGGTGACATGTGCCACTAGGTGCCAGTGTTGTTCTACCAAAATGACCCTCCAAAGCTACAGGTGGTCCCCACTTTTGGATGCCGGGTATCCTTCAAAGAGCTGACTTTAGAAAAACATTAGAGGATAAGGTCCTATGGGGAAATAGACCATTGTAACCTCCTTATGCATAGGTGTTTGCAAAAGTTGAGGAAGGGAGGTACAGTGTCTATAAGCCTGACTTAAATCAATTCAAAGGTAAGAAGGAAGGAGATGCTCTTGTCGCTGCAGGCTAGGTACCATTGTTGTTCACTGAGCAAATGCCAAATGAACTCCAAGTTAACATCCAGCAACCTTACTGTAAAGCAACGAGTTCTCCCCAACTCTCTTCTTCCCTTCTATTATTTCTCCTTCCCTTCTTTACTCCCTTCTTCCCTCTGTGCCTCCCACATAGCTCCCTCTTTCCTCCTCTTTTTCCCCTCTCCCCCTCCTTCCTTCTCTCTCTCTTTTTTTTATGTTCCACTTTGAAGCTTTCCAGTAAAAATTTCCATGTACAGCAACTTAGAGCTCAGGTGTGCTTGTTTCAACGTTTCTTGCACCTGAATAAGTACATTAAAATGCATGGTCCAATTATAATCAATTAAAGGCAAGTTGATACCAAACTTAACTTACTTGTGTTTCTAATAAATTCTTTGGCTGTGTGTTGAGCTTGTGTTGTGGTATGTATGGAACAGCCTGTGGTCATGGCCTCTGAAAAATCAGTAATAGTATTGGTCACGGGAGATTAATACCTCATGATCAATGCAATGTTGCCTTCCAAAAGAAGTGAATGAAGGAGATCTCTCTCTCTCTCTCTCTCTCTCTCTCTCTCTCACACACACACACACACACATACAGAGAGAGAGAGAGAGAGAGAGAGCAGACAACAATACCAAAATGATTATGCTTATGTGTGTGAGCATATGTATGAGAAATCACATATCTTGAGTATTTTCCCTTTGGTTGTGAGATGAGACAGCTTAACATACATGAGACCCTTGTTTTGAGTGCTAGGAATATGAGAAGGTGGGGGAGAAACAGACGAGGAAGCTGGAAGGGAAGGATTAACAGAGAAAGGGAAGAAAATTGTTGAACCAAGAGGGCATGTGAGCTGTGAGAAGTGCTGAGAAGAACTGCACCCCACACCCTCCCTGGTCCCCACTATGATGGATGCCTGCAGTGAAAGTGACCTGGAACACTGTGTCGTCTCTGAATGCACCAACTTGGGTAGCCATTCACTTAGGTGTTGAAGGTCCTATCAGCATTTTCCAGCTTGGGGCGGGGTCCTTTGGGATATGTTCCCTACACTCCCAGATCTCTGTATTTAGAAAGACTCTCAGTGGTTGGCCCCTCCTCTGTACTGCTGTTTCCCAGCAGTCCCCTCATCTCTGGACCTAAGAGGCAATAAACTTTGAAGGCTATGTCCTCCTGTTGGGATCCTTCTCTGATCTTCCCTGGATGTCTTGGCGTTCCTTGATGGCAATCAGTAGTGACAGAGTGCAAGTCCCTGGCTGCTGCTCCTTTCAGATCCTCTCAGCAGAAGTTTCAACAACCTCAGTTTATTAGAAGGGCAAGGAGAGACCCGAAAACCGGGGTCGGAAAACGCAGGCTGTGATGGCTTGCCGGCACCAGGTGCAAAGAAATGATTGCCTTCTGGTGGTTGGTCCTTTCTTCTTGGGTCCAGAGAATGATAAGCTTTCGGGCCAGGGTTTACAATTGCATGAATGAATAGACTTAGCTTTATTCTGCTCTTCATTGACAGAATAGGTGGACAATGTTGCCAATCTAGTGTGATGTTTTGATGTGTGTATGATTTGTGTGATGACACTGCTGCATTTGTCAGGGAGACGCATGGAGGAAAATGTCTCCTCTTTCTTCTTTAAGCTAATGGCAACCACTAATGCATTTTAAATAAATTAGACAATTTCCCTTTCCAAAACTCATTAGAAAATGCATTAAAACCTCCATAGGCTCTTGGCCACTATGATGCTAACTGAAATAACACTTGATATATCTGTGAAGCTTGCATTCATTAAGCAATTTGTGAGTAGCCGGGGGACACAGACATGTCCTCTTTAAGCCTTCCCAAGAGGATGGGAAACAGGGAATTTGAACAGTTCTAAAAGTGAAGCCATCCTAACACAAACTCCAAGTTTAATATGTGAAAAGACAAATTACAGACGAAAATTATTTACGGGAATGAGTATAAAGGATCCTTCTGTAAAATCCCAGCCATGAATACATTGAAAAGATAAGATGCAAGTTGAGTTCTTCCCAGGAATGTAAGGCCAATTCCAGAGCAGACAGCCTCTTCCTGGGATTCAGGTGGAAAGACACTTGACTTTTACACTTTATGTCAAAAAGGTGCTTTCTCTAAGAAGGACAGAAAGCAAAGTAAGATGTCATCCTGCGTCATAAAATACCATCACCTGGAGCTTCTTAATTCCAGGGAGAAAGGAAGCCACAGACCAGTGGTTCGAGGGGAACTCATGGTGGCTACTGTAGTAACCAAATGAAAGTGGAGCTCTAGAGTGCAAGCCTCCATGTGTTCAGAACAGAAGAAAGCAGCTTCTTCTCCTCATATGACTAAGCTTGGTAATAATTCAGAGACAGGAATTGTGGCCTCATACAACACTACTTCATAACACATAAGTCAAAGGAAGAAATTCTGCAAAAGAAAGTGGCTCCCATCTGAAGCAGGGCAATATGAACACTGTGCAGACAGTTCTGGAAGCTGAAGAGGAATTTAGCGGAACTCACTAAATAGGAAAATATACCTTTGATACAACCCAGCAGTCTCACTCACCACACTATCCCAGCGCAGTATCTGAAGAAAACTTAAGCAAATGGACATGCCTTCTTTCTGGGAACACTATAAGCAGGAAAACTTAGTGCCCTCAAAATTCATATATTCATATGAAAAGAGATTAAAACCATGATGAAAATATGGAGAAGTTAGAAAATGATTCATATAATAAACTGAATGAATATGCTGACCTCAGGAAGGAGAAAATAATGACAGAAACAAAACTTATAAAAGTACATGTATATCACATTTATTGGACAAATACAAAAGCATACAAAATTATTGCTTGTGTTTACAGATTCATACATACTGCGTGACTGCATCAGCTCTGGACTTTGCTGCTGACCAGGCCTATAAGGCAGGCTGGAGGCTGTTTATTATAGGATGCTTTTGAACCATATGTTTTTATTTGAAATAGAATTTTTCTCGCAGCAGTCATTGGTCCTCTATAGTTGTCTAGGTGCTGAGCCCCCGCTATTTTTCTCCCTTCTGCATTAGCATGTCTTTTGATATTCCTATTGTTCTGGTCTTGTTTATGCAGCCTTTTCTAGGTGAGACTATTTTACAGCCCACTTACTAGTATTCTGGCTCGTATGCTCTTTCTGACTATTCTTCCCTGACCCATGGACGCAGGATCTATTACAATGTAGATGCACCCATTGAGTTTGGGCTCACCATGATATCTGAAGTATTTCATAATGTAGATACCATAATTGTCAGGCTTCAGCTGACATCAAGTCCACAGTCCTCCTCCCTGGAGAATTACCAAAGCTCTAGGTGCAGTTCTTGAGGGGCTATCTTCACACTACATCCTCAGACAGCTCCACTCACTTAACAGTCTTTCTCTACCTTAACCATGACTTATCCCCATTCTTACCTGACACTGGCACTTTCTCTTCTTACATGCTTAAAAATATTGTGGAGAGAGGACTGGAGAGTCCTTTTTGCTCTTCAGAAAGAACTAGAGTTAGGCTCTCAATACCTGTTAGCCACTGGCTCACAACGCCTGTAACTCCAACATCAGGTGGCCCAATGCTCTTTTCTGGCCTCTGAGGGCTCTCACACATATTTATTCCATACACCCACACAGACACTCAGACACACACACACACACACACACACACACACAGAGAGGAAACAAGCAAATCTAAATATATACATGTGAGTATGTGTGTGTGATACTCTCTAGTTGATGCTTTAGCGAACATTTAAATTCCTCAGCATTACTCCTCTGCCAGCTCATGCCCACGTTTCAGTTTCGCTATATTTCCATGGATTGTCATAGATGTTATAGACATGCCCCCTCCCACTGCTTCCTGAACATGTGACCGTTATCCTGAACATGTGACCGTAAAAGTGTTTTACCTGAAAGTAGGTAATGGACATCAGATACAAAAGAGGATGAAAGACCAGTGGATTTTCTAGTACTAAATCTGCCAGAGGTTGAAAATGAAGGTATAAAATCCAATGTAAACTACCCAGTTTCAGTTGCAAATGACTCTTGGAACTGGCTAGAAGATTACTGAGGTAGATGGTCTTCAGGAACAATAGTTTAGGCATGGAACTTCAGTGTGGGTGTGTTTTCTTTAAGTTTATTCTAACACTCGTCATGTTTTTCTAGAATAAACTACAGCTTAACTCTTAGTGCCAGTGTTGGCTCGCTCCTCTGACTTTGGTTTTCTTCTCATTCATTAATATATTTCTGAAGGAAAGGCTCATGGCCTGTTCATCTCTGAAAGGTACTCACAGAGACTACCGGAGATAGCCAGGAAAAAACAACCCAGTATTGTGTGTTACACAAAGGAAGGCTGGCAGTTGATCCCTGCCTTACTGTTCCTCAGAAAAAGACAAAGACTTACAAGGTTCACCTAGTAACAGAGACAAGGTAAGGGGATCAGTATCATCCGCATTTGCCATCTCTGCCATCAGACAAGGTGGAAATTCCCTCTTGACCTTACAGAGCAGCCCTGTATCAATCCTAAGGGGTCATTTCTATCTATCTCTCTTGCAGAGTTTAGACCACTGTGCAGCTCCTGTCTCCTGTTTCCTTCCTGGATGGCCTTGGACACAGCTCAATGCTTCTTGAGCCTGTAATCCTATGTAGATCTAGATATTCTTATAAAGATGCAGTGTGGATTATGGGGGCACACCTTAGCACTCAGAGCATGTTTGCTAACTAGTATTTTTTAAAGTATTTATTTATTTATTATGTATACAGTATTCTATCTGTGTGTATGCCTGCAGGC
>LOEQ01002093.1:12022-38761 GCA_001685075.1 Bramus lutescens | reverse complement strand
GCAGGTGGATCTCTGTGAGTTCGAGGCCAGCCTGGTCTATAGAGTGAGTTCCAGAACAGGCTCCATAGCTACGGCTTTTCTAGTCCTGAGTTCATCAGATGAGCATGCATTTTCACACTTTATCAAGACATGGAGTTGCTTTCAATGAAATCAAAGCACTGTTTGTGGGGTTTTGCCACTCATAGACCATTTTTGGAAAGCTCTTATCTCACCTAATACATTTATTTATCTCTTTCCTTTTCTTTGCTTGCTAATGAAAATTACTTAAGGAGACTACCCCACTCTATTAGTAATCTTTTCCGTGAATATCAGCAATAAGTCAGGAGTTGTTGGGGACTGTGGACCACCAGACCCTGAATTTCTTGTAAACAACTTGTTTTCCTCTGCTCTGAGCACAAGGCCCTGATGGCAGGCTGGTGGGTCTGCAGCTGAAAACTCCTGAGAGCTGGGGCATGGCCAGAGCCCTATCTACACTGCCCCTGAGCACAATAAAGTGAGCATTCTTGTCTCAAGGATGTCCCCAAGGCCCCGTCCATCTGTCTGTCTCTGTCTCTGTGTGTATGTTTTGAAATCTTCAAACCCATAGTGCGTAGAGAGTAGCGTGCAGAACGGAACCAGTGTAGTTTTACAATGTATGGACTGACACAAAATAGAATTTCTCCATCAAGTAAAAGAGTTCTGAGAGAAGGAAGCTGAGTCTCCCAGGGCCCCAGCATCTTCCTTTCTGAACTGCTCTCCATAGCTCCTGACTTCTACACTAAAAAGTTCCTCATGGACCCCCGTGGCCACCAGGGTCTAGTCAGAACATCTACTGAGAAGTGGACTGAGGAGACAGGGTGAAACAGAAAAGCCTTCCTTCCTTTAAGGATGAGTGTTTGCATTGGTTTGGTTTGGTTTGGTTTTTCCTGGAATTCCTTCCAGCTGCTCTTGACAGACAGTGAAATCCCATGACTTATCCCTACCCAAACAGCAGGAACTGGGGCTCCCTGGAGTTCCCAGATTCATCACCAACCAAACACCAGGAATGGTGGTCCTAGGTGGCTGTATTTACCAGAACCTGGAATTCTGCCACCGAAGAGAGGAGAGCGGATGATGGGAAGTCACATGGTCTCTGACACTTTTCACACATGTGCAGATTTATCCTTGAAACATACCCTTTCTTGGGTTACATTTACTTAGGTAATAATATCACTTCAAGACATGGAATCCTGGAGTTCAATTTATAGTCTCTGATAGAGAGCAACATTTAGCTCTTTTCTGCATGAAGAATTTGTTCATACAAATTTTCTCTTACAGTTTTATAATCAATTCTTCAAATTGCGGTTTTCCCTTCCGCTGAGAGTTTTGTATGATGTTTAGTATATGGTAGAGCATTGAAATAAATAGGTAAATATGCAGAGGCTAGCCTGCCTTCCCAGCATGTTGGTGCTGCGCCCTATTTTTGAGTGTTCACCCTTCCGGAATGCTAGCACCCTGCTCCCCCCTCCCCACCTCCTGCACTAGCCTCCCAAATGTCCTTCCTGCTCCATTCTTGTTCCCCCAGCAAATCCCACACCCAAACCACAGACACACTCTAAACAGAACTCAGACATGATGGCTCCATGAGAACCACACTGTTTTATTTCTTATAGTGAAAGGAACGATTGCCCCGACACTACTCACAAGACCCTCGGAGATGAGAGCACCTACTGGGATTCCTTCCCAAGGCCACCCTGGCACCCTCACCACACACCTGTACTGCTGCCGTGCCAAATTCAGGCCCTGGCAAAAGGCCAGCATCCTATAATGCTCTCACCGGGAAGACTGATTGTTTCACAGGTTTTCCAAATATCTTAGATTTTTCCTGTTTTACACGCACACACACACACACACACTCACACACACATACACAGACACTCTCACACACACACACAATGCTTAGTTGTTTTATAGGTTTCTGCTACCATGGAAAGAGTCTTTCCTTTGCCCTGTTTGGCACTAACTATGCCGTCTACGTAGGAAACATACATGTCTATGCATTTATTCTTAACTAGCCNNCCGTACTCAGGGATTAACCACAGTGGCTTCTGGATTCCCCATCCCCCAGTCTTCCAGTGGGACCATGCTATTACCTGCGGATGATAATGGTATCATTTCCTTCCTTTTTCCTAATTCAATGTATTTGATTATTATGTCTGGGTTTGATTTCATTCCCTAGACTTTTCAGAGTGATGTTGAAAATGTCACTGACAGGAGACACGAACAAGTCTCCAGTGACGCAGCTGCTTTAGGGAGCGAGGCATTGTGCTGCTCCAGTCTAATGCAGAGGGGAGCATGCCTTGAGTCACATACAATACACATGTGCCAGCCTCAGGTGGAAGCATCAGTTTCCAATGCAATGTTCCTTCCTTTGTTATTCCGGGAAACCTCTCCTCCAACTCTTGGGCAGTGTTCAACGCTGTTCACCCCTGCCAGTGCGCAGGGCATTCCCTGGCTGTCCAGTCCAGCAACTGCTTGCACATTGATAAGAATGGTTTTCTTCATTCATAAAGGCTGTCAGGGGCAGTAGCTCTTTACACAATGTAGGACGTCATGGGAAGTCCAAAGGTGCTTCCTGAAAATATAACGCGCAGTGGTAAAATAAATTCTAGAAGTGCTAGGGGACACAGCATCTAATTGTTCTTTTGTAAGTTTGGGATATCCTTAGGGGCTGGCATTGTAGACACTCACGGTGAGTCAGTCTTTCAGGAGGAAGCGGTGTACACGTACCTTCCCACACTCTGTGAGACGATGAGGAGTGTCCCACACCCACCACCAGTCTCTGTTGCTGAACAATGTGCTGGAAGACTTTAATAAAAGGTGAGAAGAGGGCAACTGACGGGCATTTCTGAGCCTCCAGGTTCCAAAGCGCCCCTGGGAATGGCTTCCTCTACCTTCTCCTTCCAGTGACACCACAGTGGGACACGATGGGTCCACCTGGCTGCTAGCCATCAAGAAGACACAGAGTTATAACGGAATTCATGGAGGGTTGAAGGGCAGCCCAGTCCAACCTAGCTTCTGCCCACAGTTCCCATACACCCTGTCTGGTGAACTCAGTATGACACCTACTTATGTATCTGTCTCCGTGGCCATGCTAACTGTGAGATATCCCAAGGGTATGGAACTCAAGGGTCCTCTCCTCTCCATCAGCCTAGTGAACAAAGACAAGTGCAGGACAATGTTAATGCTACCTAACTTGGAGTTCTGCAGACAACGTCTATGCTACCTAACTTGGAGCTCTGCAGGGACTTGCTATGTCTTCAGCATCACTCTTAAGATACAGAGACACATTTTCCACCCACTGCCTACTCATTAAATTTTCCTGTTTCTTTTTAGAAAGCTGAGAAGAGAGACCTGGGGGTAGCGAATGCTTTGGGGCTATCCCTGGGCACTTCACATCATGCAAAAGATGAGCCTGGAATGAGGGAATCCTCTTACAAATCCAAAAAAAAAACCTGCCAGATTGACTGCACAGGCTCAGCATGCTCCTGGGGTGGTTGATCTCTGCCAGACAGGTGGTTCTCTTCTATGAGGCTGGTCCTCACAGAGGAGTACACTCTCCAGAATCCACTGCACATTCTCAAGTCCACCTGCTCTTTCTTAATGAATCACTGGGAAACTCAATACAGAAAGCAACGCTCTATTAGCATACCTCATAGTTGTCTTCTAAGTTATTTATGTCTTCTACATTTTCAGGTGTTGAAAATTAAAACAATTACAGGGCTGGGGTGATGGCTCAGGAGTAAAGACCTCTTGCTGCTATCACAGAGGATCCAGGTTCTGTTTCCATCACTCACAGGGCAGTTTACAACCGTTGGCTACTCCAGTTCTAAAGGAACTAGCACCTTTTCCTGGCTTCTGCAGGCCCCAGGGACACACATGGTGCACTAACTTACATTCAGGCAAAAAAGAAAAAAAATAAGAAAAAGTAAAATAAAATAAAAATCATACACATAAAACAAAAAAATAATCGATCTAAAAGAATCAAAACAAAGCCTGCAACACCAGAGCATTAAGGGTCCAGTAAGTATCCAGACAGAGGCTAAAGGCCTGAGTGGATTTAGGCACAGGACCAGCAAGACGAGAAACAGGTGAACAAGGGAGATGGTCATGGCAGAGGCCCCTGTGGGATGTGTGGCAAAGTTGTAGGATTGAGTGTTGTGGGGAAATGAAAGGCGACCTCACAAGTCAGGGTGACAGTAGACTTGCCATGTAAATCAAATTTATTCCTCTCCTCTTCTCTTTGCTTATCTTCCTTCCTTCATCCTTCCTTTCACCTGACCTGTCTACAAAGCCACAGTACTTCATCATGAGCAGTGACGTGGACAGTTCACCGCCTTCTCACCTCCTTCTCTATGTGGAAGCCAAGGCCTGCGTTACTGCCTCATGGAAATATTGCTACTAGAATGTGCTGTGGCCCCAAAGGGGCAGACTGCGGTGTTTCTTTGCAAGTAGATTTGATGCTGCCAGATCCTGCCAGCAAGCATGCTTTGTGCACAGCTTCAGGAGATGCCTCGGTCACAGTAACAAAACTGTTGCCTCAGGATCCTGGGCAATTTGATGTGGAAAATGAAGTTTTGAGCCATCCTCATTTCTATAAACATGTTAAGAAAATGCCAGATAAACATAAAGGAACAGAATGTTTGTCTCTTGTCCAAATACAAAGTTGACTTTTCTCGTGGGTGTAAGCATTTGGCAGGAAGCACAATGCAGACTTGGGCAAACTTAGCCCACTATGCCATCTTCTTGCCCAGTAAAAGGAAAATCTTTTACTGCTTTATGTGCAACCCATAGCTAAATGGCATGTGATTTGGCATCTTCCGCCCCTTCTGGAAAGAGTGAGATGACAGGAAGGTTATGATGGGGCACATTCCACAGAGGGGCTGAACAGGGTGGTGGCATTGCTCAGCTGTGGCAGCATAGGGTGCAGAGAAGTTCACATTTCATCTCACCAAATTTCAGTGCCTGAAAGAGGGGTCCTGACATCCAGGGATCCAAATAGACAAACAAGCTGTCACTTCCTGGAAATAACTGCTCCCACAGCTCAGGGGACCTGCGGGAGTGGAAGAGTCTGAACCTTCACAGAACTTCCCCTTTCTTTCTGAGGAAATCAATGGCCCTCATTAAAGGAAGGTAAGTAAAAGCTTAGAGCTATCAAAATCTGACAGCACTCTGAAGACTTCACTGAGGCTTGGGTCTTATGAAACATTCATGTAAATGTATAGTCATTTTTCCATTAAATTTGTAATTGTCAATTATAATAAAATAAAATACATTAATATAATACATATAATAAAAGAAAAGGCAAATCCTTAGGAGGAAATGACTTTCTCTCTGTCTGAATCAGGGTTTCTACTGCTGTGAAGAGACACCATGACCACAACTCTCATAAAAGAAAATATTTAATTGGAATGGCTCACTTACAATTTCAGAGGCTCAATCCATTATCATCATGGTGGGACATGGCAGTGTGCAGGCAGGCATGGTGCTGAAGAAGTAGCTGGGAGTCCTATACCTTGTAGGCAACAGGAAGTTGACTGAGATACTGGGCACTATCATGAGCATAGGAAACCTCAAAGCACACACCCATGGTGACACACTTCTTCTAACAAGGCCATACCCTCTCCAACAAAGCCACACCTCTGAATAGTGCCACTCCCTATGAGCTTATGAAGGCCAATTACATTCAAATTACCACACTCACCTAATAACAAAGGCAGAACCACTTATAAAGTAGAGGTACTTGGATTGGGTTGTAGCTCAGGGGCAGAGTACTTGCCTCATAGACATGCGGCCTTGGGCTCTATTCTCGGACTCGGAGTGGATGGTTGATGAACAAATGAATGAAACTAAGCTTGTATGCCCCAAATTCACCAAACAAAGATAAAAAAATTAAGGGCCAAACTGGATGAAGCCAGAATAGCACACTGAGAGAAAAGTGGACATCTCTGGTCTATTTGAAACTCTTATAGAGCCTGTGGTATGGATCATCAGGTAAAGGCTCCTCCTCTAAGCTTTATGACCCACATTTGATTTCTGGCACTCAACATGGAAGAAGGAGAGAACCAACTCTTACAAGTTGTCCTCTGCCTTCTGCAAGCATCCTCCTGATATACATGGGCTATGACATATCTGCACTAGGTGTGGGTGTGCACATGCAGAGAGAAAATAAATAAATGAATGCATAGAGAAAAGTGTTTATAAAATTAACTGAGAAAGAGCAGCAATGGAAACAAAACCAGAGAAGTATGCAATACTGCCCCTGGAAAACAATGACACTTAACTAAAAAAAACAATGATCCAGGTCATCTGCATGGACTCACAGCCTGGGACGCCACTTCTCTTCTGAAATCCAGCTTTCTCACCTAAAACATGGCACTGCCTGCGAAACTGGCTGTTTGATGCTCTTACCATAGCAAGACCCACGTGAGGAGAGTTTGCATCCTCTGGGAACAAAATCAATCAAAAGAGAGAATTTGAATAAAATTCTAGAAAGCTGCCAAGAGCAAAGTTTGAATTTCCTTCATGTTGAGTGCTTCACTGGATCTGTGTAAAGTGATGCATAGACATTATGTCCATGTTATAACTAAGATAGCAATGAAATAAAGACTATCAGAGCATTATGTGCAAAGACCGTGCCATTTTGTGCAAAATACCCAAACACCTCAGATTTGGGGATTCAATGAGGCCCTAGAACATATTCCCCATGATACTGAGGGCTGTCTCCATTAGATGACTATGTTCTCCCATAATTCGTGTCCATGGTATTATTTCTAGGCTATCCCTCCACTTCCCAACTACTGATGCTTCTCTTGTCTGATGACCTCCATGCCACACATGGGATGGGTGTGTCTCTGCTTCAACGGTTTTCTCTAAGAAGACATCAGAGAAGCCCAGACTTTGTGACTGTAACAGCCAGGGCCACGTGTCATCAAGACACATGGCTGTGTAGTGGAGCGTGATGGTTTTGACTGTGAAGATCACCCCTGCCACACGACAGCTCTGCAGATGGACAGAGGACAGCCATGGAAATTATGAACAGAGCATAAATTTGCCAAGAGAAATTAGCAGAACATATGAGCCAGATGTGTGTCTAGACACTCAAAGAACAAGACCAGAATCCAGGCCCATGCCTTCAATTGTCTTCAACCCTCCATCCCACGTCTGTAGCCACAGAGAGGATGGCTGGGAGGCAGACATGGCCAGCATTCATGAACTCACATGCCATCCCGTTTGGTGCCCTGGAAAGTCCAGCTGTGCTCCAAGCACACATGTTGAAAGGAAGACTGAGACTCGTTCTTGAATGCCATCATAAAATGAATGACTGGATGACTAGCATCCCTAAAAAGGGGGGAGAGAGGAAAGACAGCCCATTACCAAGCTCCTCAGAGGCTGCAGGAACCTGGAATGCTGCAAAGGAACTCGTGAATCACATGGTAATATGATAGCGCTGAGATATCTGTGACACTGCTGTTGCAAGCAGGTGGGGCTCTTCCTTCTCTGTGTCTGTTGAATAGCTGTACATTGGACAGTCCATGTGATGGGAGGGTCCCTGTCTGACGGGAAAGCTGGAGGCCACTACACTACCCCGCTACTGTACAGGAGAGATTGCTGTACCAGGTTCTCTCTGCTGTGGGAACATCAATGATCATTTCCTGCCTGGAGGTGTTTTCTCAGTGGGCACATGGGAAAGGATGCTTCTCACACAGCTGAAAAGTCGCAGCTTTTTTTTTTGGTCCTTTCTTCCGTTACCATGCCAACTTCCCACCTTTCCTGTTGTGACTAACTGTCCAGAGAGCCTACTGGGAAGGGCTTGAGTTCAAAGATAAGAAAGGGACTTGCCAAAATGAACTACGAAATAATACATACTCGTCAACCCTGTGCACCTTCTTGAGTTATAGAACATATCAAGAGATTTTCTCTGTGCCTCACAAGGATCCAGAGAGGAAGGGGACAGATGGAGGACCTCACCTGACCTGTCTAATTAGCATTTCCCTGAAGTGTTTGGCACAGATGATATTTTTGTCCACAGAAATATAAAAAATCTGAATTTGGAAAACATGAAGGTCAATTTCTCTTTAAAATAAAAGGCACTTGGGAATACAATGTCTAAAGATCAGGGACAGTTCCACAATTTTATCCAAAAACTTAAGGCTCCTTGTCTTCAGGATACGGCCTCTGCTTTCTAATGTGCCTTACAACCCCAAATGACTGACCATACCCTCTGATAAAAGGGCCTCCAGTGTTGTCCACCCTACACTCAGCTGGGTGGAGGCATGGAAAATCATCTTATAATTGGGATACCGTAGCCCCAAATAACATGTTCATTAAGAAGAGGACAACTTGAAATCCAGCAGGTATAAACCATCACCACAAATTACTGGGATCCAGAGCTCTTTTCATCAGAGATGTTCCACCTGTGGAACAGAAGGAGCCTTCCCACATCCTCCTGAAGATGGCTGTGCAGAGTGTTGTCTTACACTATGGTCAGCACACGAACCATCTATCAGATAGTGAGATGCAGGTGATGCCTAGGCCATGAAATGACTGTCTCTGCACTGCTGCTGACTGCTGCTGAGTGGCCTTGTCATCCCGTGGCCCTCTGTGGTGTTTTGAATGAGAATGCCCCCACAGGCTCATAGATCCTTGGTTATCAGGGAGTGGCATTAATTTAAACAGGAGGTGTGGCCCTGTTGGAAGTGTCACTAGAGTTGGGGCTTTCAGGGTTTCAAAAGTCCAAGCCAGGCCCAGGGGCACACTCTCTTCCTGCTTCTTATGGATCCAGATGTAGACCTCTCAGCTACCTCTCCAGCACCACATCTGCCTGCATGCTGCCATGGTCCTAACCATGATGGTAATGGACTGAACCTCTGAAATTGTAAGAAAGCCCCAATTAAATGCTTTCTTTTCTAAGAGTTGATGTGGTCATGGCATCTCTTCACAGCAATAGGGCACTGACTAAAACACCCTCATATCCATCATTGGGCCACATTCCCCCTGTTCATGAAGAGAAAAGATCCGCCCAACTTAGGACGACCATCAGCAGTCCCAGGCTCTGCAGACATGCCATGGCCCTGAATCCGTGGCTGCTCAGCCCATGCCCAGTGCCAGTCTCAACAGAGGATTCCATCTGTGGCCACTGGCTGCATGTCAGGCAGTGTTCTCAGGATTCCACACAGATTTGGTTGATGGTTTCACAGAAACTTCATGGCTAGGTAATTATTGCTCCTATTGAAATGAAGAGATTGAGCAGAAAAGCCTCAAATCTCACACAGGGACAGCCACAAAGCTGAGTTCTACCCAGGAATGCTGGTGCACTCTGCCTGCATCTGGGAAACCCTCCAGCACCCCCTGGAGCGGTTCCTGGAGGACACAGTCATGCCAAATGCTATGCCCTGGGATTCAGTAGCTGAGTGGTCTTTGTCGTGACAGGGGAGGGGGAGTTTTCATGAGTCATTGCGACTCAGAAATTTCTCTTCACGTCCACTGATTTCTGCCAGTACCCTCACAGCCCATGGGTAGCACATCACACTTTCTGTGAGAGATTTCCTAACTCATACAGGGTGTAACTTGAATGCCCCCCTCTTTAGAAGATTGCCATCGCAAGCAATACACTTCCTTAGGAATTATACCAAGTGTTGGGGGGCTGTCAGAACCCCACATTCATTGCTCAGAGACTGTGGGTGGTGTCTCTTGGGCAGCCTCCTGGATCACTGGACCTGACCTGGGCACATCTGCATGAGGGGGAGATGGAAGTTGGATCCATCCATGATTGGTCTCCTCAGCCTTGTGATCACCCCACAGTCAACCCCACTGTGTGCCACATTCAGAGGCACATCCTCTCTCTGTGTCCCTTTGTTTCTTCCTGTGTGGAATTTTGTTTATCTTTGTATACTTATTTCTTTACACAATTACACTATCATCTTCCAAGGATTGCCCCAGAACTGGAAGGATTTTGACCTCCATTCTAGTTCTTCCTACCCACTCCTTCTAAGACTGGCAGAGGCTGAGGAATCATCCCTGCTCCCCAGGTACCCCCTGCCTTGTCAGCCTTGCCTTGCTTTGCCTTGATACACACCCCCACCAGCATTGGTTTTTTTCTTTTTCTTTTTTTTTTTTTGAGAAAGCCACCAGAACATGTGACCTCATCTAAGTGGACTGCAGTGGTCAACCAACTCTGTATAAGTCAGTGTTTCCTAGAAGAAAAAAAACCAATGGAACAAGGTTATATTTGTGTGTATGAATATATGTGTAGAATTATGAAATATCAACAACAGCCATCTGTATCCTGAAAGGATGAAGTTGCTCGGCCCTTGGGACTTGATGCTTGGTTGTGGGAACAATCCCACACTGGTTGTCTCTCACTGGAGAGGCCCACAACCTGGCTTTTGCTCAGACAAAGAGGCTGGCACCTCAGCAATCCCAATTTGGCACCAAAAGCCTGTAGAGTTTCCAGAGCTGTACCACTCCGAAGTCCACAGGAAAGCCTGGAAATGCTGCTTCTGCTGTCAGCAAAGGAAGCAGTGAGGGGATCAATTAACACAGTGGCAAGCAGGATGGCCAAATGAGCAAAAGATGAATAATCAGTCTTATTCCTGCCATCTTCTTATGTTTTGAATTTGGACAGCTACTAGAAGGTTCAACCCACATTTGGGGTGTGTCCTCCAGCATCCGTTAAGGCGACCAGGACAGTTCTCCAGGAGCAACTCTCTTCTCATGTGATTCTCATTTGCGGCAAGTTGACTTTAAAGCTGACCATCACAGCATGTGTTACGGTCTTGGAGGGGGACTGTAGCCAAGGCACCCAACATGTTTGCTCCTGAGAGTACAGCCAGAGGCCGGCTGCAGCCTCTATAATGAGCCCGTCAAAAACTTGGGCTCTACAACTCCAGTCCAGACCATTTTCTAAAAGAAGACCCTAAAAGTCACGTGGTCCAGGCTAACACTAATATTGAAAGAGTGTTAGGGAATGACTGGGTCAACGAAGGCAAGAAGTCCAAAAGAACTGGAGCCAAGCGGCCTCTGGTGCAGGCTTTGCATGCCAAACCTGCAGGCAAGAAACGAAAGGCTTTAGAGATGGCTCAGCAGGTAAGACTCCTCTTTCAGAAATGAAACCTGGTTTCAGTTCCAGCATCCACATGATTGGTAGCCCACAACTGTCTTTGCTTCCAGTCCAAGAGGATCAGGCCTCTTCTGGCCTCGGTGGGCTTCAGATAATCAAGTGGTACACAGACAGATGTGTAAGCCAAACATCCAAACATGTGAGAGAAAATAACAGATAAGGGAATGGGACATCCCTAACCCACCCCGACAGGCTCACACACTTAGGAATATACTCCTGGCAAAACCAGAGAGTTGTAGAATGACCTGTACATGCCTGTGTACTGTGCCACTTACAGCAAGATATTGATTTTTTCTCTATGAAAAAAATATATATAATGTGTGTGTGTGTGTGTGTGTGGTGTGTGTGTGTATTCTCCATATACAACAGTTATTCCAAAACTTAGAGGGGACAGTCAATCAAAGCTTTAGGATGAACATGTTTTCAGTGATATTTAGGAGAGAAATTTTAGATAGAAATAGAAAACAAGTTAGCGGGTTCTAAATGAGGCTTACAAAAGAGTGCAGAATCTTGGATGACTTACTTTAAGGTGACTTAACACTAATTATGACCACTGCTTCAGCCAAATGGAAATAGCTCCCCATCACACAGGAGTCAGTGACAGGGTGATTTGGGCGGGATACTTCGGTGGGGTTCCGACTTCTGAAAATGTAGAAAGAAAAGGAAGAAGTTTACCAGAATGTAAAGTCTGTTCCTTTTAATCAGCTTCTTCCTTCAAGATTTCTGTGCTTTCATTCCACTGTCTGGTGAAATTTTAAAAAAGCCAGAGGTTCCACAACAGCTGTCAGAGAGAATGGGGACAGTATAGTTCAACATTTTGCAAAAAGGTGTCACATAATTATGACACAACATCACACCCGAACAATGGCATCAGTGCGAGTCACCAGCCATCCTGAAACACTGCTGATTCTGTTGCTTTCCTGGAGTTGTGTGTGTTCGGACGATGTTGTGGCTCCACAGGCCCAGTCAAGGTACGGAACAGTTCTTAGACTATAAAGATGATGAGGGTTGGACCCCATATTTAATCCCCTGGCTCTGTCTTCTGACAAGAAAATTAATCAATCGCCAGTTTTTCAATTTGGCATTTCAAAAGGACTATGAAAATATGAAGGCGGGTTATGCAATCATTTTCAGTTTTGTAAACTCACTATGATTCTTTGGAAATTCATCTCAGAAGCCGATGACGTGTCTTTATCTGTTCCTTTGTGCTGTAATATTGCACACAGATGCTAACTGCTTGCCTGCTCCTGAACATCTGGGTGACTCTCTTAGCCACCAGCCATAAAGATGCAGTGAAGGTTCCTTTTCTGGCTTCTGTATTAACATAGGTTCTCGGTCACCAACTGAGGATAGCCCCTGACATCTTTAGGATTTTGATAGGTATGTGGCTGACCCTTATGTGTGGTTTTGCTTGTTTATTTGTTTTTTCTTTGATCTGAGAGCAATGATGTGAATCTCTCCAGGTGGAGGCTGACCATCAGGTGCACACACTTCGCGCAGGGTCTGTTATTGTCCTTTGCCAATTTTCTAACTAGTTTGTTTCATAACAGCTGTTTTTTTGGTTGGTTGGTTAAAGTTTTCTGTATGTCTTACAGATCAAGCCTTCGTGGGTTTGCAAACATGGTTTGCACATACGTTCTCCTGGTCTATGGATTGACTTTAAATCCTCTCTGTGGACTTTGCTAGAGAGGAGCCTTTGGTGAGGTCTGATTTACCTCCCTTACATTTTATTATATTTTAATTTATTATTTTAATTTTATTTTACATTCCACCCACAATTCTTCCACTACCACTCCTCCTACACCCCCTCAGCCCATCTCCCATCCTCTCCTCCCAATGGGTAAGGGTTCCCATGGGGAGTCAACAAAGTCTGGCACATTAAATTGAGGCAGGACCAAGCCCCTTCCCACTGCATTAAGGCTTCCCATGGCATGGCATCCCACAATAGGGATGGGCTCAAGCAAGCTAGCTCATGCACTAGGTATAGATCCTGATCCTACTGCCAGGGGCCTCTCAGATAGACCAAGCTTCACCAGTCTCCCACATATGGAGGACACAGTTTGGTCCTGTGGAGGCTCTGCAGTGGTCGATCTAGAGTTTCTGAGTTTCCATGAGCTTGGTTCAGCTGTCTCTGTAGATTTATTCCTCATGATCTTGACCTCCCTTGTTCATATATTCCCTGCTCACTCTCTTCAATTTGATTCCTGGAGCTTGGCCTGGGTTGTGGATCTCTGCATCTGGTTCTGTCAGTTGCTGGATGAAGGCTCCACCATGATAGTTGTGCTATTCACCAATCTGATTACAGGGGAAGGCCAGTCCGAGCTCCCTCTCCACTATTGTTAGGGGTCTTAACTGGGGACATTCTTGTGGATACTTGGGAATTTCCCTAGCACCAGGTTTCTCCCTAACCCCATAGTGGCTCTCTCTATCAAGATCTCTCTTTCATTGCTCTCCCACTCCATCCCTCTTTCTCCTTGACCATCTTGTCCCCTCGTGTTTTCATCTCCTAATCCCCTCCCCTTTACCTCCTCCTCAAGCCCAGTTTACCCAGGAGATCTCATCTAACTCCCATTCCCTAAGCGATCCATGTATCCATCTTAGGGTCTTCCTTGTTACCTAGCTTCTCTGGAGCTGTGGATTGTAATCTGGTTATCCTTTGCTTTATGTCTAATATTCATTTATGAGTGAGTACATTCTATGTTTGTCTTTCTGAGTCTGGGTTACCCCACTCGGGACGTTATTATTTTCTAGTTCCATCCATTCGTCTGCAAATTTCATGTCACTGCTTTTTACAACTGAGTAGCACTCCAGTACCACATTTTTAAAATCCATTCTTCAGTTGAGCGGCATCTAGGTTCTTTCTAGGTTCTGGCTATTATGGATAATACTGCTATGAGCATTGTTAAGCAAGGGTCCTTGCTGGTGTGATTGCATATCCTTTGGGTATATACCCAGAAGTGGTATTGCTGGTTCTTGAGGTAGATCGACTCCTAATTTTCTGAGAAACTGCCATACTAATTTCCCAGTGGCTGCACAAGTTTGTACCCCCATTAGCAGTGGAGGAGTGATCCCCTGACTCCACATGCTCTCCAACATAAGCTGTCCTCAGTACTTTTGATCTTAGCCATTCTGACATTACCTGTCTTACTTTTATTGTCTTTTATACCTCATAATTATCCATCTTACTTTTATTACCTTTGATGTGTCATGCCTTTGGTATCCAATCCGAAAATTCTTTCCTGGCCTTAAACTTCAAATATTTCCTCATATCTACCTCCAAAAGGTTTTATAGTTTGACATTATAGTTCATAACTCATTTTTAAAGTTGTTTTCTGGCAAGGCTTATCAGGGGTGTGTTGTTGATGACATCATGCATCATGTCATGGGGAAGCAATGTTAGTCCTAGGGGGTGTTTGGCATCTTGATCAGGAATCAGTTGATCTGAGGCTGCCACACAAGGTTTTGACTATCGAGTCTGACGACCAGATTTCAACTCCCAGATTGACATAGTAGATGGTGATAAGTTGTTGCAAGGAGGCTGCTTGTTGGTCCTGGCTGCCCGGCTAGCTTAGCCCCCAAATAACAACACAGAACTGTATTAATTAAATCACTGCTCTAGTTTCTTATTGTCTAATTCTTACATATTAATTTAACCCATTTCTATTAACCTGTGTATCGCCACGTGACAGTGGCTTACCAGGTAAAATTCCTAGCGTCTGTCTCTAGCAGATCCATGGCGTCTCTCTGACTCTGCCCTTCTTTCTCCCAGCATTCAGTTCTGTCTTCCCCGCCTACCTAAGTGCTGCCCTATCAACAGGCCAGGGCAGTTTCTTTATTCATTAACTAATGAAAGCGGCACATAGACAGAAGGACCTCCCACACCAATAACTAACACCTCCAAGTTGTCCTCTGATGGTCACTCACACTCTGTGACACACACCCCACATTCCAAATAAATAAATGTAATTAATTTGTTTATACCAGCATGACTTTCAACTGTATCTACTAAAGCCGCTAATTTCATCCATTTCATCCCGGTCATGCCTCGTGCTCTGATATGCTGCCTTTTATTTTCATTGTGCACATTTTTATTACTTTTGAGACCTTTTCCTATCTCACGAATTGGAAATATATTGTTTAATTTCACACTATTTTCAATAGTCTTTTCTTGCTAGTTTCTAATTTGACTTCATTATGCTCAGAGGATGTTCTGTGTATCATGCTGGCTATTAAATTTGATGACTTTTAACAACTCAAATTGCCATCCATGAGTATCCCAGGACTACTTGCAAAAGACTGTTCTTCAGGTGTCAATTACACCTTGTGACTGGCACTGTTGTGGTCTTGCCCATCGTCTTTCTTGAAGTTCTACTGGGTGCCGAGAAAGTGTATTGAAGTTGCCAACCATGATTGCTGACTCATTGGCTCCTCTGTTAATTTCTCTTGGGTTCTGCTCAGTATATTTTCAGGCTCTGCCCTCTAAAGTGCAATACTGAGGATTGATATGGCTCCCCAATGCCTGATCCCCTCATTCTTCTTGACTACCAAAATGTCACTCTTGGCCTCACGTGATTTTCTTTGCTTTAAAATCTGCTTTACCAGATATAGATATAGCTATTTATGCTTATTAAAAATTGACATTTGTGTGCTGGAATAAAGTTTCTTATAAACATACAGAAATAGATGGATCATATATGGATGTGTTCTTATCATTTAAAGTTAGGAGAGTAATTCCTGTGATAATGTTTATCTAGCACTTTATTATTGACTTTCTAACTTTTTACAATGGTTCTTTTTCCTGTATCTGGATTTAGACATGGACAGTCAGCTGCCATGGCTCTTCAACATTTTAAATGAAATACTGAAACTCTTATCTTGAGGTCCTTTCATCTTGCCTACTTTTAGTAACATTGTCTCTTAGCAACAGACAGTGTTATAATTATTATTTAAATACCAAAATACCATTACAAAACCAGTGAAGAAAATGATAGTTTATGTGCCAATATTTCTCTTCAATACATGCATCCCACAAACCAATTTTGCTCTCAGCATATAGAAATAATTCAAAACATCAGAGTGCAAACATAGACTAATATATATAGAATGTTCCTACATTTTAAATCATTTAGTTATTGATGACAATGACTATATTGGTTATATGAAAGTAACTTTTACAGTCTTCCATAAGCCAAGAATATCTGTTCATGAGAAGCACAAAACCAGAAATAGTTTGAAACTTTTTAATCTGACTCTGAGGACTCTATGTAATTCCTCAATAAGCTGTAGATTCTGTTTCTTCTTCTAGATAAGAAAGAAAAGGAGGTGTGGAGAGGGTGCCTTTGATCATGTGTGCTGGTGGCAAATCAGCAAAAGGTGGGGAAAGATGGATACATAAGATAAAGCAAAGTACATCAAACAGGCAAGATATAAAGGAAGAAATCCAAATGCCACTTAAAACTGAGATAAATGGCCTTCCCTCCCCATTAGTACACTGCAGAGGATGAGACAAAACTGATGTGGGATTCCCCTTTATATGCTATGAATGTGTTTTATTACCGTTGATTAATAAAGAAGTTACTTTGGCATATGGTAGGGCAGAATAAAGTCAGGAGGGAAATCTGAAAAGAGATATGGAGAGTGAGAGAGTAGGTGAAGTTAAAGAGACGCCATATAAGCTGCAGAAGGAGACAGATGCCAGAAACTTACCAGTAAGCCATGACCTCATGGTGATACATAGATTAATACAAATGGGTTAATTTAGCATGTAAGAGTTAGCTAATAAGAAGCTTGAACTAATAGGTCAAACAGTGTTGCGATTGAAATAGTTTCTGTGTAAGTTTTCAGGTCTGGGTGGCCGGGAACAAAATGCAGTCTCTGTCTAGATAATGGAGCCAATGTGAGCCAAGTACATCCACATAAAACCTGAGAGAGCTTGGAAAGAAATTCTAGACACAAAAAGAACAGAGTTAAGCACAGCTTCTTGGTAGCAGCAATATCTCAGGTGAGTTCTGTTTGCTAGAGGCAAGCAGAAGCATGATTTCTTTAAGAGAAGGCTTCCTGACTCACTGTTAGCAGCAAAAACTGTGTGCCTCCTTTATGAGACAGCTTCCTGGTTCATGCTGGTGGACAACGCTGGAGCTGGGGAGGTGAGCATGACTTGCAGAGCTGGTGATGAAGGTACCTCCACCATACTGAGAGGCAAAGCCTGCATCCAGGGCCACTGCAACCAAGCTGCTTACCATTTTAAAAACGCTCCTGTTCAGAAAATGATTACAGATAGGCAATAAAGACAGATTCAGACAGAAATAAACCTCTAAATGGATCATAGTTTGTTTAAAAAATGTACATAGGCTTGGGAGAGAGAAGAAAAAAAGTAAAGGCAGCTATGAAAAGAAATAGTTTTAAAAAATAAAGTTCTTAAAGAGACAGTAAAAGTAATATAAAAGTGCAGACAGTCATAGATTAAAGGAGTAAAGAAAAATAAGCCACATAAAGATGAAATATACACAGAGAGCCTGGATTATGTATATTACTGTGTTGTCTTTGAATTTTTTGACTGCAGAGAGACATTTGATTCTAGGGGCTGCTAAGTTAAACCAACATCTTGACTTCAAAATTTGGGTCTAAGAATATGTTGCTTTGGAAAAGAGGTTCTACTTTTGTTTTCACAGAAGATGAAATCCTGTGAATCCCTCCCAGGCTAAGGTGATTTGTTTGAACAAGACCCCCTGAGAGGTCTCCATGAACCCTAAAAATACATTGCTCAACAAATAGCAGAAATCTTGGAGACAACTATGCCCAAATTCCCAAAAGTTATTGTTTATCGATATTTATTTTCATTTTAAAAGTGGGTTGATTAAAAATGGTAAAATGGTCACAATCAATCTCTTTCTAAAAACAGGGAGGAGATATGATATAGAGGTGAATATTTTGCATTGGTATGGATCTTGGTCTATTGATACAAATTTAAGGTTGATTTTGTTATACCGTGTATATGTATTTCTGCTCTTGTTTAAGGTATTATGTTTATATAACTCATATAAAAATCTAATGTATAAATAAAAATTATGGATTAACAGATAGTCATTTATAAAGTCAAATTTGTAGTCATGTTAGTTATGTTTTCTAGCTAGAGATATATTTCAGTTATATAGATAACCTTCAACACTTCTAAGACCTACATAATATGACATTTAAAAGGTTTTAATAACTTAGACTTTTTTGACAGTGAGAAGTATCTGCTTCTGGCAGCACCAATTGCTTCAAGAGGATGATGGGCATTGAAGGGGCTTCTTATGGAGTTCGCTAGCCATTTGGCGAGAAACTGCACTTGCCTCAACTGCTTGATAGTGTGTTGCATGAATTGGACATGCAGGACCCACAGAAAAATGACTTCTGAACTCGCCAAAACAGGGAGAGACAGTCTGTCAGGGTTCCTCCTTCACAGAAGGAACTGCCAAACATTCTGTAGGACACAGAAGAAAGCAACTGATGAACTTTGCCATTACAAGGCAGAGCAGATCTTCAAATTTTCTGCTTCACTGAAAAGTCTGCCAGATATTGTGGGCCTATATGCTGAAGATGGATGCCACAATGTTACAAAAGTACTTTGTGTACTTTGTGTGACTGTCCAGGCGGAGAGATGTCTCTGTCATTTCTAGAACTTTGGAAGCTGCTTACAGTGTACTTCCTGTTTACTTAGGTAATATTATATCCTTCTAGGGTTTTTGATGGAGCTCTTTCAGGCTGTGGCCACTACCTCTTCCTCACCATGATGGATTTATCCTTTGTGACAATAAACCAAAATAAGCACTTTTACCCCTTAAGTTTTTTTTGTCAGATACATAGTCACAGCAATGAGAAAAGTAGGGAATGCAAAAAGCTGGTACAGAAAGCAGAGCTGTGCTGCGATAGCCCGTTCCTGTGGTTCTTAGGCCTTTGGGACTGGTTTGTGGGAAGAATGTAGAAGAGATTGGAAATGTAGGTTACAGAAACTCTAGAGTCCTCTAAGAAGAGTTTACTGTATCTTGCTGGTGGTGATTTGGAAGCCCAGAGCATCAGCAGAAATGCAGACAGTGAAGGCCACCAGGCCATGACTGCTCACAGGGAAACAAGAAATCTACCAGAAGCTAGTGACCATGGGGAGATATTTTGGCAAATAATCTGGCTGTTGTCTAATAACTTGAGTGAGGCTAAATTAAGAAAGAATGCATTAATTCCCACCCTTAAATAAGAAGGTGAAGGTGTCTCCAATTGACACTTGCAAAGGAAAAAATTAGTTTTTTCCAATGGAGTCTCCTTGGGTATATTAACTACACTTAAGTACAAGCCCCATGCCCAGCAGTAGACAGGCAGCACAAAATGAACTCAATGGTATTTTGGAAGCTCTTTTGTCTCATACTGCTTTATTTAAATATTTTTTATCTTCCAAGTCTTTTACTTGCATATTATGGTTGATTTTGTAATTTTATGTTTTCTATACACACACGTGTGTGTGCTTCTTGTGCTTTTTGTCATTTTTTTTAAGTTCTGGTTTATGTTCTTTGTTTTTCAGAGAGAAAAAACCAATTCATGGAGGTAAGTGGGTGGGGAGGGGTAAGATCTTAAACAAGTTAGGGGTGAGAAAACCATGATCAGAATATATTAGATAAATGTTTATTTTCAAATAAATAAATAAAATTATTTTAAAAATAAATAATAGACTAATGATTTGGCAAGGAAAATGTCAAGACTGATAGCACTCCCATGGTCATGGTTGCTACTCACTGTTCTTATCCATAGCTACAGCAACAGAGCACCAAACATAGCAGAGAGATGAAAATGTATCCTTGACAAGGAAAGGAATGAGTTTAAAGTAAGGAGAGATGGCCAAGGAAACCTCTATAATTGTTAAAGATACTTACAGCATTACAGAGAAGATTGCTGCTGTGTAGCTGGGTCTATAGGAAAGGTACATGAAGGTAAGACCTATCCTTTGAAAGCTCATCTTATGAAAGTAAAAATTTGTTCTAAAAGAAAGAAAAATTCATAATGCTGTTGAAGGGACTATCTGCTCAAAACAACCACCTAGGAACATGTTTCTCCTGAGTGGCACCAAGTGACCACTGCAACTGTGATCTAAGGCACCAAGAAGACATGCTAAGCTGGCCATAGAACTTATGAGTGTTGTCTATGTGCTATATAGACTGCTTGCTTTGGAGATATGAAAAATGTAAGATTGAGAAGATCACAAAGTCTTACAAGCCAGGTAACACGTGGCAGATAACAAACCCCTGGAAAGAAATTTAATCTAGAGGGACCGTTGCATGATGGTGTGACAGCAAAGCCTAAGTTGCAATTTAGATTCCGGAATATTGGAAAAAGCACACCCATGGGACATTTGCTGAAGAAAACTGTAGACAAGAGTGGACCCTGCTGAAGTGAGTGTCTAATTCCACTGCAGTTAGCCAAGCTGGGTGACATAAGCTCCTAAAAACTAAGGTGATGTGGAGATGAGCATGACTCGCTGGACACAGCACTTCAGGAATTGAAGCTAGCCCTGCTGGGTTGGGTATTGATTAGGTTTAGTCTTGTCTCTTTGTACCGTTCCTCTTGTCCTTTGATTTTTATTGCGACTTATAGTTAAGAGATTGCTTTGAGTTTCAGGGCACCTTGGATTCTGGACTGTTAAATGGTGTTGGAACAGTTAAAAAAATAGGAATCTCAGAGATGGGATGATCGTACCTTATGTTATGAGAATGAAACTGAGACTTAAGGACCAAAGACTAAGTAGGATGTCATAATTTAACATGTTTGATTGTCAGGCTGAAAAGGGGTGGAAATCCAGTAATCTAGATTGTCAAAGTGATGAGATTCAGGATCCTCATGAAAGCACACATGTGGACATGTGTAAGGGGTGGTTCCCAGAGAGTTTAACACACTAAGACGGAAGACCATTGCTGCAGGTAGAGAGCGCCACCAACAGGGTGTGATCCCAGGCTGGATTCAAAGTCAAAAGTGATCTAAGCATACACATTTGTCTTTCTGTATTTCCTCGCTGTGGACATAATCTAAGCTGCCGTTTCATGCCCCCGAGGCCCTAACTTACCAACTGGGGTGGATGGCTCTACTTGATGATGGTCTGAAATAGATTAATAATGGAGCCCCTGCAGGGAGGTGGAGAAGTCCTTGCTCCCATCTCTTGTTTCATAGCAGCTGTGTTTTCTAACTGAAATATCATACTTAGAAAAGTTATGTGCTTTTGGTGTGTGTTCATGTATGTATGTGATTATGTGTGCATGTTTGTGTGGGTACACACGTGCATGCAGGTTCACGGGCACACACGCACATGTATGTCTCAAGGCCAAAGGTCAACCTTAGGTGTTCTTCCTCAGGAGTCACATGTTTTATTTCCCAAAGCAGAGTTCCCCATCAGCTTGTCGCCTGCCAAGCTGACTGGATTGGTTGCTCAGTCAGTACCAGGGGAATCTCCCTGTATCTGCCCCTCTGGTCTGCCTTTTTTAAACAAGGGTTCTAGGGACTGAAGTCAGATCAAGAAGTTTGGGTAGCAAGCACTTTACCAACTGAGTTTATTATCTGGTTTCATAAGCAATGTGTTTTTAAAATTAACTTTCAAAGACAGAATACAAATCTTCATGGGAGGAAATGTTAGTGTGCATTTGTTCCTTTCCTTGTTGTGATGGATATCTGAGGGTAGCAACTTAGGGTGCATTTTGTTTTGAACATGAAATGTCCCCCCACAGACTCACGTATTGGAACACTTGGCCCCCAGCTGGTGACACTTGGAGTTTATTAAACTTCCATGAAGTAGAGCCTCACTGGAGAACATGAGGTATGAGGGTAGGCTTTACACCTGGGTTCCTTTTCCTGATTGATCGCTGCCTTCTGTTCTGCCCATATGTGAGGTAAACATGCCAGCTGAAAACCCCTGCTGCCACAGCTGTGAGCCACTCCAGTCACGGACATCCCCTGCCAGGGCGGACTGCACCCTCTAATTTAGCCACAAGCCAAAATTATTCCTTTCCCTTGTAAGTTGCTTCTCGCCAGGTAATTGGTAACAACTCTGATCAAAACAGCAGAGAGTAGTAGGGCTTGTTCTTGCCCATGGTTTGAAAGGATGGCTTCCGTGGAAATGGAGAAAACCTGGTGGTAAGAGCAGCTCAGAGTTGGGTGGTCAGAGGAGGAGGTGGGGCAGCTGGTCACATCAAGTCAGCATTTGGAACCAGAGAAAAATGCTTTCTTTCATGATTAAATTTTGAGTTATTCATGTATTATGGACAGGAAACTCCGTTGCATGAAGAGTTGTAAATATTTCTATCCCAGTCTTTCAGCTGTCTCATCGTTCTGTTGATTTTATCTTGCTAAGCAGAGCATTTTACTTTCATGCAGTATCGTTTAACAATCTGGCTATTTCTTTCTGAGTTATGTAATTCTTTTCCAGGAAGTCCCTGTTATGGTCAGACCTTCAGTGTTTCCTCTGAGTTCTCTAATATTTCAAAGTCTCAGATTTTTATATTAAAACTCTCAGTCTATCTCAAATTGGTTTTTGGTACAATGTGAGAGATGAGACTGGCTACTGTCTTCCACATGGGGATAGCCAGTATCACTTGTACCAGCCATGAAAACATCTGCCCTTTCAGTCAGTGGATGCTTGTTTATGGTACTTGTAGTAAAAATAAGATCATACAGTATGGGTTTATTTCTGGGTCTTCTCTTTCATTGGTCTATATGCCAGTGACACTTTTAATTATTCTGGTGATGACAGAGGTTTCTGTCCCACCCAGTCCTGCAGCCGTTCAGTCCCAAAGAAACACACAGNATAGCCAGTATCACTTGTACCAGCCATGAAAACATCTGCCCTTTCAGTCAGTGGATGCTTGTTTATGGTACTTGTAGTAAAAATAAGATCATACAGTATGGGTTTATTTCTGGGTCTTCTCTTTCATTGGTCTATATGCCAGTGACACTTTTAATTATTCTGGTGATGACAGAGGTTTCTGTCCCACCCAGTCCTGCAGCCGTTCAGTCCCAAAGAAACACACAGAGGCCTACATTAATTATAAACCGGTTGGCCTATTAGCTCAGGCTTCTTATTAATTAATTCTTATATCTTACATTAACCCATAATTCTTGTTTGTGTTAACCCCGTGGCTTAGTACCTTTTATCAGTGAGATATTCTCATCTTGCAGCCTCTGCATCTGGGTGATAACTACAGCCTGAACCTTTCCTCTTGCCAGAATTCTAGTCTTATATACTATACTTCCTACCTGACTACTGACCAATCAGCATTTTATTAAGCCAATACAAGTGACAATCTTTACAGAGTACAAGAGCATTCTCTCACAGCATTGTGGAGCTGCACTGAAATCTCTCAAAATAGCTTTTAATCCAATATTTGTTATATTTCCATATAAACTTTAGAATTATTTTTCAATTTTTTGAATATTGTTACTTGAATTTCGATGAGGGATTGCATTTGTTCTAATCTGTAAGGGGAATAAAGCACATATACATTACTCAGGAACAAATATCACATGATTATTTCAATAGATTCAGAAAAAGTATGACTGAGCTTAAACTCTCTTCTGGGTCAGCTTCACCATGACTGTCACCAAATACTTGGCACAAATAACAAACGTAGAACAGTTATCTCCTGCTTGTTTCTGCTCTTCTGTTCTTGGAGAGTGTCAGACAAGGACGCTATCAGAGACTAGAGACGGCATCACTTGTTGCCTCAACATCATGGCTGTGGAAGTCTGTGTGTATGTGCATCTGCGTGTGTGCATGCGTGGGAATGTGCTTGGTGTATGTGTGTGTGTGCCTCTGTCTGTTTGTCTGTGTGTGTTTGTATCTGCATGTGTGTCTTGTTTGTAGAAATCATGTTTCCAGATCGGATATAGCTTCTTTGATCTAGTCACCATGGAAGCCTCTCAATGTTCGGATTCCATCCCCAGTGTTAACATGTTAACTCAGAAGTCTCAGGATTCAAACAGCAACAGCAGCCAGGCGGTGGTGGCACACACCTCTAATCCCAGCACTCAGGAGGCGAGGCAGGCAGATCTCTGTGAGTTTGAGGCCACTGTAGTTTACAAGAGCTAGTTCCAGGACAGGCTCCAAAGCTACAGAGAAACCCTGTCTNAACAACAACAACAACAACAAAAATCAAACAGCAACAGTTGTAATAAGCAATGTAACAGAGACAAATAATAAGACTGAAAATAAGGTAACACAGAAAATACGGTTCATGAGCCCGTTTTTTAAACGATATTTTATTTGAAAAGTTCCTACGTATTTATAATGTATCCTGATCATACTAATTTCCACTAATCCTCCTCTTTCCCTAGATACAAAAACATGCATTCAGTCACACAGACTGCAAAATATACAACCCTAACAAGATATGGAAACATCTCTTCATAGCAAATGTGAGCAAGCCTATAAGCAGAGAGCATAGCTTGTCCCCTGTGTTGAGGTATTCACTGTAAATCATGCTCATTGGTTTTAGAGTCTGAACCATAGGAGCACTGACCTGCTAAGTCAGTGTTCCCCCAAACACCTAGTATGTACAGCCACATAGCAATTGTTCATATGTTTGGGTGACAATATTACTAAAATCCCCTCCACATTGGTAATGCAGATGGTGGACAGAGGTGTTCAGTTGCATATCCCCCATCCAGATCCCAGGGCTGGGGATCTTCTAATGATACATTTCAAAGGTAACCAATGAGATATTCCAAATTGATAGCATTTTGTTTTCATTTTGAGAAAATTATTTGCCTGAACAGCCTGATGCATTTGTCAGGTGAGGAAGAAGTTGCCAGAAGATCTAGTGGGCAATGCCGAATTACTCCCGAGGGACTCACTTCATCAGCCACCCACATGTCCACAAGAATTTCTACCATGGCCTCCTTGAGATGCCTGGCCGAAGCGAGACACCACCTGCACCTGGGTGAGTCAACTGTAACCAGGCAGGGTCTGTACCTACGACAGTGCAAAGGACAAAAATCTGTTATTTTTGTGTGTCAGAGAATTAGTTGTGGGCTCTGTGTGCTAGGAGGAAAAGTCTGAGACATGGTGACCTGGAGCCTCTCCCAAGGGTGGGTCCCTGCTCTGTCCTGGAGCAGTAAAGCAGCTTTGTAGATTAAATCATCGTTGTACCACACCCTGATGCGAGCAAGCCAGAATCAGTCTACAGGCATTGTCGCAGACTGATGTTCTGATGGCCCACAGACCCATCCACGTGCCACCAGTGGCTGCCACCACTTGACACCAAAGCTGAGGGTCCACAGTTGAAGGATAGTTTTCTTAAGCAGGGGTTATTGAAAGCCAATGCTTCTCTTTAATTCCTCATAAAAGATGAGATGCTGTATCCCAAGCAAGTCATCAGTGTGCTAATGTTAGGACCCATCTCATTTGATGGCTATGAAACCTTGATTCTCAGAAGTTAAATGCAGAGCCAATATCTACTCCATGATTATTAAATCAGAGCCGCTTTGCAAGAGGGCAGAGATGGGCATCTTTCCCAGGCCATCAGAAATGCAGACTCTCTAGACAGTGACCACTGACTTCTTGTTACGAGTGGAAGGCTCCATCTTCTCACCTTGGTGTGTGTACTTCAGGGAGGGTCCTAATTACCCAGTGTGAGAAGAACAGGAGGGCACAACAATTATGGGGCAAGTGTGCCCTCAAGCCAAGGTTTCTCTCGCCATCTTGGATGCTACTTAGGCTATGACTTTAGGGACAAATAAACAAAGATGGCATGGAAGAATAAAGATGATCTTTAAGGCTTATGACAACATGGGTGTTTTAGCAAAATGTAACCACAAAACATGTGGAATCCCAAAAATGAGATCATGTGTCACGTTTTAGCAAGGCTTAGAATAGAGTGCAGCTAGCCCTCACATAGGCAATAAGGGGTATACTGTTCATAGAAAACCTAAGAACAATCACACAACTCAATGTCAGTCTTGGTTTTATTATCTGCCTGTCTATAGCTCCAAACTACACTGATGACAAAATGCTTCTCCCGCTCCCCCCCTCAAAATGCTGTTTGTCCGTGACCAAAATGACCTCTGTGGCCACACACCTTCATAATTCTATCACTCAGCTCAGACCTACAGTGAAACTGTCAGGGCCGGAAGTCTGGAGAAAGTCAGTGTATTTAGGTTTGTGTGTGGTTGCTGGGGTACAGCATCTGAGTTTTAAGCCACAAGTTCTAAATCAGTAGTGTCTTTAACTCCCCCATTCCTTGAGGCTACTTAGCAGCCTTTTGGGGTTTGAAACTTGAAAGATTAATGGGCAAAGGATCTGAGGGGTGGCCCCCTAGTTAAGAGGCAAGCTGGATCCATGTCAAAAAGAAAAAGAAAGAAAGAAAAAAGAAGCTGGGCACGGCAGCGAATGCCTGCTGACGTTGAGGATGGTGTAAGAGGTGGTCCTCAACAGCCTGTTGGCCAGCGGGTCTAAACAAAATGATGAGCATCCAGTTCAGCATGAGACCTTATCTCATGGCATAGTGAAACAGAATAAATGGCTGGATATTCTGCTCTTGGCTCCACATGCACACACACACACACACACACACACACACACACACACACAC
>LOEQ01002093.1:0-12000 GCA_001685075.1 Bramus lutescens | reverse complement strand
CACACACACACCCTAAATCATCAGCTATGGCTTGGTGCATTTGACCATTTCACTCCTTGGGGGCCGTTGGTGGACACCCCACTCCAGTCCTATGAAGTGCTTTGTATGCAACTAGAAAAGATGTTACAGGAAACCCAGTGCATTTCTGTGCTTCACGTGTTGCTTTTTTCTTCTATATCCTGGTTTTCTAATAAAGGTGAACCAACACATAGACAAAAGATGGAAGACTGCAACCTCTTTGTGACATAAACCTACATGTCAGTTCTAATGGTAAATAATTCAAAGAGTAGGTTTTTTTGTTTGTTAATTTTACATGGGGTGTGTGTGTGTGTGTGTGTGTACACAAGTGTCATGACATTCATGTGGAGGGCAGAGAACAACTTGTGGGAATTAGGTTTATCTCCCACCGAGTGGGCTCTGGAGAGAGATCTTAGGCCGTCAGGCTCGGAGACACATGCCTTTACCCACTGAGTCATCTTGCCAGGCGTTGCTTTTTGAGACCCGCTTTCATAATGTAGCCTGGCTGACTTGGAACTTGAGATGCTCCTGATTCAGCCACCTCGTTGTTAGGAGAGGTAGGTACCACTCTAGCCAGCTTACAGAATGTATTATAAAATGCTACCTTGTCTACTTTAAATGTACTTTTCCACTAAACAGCAAACCTAGAAAATATCCATTGTTATTGATTAGCCTGTGACTATTACCAAAAGAAAAAAAAATTAGTCTTGTACCATATGCAACCTGATTGGAAGCCTAACATGTAAGGTACGCAGCCGGCTCCATGTCTGGAGCTATGGCGATCATTTCTATAATTAAACCAAGGCAGAGAGCAAGAGAAAATAAAGTCACTGGTGCAACAAAATTGTTTATTTTTTCCCCACAAAATTTTCATTCTGCCCTTCAGATCTAAAGCCTAACAAGAGCAGAGAGGGGCAGAGACAGTGATTTGAATGTACTTTGTTCTCTAGTTCCTGATGGAGAGCCCTGTCACCTGATCCCACCCCATCCCTGCCACAGGGACTACAAAACCCAAAGCCAGTTTATCAAACTCTCAGAACTTCATCTCTCTGAGTTCTAAAAGGGGCATTGTTTAAAGTGGTTTCCCGTGGCCACTGGGTCATTTCTGCAACTTAGAAGAATGGGCCACAGTGGCCCTGTCTTGGCCGTATGGGCGAAGCAAGTTCTGGTAGAGAAGAGTGTAGGTAACAACCACAGGGAAGCCAAGCAAGGGACAGAGCTGCTCCCTGCATGTTTCGTGTCTCAGTTTCAGGCATTCGCATTTGTTTTTATTAATTTGGCAAACAGAAATAGTAGGTTGTGCCAGTTGAGAAGCATGCGAGTGGCGGCCCCGGGCCGTCGTGTTCCTACAAGCCAAATGTCACTGGAGACATAATTAGAGCTTCACCTGCTGCTCTGACAGCACTAGAATGTTTAATCCTGCAGCGACTTGCACGCACACGGAAAGAGGTTCCTGAAAGCATGGACGTTGCTGTGCTCCACGGTGGCTATTTATTATGTACTGGTTTCCCTCCTTTGAGAAAGGCTAACACGTGATCCCCAAATCAGACCTTTGGGGGCTGTGTGGAGCTCTCCCCTCTGCAATATTCAGGCAAGCACACTCAAACTGGCTCCTACAGTCACCACGCATATTGTAGATAAAGAGGAAGTTGTCCTTTTTCCTGAAGCAGAAACTGTTCTGAAAGCTGCATTGGTCATTACCAATTTATTCTCCCCTGAAATCATCCTGCCTCACATACAGAAAGCCAGACAGCACAGGCTGTAACCTAGGGTTCCTACTGCCCTTACTATGGTCTGACCTGCTGTGATCTCCCATCAGCTCCCAAAGCCAAGCTGCTTAACAGACTTTGAAGAGAGCAGAGTTCAGTTCAGTACAGAGAATTGTTCACGATAGCCCAGTCAGATAGCAAAGCCCAGAATCTCCAGTCTGAAGACTAGCTGTAAAATCTAAGGCATAAAACTCCTAGAACAAACAGAGGATTAACTATTTCTGACCTGGGGTTGCATAACTGTTTCTTAGATACAATGTCAAAGACTTAATTCACTTAATGAATGAGAAGAATGTGGAAATACAATCTGATTGCTGGTCTGTCATGTAAGGTATACTGCTGGCTCCATGCTTGGGGATAAACTGAAGATTATTTCTGTAGTTAAAACCAAGGCACAGGGCCAGAGAACAAGTGATATACTAGACTCATCAACATTAAAAAAAAAACTTTAGTACCCTCCACTCTTTCTTTCTGAATATACCAAAAGAAAGGGAATAAAATATATGAAGCCTGAGTTTAAAGATTGAAAACAAGGGCCACAGCTGAGGATATATTTATAAACAATCCCCTGATAAAACCCTTGAATCCAGCCATGCGTCAAGCAAGCACACATGGAAAACTTTCAGATGTCATTATTTCCCGAGGACATGCAGATCAAAGCCACTGTGAACTCCACTTCACACCTGTTAGAGTGGTTGAAACCAAGAACAGTCCATCATGTACCATGCGGGCAAGAACTTGGAGGATCTGAACCCGCACTCTATGGCTAAAAGTAACAAAGGGTACAAACACTTTGGAAGTTGGGGCTTTTTAATCTCAAAAAGCTATAAATACAATCAGTGTGTATCACACCCCTAGATCGTTCCTTAGGACAAATTAAATCATATGCCTATGTATAGATATTTTTGTATTTTATTATTTAAAAAAATTAAATTTAAATATATTTTGGTCATACTCTCCCCCTCCCTACCTGTAACAGGAGGAGTGGACTGCTTGTCATCCCAATCTTAAACCCAAAATAATCACACAGAAACTGTATTCATTTAAACACTGCCTGGCCCATTAGCTCTAACTTCTTATTGGCTAATTCTTACATCTTAATTTAATCCATTTCTATTAATCTGTGTATTGNCCCTAATAAATCATCAGATCATAGTCAAATAAATGCACACACACACACACACATACACACACACACACACAAATATGGAGTTCATTATATGTTAGTCAACTACTCTTGAACATAGACCTGTCCTGGAATGGCAGATCCAGTGTCATAGAGTTTAGTGTTTTTACGGGAGTCTTCAGGGAGCAAATAGGTGGGTCTCTGATTCGTATGATTTCACTTGGGCTGTTTTCTTTCTGTTGCTTTGTCTTCTCCAGCAATGAAGTGATAGGTTTTTTTTATTTTACTCTGTTGTATTTTTTAAAGTAATGAATGAATAAATGAATGAATGAATGAGAACCTAACCAGAGTAAAGGCTAACAACTGAACTGTCTCTTATACCTTCTAAATGAGGGAAAGTTAGTTTTCTCCATAGATTCTGAATGAATATTTATAGCAACTTCATTTCTAATCTCCAGATTAAACAACCAAAAATGTGCATCCACAGTGAATAAATTATGGCATGTCTGCACAATGGAACAGAACTCAGCAAAAATCTCAAAATGAGTTTATCAGTTTAAAAAAAAACATACAAAAGTACAAAAATGTATGTTTCCAGGAATATAAATTCTAGGAAAAACTAATTGTCCTATTATTACCAAAAGGACAATAATTGCTTAAAGAAATGAGCACTAGAAGAATAGAATGCGCTCCAACAAAATGCAAAGACACATTTAAATGAAACAATGTATTCGTTATCTTGATAGTTGTTTTAGTTTAAGTTATTACTGCTGTGATAAGACACCACGACCCAAAGCAACTTGGGGAAGAAAGGGTTTTATTTCTCTTACACTTCCTCATTTATAGTCAGTAATTAAAGGAAGACAGGGCAGGAACTCAAAGCAGGAACCTGAACGCAGGTTCTGAAGCAGAGACCATGGGGGAGTACTACTTGCTGGCTTGCCCCTCATGGCTTTCTCAGTTTGCTTTTTTATACAACCTCATGGTCTGCCCAAGGGTATTACCACTTACAATGGGAATGACTCTCGCATACCAATCATTAACCAAGAAAATCTTCTATAGGCAATCTAGATGGAGGTATCTTCTCAGCTATGATTCTCTCTTTCTAGATATGTTTGGATGTATGCCAAGTTGAACAAAACAAAGAACAACCAAACAAAAAACCAAGGACAATAGTGGCATTTTTTTCTATAGATTTCAACATGCAATGAAGCATCAGGTTAGCACATGCATATTCTCTTCTACTAATGATGGGGTTAAGCCCTGCCCATTGGAAACTGAAAGTATTCTAAATAAAAATGTAATAGTATTGGGATAAGAGGATCGTAGAGGGTTTGCCTGCTACGTATGAGACATTAGGATCAGTCATCAGAGCACAGAAAAATGCATCTACTACTTAAAAACACTTCTTAAAAACAGCATACTGTAGAGCGCCTTAGGCATTTCCTCCTGTGATCACAGGGCTAGCTGAAGTTGCTGCCCCATGTCAGAAGACAAGAGTGAACAGTGCCTCATTATTAAAATAAAAGAATCAAATTTAAAATTGTACTTATGGGTGTTACTGAATGCATAATGTTTTCATACCACCACAAAGTAAAATACTGTAAGTTGAAGCATTGGCAAGCTGTAGCCCATCATCAGTCAATTTTGCCTCTGAGGAAGAATCTTGATTCTCTTAAGAAAGCAGCACAATGAAGATAAACATAATATCTGAAACATTGCTGGTTTTTTTTAATAAGGTTTCTACTTCTTATAGTAAAGCAATCAACAGTGACAGCATGCATCCACGCACAGATGTCTGCACGCACACACACACCCACACATACATACAATGAGCTGATGCTGTGGCACCACAGAAGCAGGATTGACTGGAGCCAAAAGCTGAGCCTAGCAAGAAGCTAAGTGACTAAGTCCTAGGAGTTTATTGACACATTTCCATCTGGAAGGAATACCCAGAAAGCTAAGGAAACCTGTAAGGTTCTGGAAGTTCTGGAAACTTAGCAGGATCAGGAGGCTCAGAAAGTTACTGGATTCGCAAAGCCCCTTCCCCAGATGTTCTGGTTAGCTTTGACTGCCGCATTCATACAGCCTAGCATTATCTGAGGAGTTTCAGCTGAGGAATTGCCTACATTGGGTTGGTCTGTGGGCATGTGTGGGAGGGACTATCTTGATTGATAATTGATATAGGATGGGTTGATAATTGGTATAGGATGAGTGCATCCTACAGATGGTAAAACAATTTCCTGGGCAGATGGTCTTGGGCTATATACGAAAACTAGCTGGTCATGAGCCAAAGGGAGCAAGTAAATAAGGCAATAAGCAGCATCCTTCACAGCTGTAGCTCCCTCGACTGTGAATGAGCTCCCAGGTGAGAGGTAAAACATCATGGACTAGACTACCAGGAAAAGAATACTAACCTTCAGGTCTCTGCCTTGAGTTCTTGCCCTGACTTCCTCAATGACCAACTGTGACCTGGAATTACAATAAAGTGACATACGCCCTTTCCTCTTCTAAGTTTCTTTTCATCATGATGTTTTTATCACAGTAACAAAATGAAGCTAGACCATGAAGTTACAAGCAAACAGTTGCCTGGGAAAGGAGACTGTCTTATGAAGTTTCCTGCTAGTTGATCAAGGAGACCAGAGATGCCATTCCCAAGACATCAGCCATACTGAGGTGGGTTTGGGGTAATACAGTTGTCTTTGAGTCTCTCTAGTTTCTGTGAGTGAAAACAATAAGCATATTGTTCAGCAAAAGTATTCTGGGGCAGAATACCTTCTTTGCCCCATCACTGGTACTGGGATTAATAGAAAAACATGACTCCCCCTCCATGAGAAATCACACACAGTTGATGAGAAAGTTCTGCATGGACTGTGAGCCTAGAGTGAAGTATTCGTAGCTTCTAGGGAAAACAGGAGGTGATTTTTCTGACCCGCAATTTAGACTCCATAGATTCTATTTCCAATTGGGGTTTACTGTGCAATAGGGCCAAAACTCATTTCAAAAAAATCTAAGAGAAAACAAGTCATCAGGATTGACTGTCCACAGAAACAACAAATAACAGATTAGATCTGTGAAGGCTGTAGAGCTGATGGCAGAGGGGAGACCCAGTAAAGAACAGAGAAGCCACATGTATATATTTGAAGACAAATAGTATGACTGAAAATGGTCAGTTAACATGAGAGTATTTAAATGAACACATTAAAATGGCGCACACCTTTAATCCCAGCATTCAGGAGACAGAGGCAGGCAGATCTCTGTGAGTTTGAGGCCAGCCTGGTCTACAAGAGCTGGTTCCAGGACAGGCTCCAAAGCTACAGAGAAACCCTGTCTCAAAAATAAGGACACATGTAAATAAAATATAATTAATACATTAATTTACATGTCAGTCAATTCAATTAAAAATTAGTGAAATGGAAGGATTTTGAAAATAAAATGAAATAGATGTAATGGCCATGGACAATAGAACGAAAAGTTTCTCAGTTTCACTACATCAGAAAAGAGAAGGTGACAAATTTCCCAATGTTCCAAGGCATCGAACAACTGAATGTAATAAATCTGTGTCGTTTCTTCTGAGCTCTCTGAAGCCAGCACCATGTCTTCCCGAGGACCAGCTATGAGAGTGGACACATCTACAGTGTTGTTCTTCATCTCAGCTGAAGATAGGCTTCAGGAAGGTGCACCCTTCCATCCAGTGTCCCATGCTGGAAAGTGGCCCATTATGACTGCTTCCAGGTCCTTGAATAGAAGCAGGCACATGTTGAGCAACTGAGAAAACCACCAACTGTCACTTAGGCTTCATGGCTGTGCAAACGACTAGTCACATTTTAACGCAAGTCTGATAGGGCCCTGAGAGAGAGAGAGAGAAGAGGAAATGGAGGGCAATCCATCAGTGTTCTAGTCTGGAAATTTCCTGAGCATATTCTTTGAATGAATAGAATTAAACTTGTGAGTTCATGCCATGCAAATTGAAAACGAAGAAATCTGCTTCCAAAGACTGTTAAAAAAAAAAAGCCATGAGGGCATCTCAAAAATGGTGAGGAGGGCAAGCAGGTGGCTTAGCAGGTAAAGACACTGCCAAGTCTGATGACCTGAGTTCAATTCCCGCTTAGTGAAAGGAGAGAAGCAACCCACTCTAGCTGTCTCCTGACCTTCCGGTATGGGAGCACACATGCACACGTGCATACACACACACACACACACACACACACACCAGTAAATGGAATAAAAAGAGGACTTTCTAAGACATGAAGCTGAAAAAGAGATTTTTGAAGTACCAACTGAATTAATTGATTAATTATTAAAATAATCAAATTACCAATAACTTATGTCATCAAACATGGAGAAGTATGGAGTTGGTCCTAACTAGAAGCATCACCCATACTGAATACTATGCATAGTGCTTAAGGTGCTTTGAATGCTACCAGAGGGAAAATGAAATCACCCACAGCATCTAGCTGTCAGCACTGCAACCTGCTGGGAGCACGAAGGTCCTTGAACCCACAGGTCACCAGCGAAACCAGGAAAGTTAAGCACATAGGATTGTCTTCTCAAAGAAAATATCTGTAATCTATTTTTCCACCCAGAAGGCTGAGAACTGGAAATGATTAATGCCTGTGATGTAGGTTATCTGTAGGGCTAGGTTGTATCAAGCTCCTGCAACCAGGTTGTTCTTACTGTGACAAGAAAATTGGGGAAGAAAGGGTTTATTCTGCTTATGCTTCCAAGTAACACCAAGGAAAGTGAGGGCAGGAACTGAAGCAGAGGCCATGGAGGGGTACTGCTTACTGGCTTGCTCAACATGCCTTGCTCAGCCTGCCTTTATATAGTACCCAGCACCATCAGGACAGAAGTGGCAGTGCCCACCACGAACTCAGCTCTCCCATACCAATCATTAATCAAGAAAATGCCCCCACAGGCTTGCTTACAGGCAAATCTGGTGGGGGTATTTTCTCAAATGAGGTTCCTTCTTTCTAAGTGACTCCAATTAGTGTCAAGTTGACATCAAAATTGTCTAGTACAATAGTTAATCAAACCTAGAGAACATAAACAGCAAAAGACAAGAAAAACCAACAGAAAGTATAAAACACCAAGTCAATATTAATTAATTCCAAACATATAAAACCATATCTCAATGTGATGAGGCATAAAAAGTGCATAAAGAGATGGATTATCAGGTTAGATCACAAAAACAAGTTCTGATTTTATATCCTATAAAAATTGCACCTCAAGGCTTCTGCTTTACTAGAGGCCAGTGCTGGATCTAGGGACCCCAGGTAAGACACCAACCACTACCAGTTAGCACTTCTTAAACCTGCCCACTAACCCCAGAATGTATTCCCCACTCCAGGCTCTATACTAGGGCCCACACCCCTAGCATCCCTATGAGAGGCCAAGAGCAGTCCTGGGAACCCCAGGTAAGATACTGCCCACCAACCACAAAACCTCTTTAAAGCTTGCCCAACCACCCCAGGCTGAACAGTCATCATTCCCCCATCCACGGCTCCATATCCTGGTCTACAACCTCTAATCCCAGCAGGGACACCCTACTGGACCTGAAGATATTCTAGCCACTAGAAACCTTGGTCATTTAGGCCAGAAGACCAGAAAGGAAAGAGAAACCAAGGAACAAAACACTCATCTAACAAAGACAAATGCAGGAATCAACACCTAGACCTATATTCATTCCAAAATCAGATGCCTAAATGCCAGTGTAAGAACACAGTAGCAAAAAAGGCAATATGGCATCACCAGAAGACAGCTATACTACAACAGCAATGCCTGAACAATTCAACACAACTGGAGCAGAAGAAAAAACCTTAAAACTTACTTTATAAAGATGATAGATGTCTTTAAAAAGGATATGAACAAATCCCTTAAAGAAACTGAGGAAAAGATAAAGAAAAAATGAAAGAAGTCAATAAATCCTTAAAAGAAAGCCAAGAAAAAACAAACAAACAGATGAAAAAAATTGTTCAAGGCCTGAATATGGAAAGAGAAGCAATAAAGAAAACATAAACAGAGGGAATCCTGGAAATAAAACATCTGGGTTCCTGAACAGGAACTATAGATGCAAACATCACCAACAGACTACAAGAGATGGGAGAGAGAATCTCAAGCAAGATGGAAGGGAGACTCTCAGATGTTGAAGACACAACAGAGAAAAAAGATTCATCAGTCAAAGAAAATGTTAAATGTAAAAATTTCCCAACACAAAAATCCAGGAAATCTGAAATACCGTGAAAAGACCAAACATAAGGATAATAGGAATAGAAGGAACAGAAATCCAGCTCAAAAACCCAGAGAATATATTTAGCAAAATCCTAGAAGAAAGAATTTTTTTGCCTAAAGATGGACATGCCTATACAGGTATAATAAACTTACAGAACACCAACTAGATTTGATCAGAAAAGAAAATATCCTCACCACGTAATAATCAAAACACAAAATATATGGAACAAAGAAATAATATTAAAAGTGGCAAGGGGAAAAGGTCAACTAACATAGAAAGGCAAAGCTATTGGAATGACACCTTACTTCTCAATGAAGACCCTAAATTCCAGAACGGTATAGAATGATGTATTTCAGACTCTAAGAAACCACAGATGCCTTCCCAGACTGCTATACCCAGCAAAACTGTCACTCACTGTAGATCGAGAAACCAAGATGTTTCATGACAAAGTCAAATCTAAAAGATATTTATTCATAAGCCCAACCCTACAGAAGGTACTAAAAAGAAAACTCCAACCCTAGAAGTTAACTACATCCAAAAAAACAGGCAATAGATAATCTCACACCAGCAAGACCCAAAGAAGGAAAACACACACAAACAAACACACACACACAAAACAACTACCAACAACAAAAAAATGACAGAAATTCACAATCATTTGTCATTAATATCCTTCAATAATAATGGAATCAATATGCCAATAAAAATATGGGCTAATAGAATGGTAATGAAAACAAGATCCATTATTCTGCTGTATATAAGAAACATGCCTCAATGTCAAAGATAGGCATTATCTTATAGTAAAGGGAGGGAAATGATTTTCTAATCAAACAGACCTAAGAAGCAAGCTGGTATAGCTATCTTAATATCTAACAAAATAGACTTCAACCAAAATTAATCAAAGGAGATGGAAAAGGGCATTTCACATTCATCAAAGGAAAAAATCCACCAAGATGAAGTCTCAGTTCTGAAGATCTATGTCCTAATTGCAAGGGCACCCACATTTGTAGAAGAAACATTACCGAAGATTAAATCATACACAGAAGCCCACACGATAACCATGGGAAACTTTGATACCCCACTCTCACCAATGGACAGGTCATTAGACAGAAACTAAAAAGAGAAATAAGGGAACTAACAGACTTTGACTCCAATGGGTGTAACAGATATCTACAGAACATTTCACACAAACAAAAGAATATGTCTTCTTCTTAGAACCTCACAGAACCTTCTCCTAAATTGACTATATACTCAGACACAAAGCAAGTCTCAACAGATACATAAAAATTGAGATAACCCACTGTGTCTTATCAGACCACAATGGATTAAAGCTGAATTTCAACAAGAGAAACAACAGAAACAAACTCATGGAAACAGACCAACTCTTAGCTGAGTTACTACTGAATCAAGAAAGAAATAAAGAAGGAAGTTAAAACCTTCCTAGGAATTCAATAAAAATTAATGCTCAACATACCCAAGCTTATGGGACACTCCGGAAGCAGTGATAAAATGAAAGTTCATAGCACAAAATGTCTGCATAAAGAAATTATAGAGATCTCATACTAATGACCTAACAGCATACCTGAATGCTCATACAAAAAGTAACAGACATACCCAAGGAGAGTAGACAGCAGGAAACAATAATGGACAGCTAAAATCAATAAAATAGAAACAAAGAGAACAATATAAAGAATCAATGAAACAAAGAATTGGTTGCTCAAGAAAATCATCAAAATAGATAAACCCTTATCTAAACTAACCAAAAGGCAGAGACAGAATATCCAAATTAACAAAATCAGAAATGAAAAGATGAACATAACAACAGATACTGAAGAAATTCAGAGAATCATTATTAGGTCATACTTCAAAAACCTGTACTCCACAGATTGGAAACCCCAAAAGAAATGGACAAATTTCTCGATAGATACCACCTACCAAAGTTAAATCAAGATCAGCTAAACAATTTAAATAAACTTATAACCTATAAGGAAATAGAAGCAGTCATTAAAAATCTCCCAACCAAAGAAAGCCCAGGACCAGACCATTTTAATGAAGAATCCCACCAGATTTTCAGAGAAGAGCTAAACTAATATTCTTCAAATTATTCTTATAAAATAGAAACAGAAGAAGCAGTCAGCCCTCATGTTACAGAATGGTGCCCATGTGGATAACTGCATCCACAGAAAGCCTGAGAAAGCTTGGGAAAGAACAAAGCATGTTTTCTTGGTAGCAGCAATTTCTCAGGTCTGCTCTGCTTGCTAGAGGTGAGCAAGCACTCTCATCTAAGAGAATCTTCTGACTCAGCTTTAGCTGTAAAACCTTGCAGCTCTTTTAAGAGATCCTGCCATGAATGCTTAAAAAGTGTTGATGAAAAGCTGACCACAGGCTTTTCGGTTTTCAGCAGTAGCAGGAAAAAAGCTGCGCCATTTTAAAATGCCGGATTTCTGGGCTGTTCTGCCAGAGCAAACTCTGATTCTTTCAGGCAGGCAGTCTGACTGAGTGTGGTCTGTGAGCAGAATGTTGCAGCTTGCTTGCTGGCAGGGACCTTGAAATGCCATAGAGTTCTGGTGATAAACATGGCTCTGGCAGGTACCTCCACCACAAGACTGAAATCTTAGAAAGCTAAGATATGGGCTGGATCCAGCCATCAAAGCCATGGCTTTAATCCTCTCCATAAAGACTCATGTGGTCAGACAAAGAGAGATATACAGTAAAGAGAGATTCAAACACGAAGAAAAACTCTAAATGGTTTACAGTGTGTTAAAAATGTATGCAGGCTAAAGGTTAAAGTCCTTAAAAATAAAAAAGAGAGTAGTTGTGTGTGGTGGTACACACCTTTAATCCCAATGCCTGGG
>LOEQ01002092.1:187500-207181 GCA_001685075.1 Bramus lutescens | reverse complement strand
ACCTACCTACCTACCTACCTACCTACCTACCTACCTACCTACCTACCTATCATTTATCTTTAAATCATCACAGCTCTGAATCATCCATCTGTAGCTTCTTTGCACAGATGACGACAAAGAGAAAGGAAGCAGATCAGCTAAAAGGCTAGTGACAGAGTTAGGAATTGAGTCAAGCATGGGTAGCACTTCAGACCAACTTTCATCCTTCTCTCTTCCTGGGGAACACTGGGTAACTTACCAGAAGGGATAGGGACTGACTGTGCTCTGCCCGCTTCCAAGGTAGGGGCTATCACTCATAGGACCTCCTTCCAGTGGAACTTCTGAAGAGCAGCAGAGGGCAGTGGATCTGTGAAACAACCCTTCTCAGAAGACACTCAGTGTGGTCTGGGAGATGGTTTTTTTTTTTTCTCCTTAAAAATCCTCACATAAGTTACTGGAACTCTTGGGTGAGAATTATTTGTTATATAGAGGAATCACCACATTTGGAAGCTCCTCGACATTTCTGCAACTGAATAAGCAAATTGACATCTGTTCTATCATTCTTTCCTTCTGTTTCAATGAGGTTGTTTTCTTCTAGCAGAGAGACTACTCTCCTGGGTGCTGTTCCTTCCACTCTCACTTCCACAGAGAATGTGTGTTACCTTTATCCCCTTTCTCTTGAGTTCTAGAAAACCCAAAGCAACCTTTCCATAATCTTTTACCTTTGTTCATTTTGTTAGGAGGGCAAGTAGAGGCCATCATTCCTGTTGATAGTTGACCTCTTAGGACCTTTTCCATAGTTTCTGTCAATGTTTCTTCATTCCCTACTCATTTCGTCTATGGCATCTATAATCAGCACTGACACACTCTTCTTGCCTCCACTGCTAGTGACTTCCAACATTTTGAGCCTAATGGAAAGTTGTCAACGCATATCCCATGATGCCACTATTGGTTAGTCCTTTCCTTGACAATATCCTTTACCCTTGTCTGAATACTCCCCGTTCTCCTTAGTCAGCTAACCCTCTCTTCTTCCATATCTGTGCATTCACAAGGCCCTGCTCTGAGTACTTCGCACTCAGCTAATAGTCCTCATCCACCAAGCTCCACTGCACCAATGTCCTCCATCAAGGCCTCTCCTCTGCGTTGTCACCTGTGTGTTTATTTCTACTTTCTCCTACCTGAAAACAACCCAAGCTGGACAGGTAGATATGATAAACTAGGTTTCTCATCTACTGTTTCCCTTTTCTCAGAGTTCCATCCCCACCTTTCCTGTATAAGTTAGTAACCGTGAAGGTGAAGGGGTCACTGCCAAGACTTCCTTCAGATTATCTTTCACCACTGTGGTATATTAGCATGTTGGCAAATGAACTGTATGTAGGATACATCCAAGAGCAGCCATTCAGATTAGCACATAGCTCTGCCTTCACACTGTCAGATCCCTAACCTTTCACAGAGATGCTCCACACTGCCAGACTCCTTGGTCAGTGTTGTTCAGCAGAGGTGGGGGAGTCTTGTTTGGCTCAGGGATGTATAAATTTTTGGTGTCTTTCCTGTCATTCAGGGAGGCTTATGCTATTTGGAGTGAAATAGACCAGGTAGGGATATACCCTATGAAGGGAACTCTGACTGTGCCCTGGTTATAACACTTCCACTTCCTATTTTTGCTGCCCTCCCACACATTTTTCTCTCTGCCTACATTAAGTTATTAAAGAAGTTAAGACAATGCTACATCCTAAACTACTACTGTCTCCACGTCTTGGGCACATCAGTGTATACTCTCCATCAGTTTGCATGTGCTAAGTGCTGCCACTTCCTTACTTGCCCCTTTGTTCATTCTCCCATCTGGGCTCCCTCTAAGATTCTTTATGATGCTTTTAAAATGCAGGGCAGGTCGTATATTTTTTTTCTAAAACTTTTCTGTGACAGTTCATTACTCTGCACAAAAATAAGAATCTGTAATATAGTCTTTCTTTAGAAAAGTTCTTAAAACTCCAATTTAATATAAATATGATATATAAACATGTCTTTTATATCTTAATAATTATATATTTTGCTATTTAAAATAATTAAAGCATATTGTATAAATACAAGTAATAATGCTACAGTAGTGTCTTAGTTACTTTTCTATTGGTGTGACAAAGCACCATGTTCAAGTCAACTTACAAAAGAAATAATTTAATTGGTCTATGGTTTCAGAGGGTTAGTACCTGTGATGGTGGAGCAATGGCTTGGTGGCAGGAACAGCTGATAGCTCAGCATCATGATCTATGAGCAGTAGGCAGAGAGAGCTAATTCAAAATGTTGCAAGTCTTTTGAAGCCACAAAAACAGCCCCTGGTGACATACTTCCTCCAGCAAGGCCATACCTCTTGATCCTTTATAGACATTGAACTGGAGATCAAGCATTCAAATTTAGGAGCCCATGGTGGCTATTTTCATTCAAACCACCACCACATAAGGAGTATAATTTACTTAAATCCAACCTCTTTTGATCAGTTATTGGCCTTAGATTAGCAATAGTAAGGAAGGGAAAATTACCATGACTTGGTTAAATTACCTGCCTTGTTTGAGGGATCTTTATATTTCGTTGTGTTATTGACCACATGAGTGATTGGTGAGAAAAGGGAAGCTGGTAGGAAGCTGTTGGCTTTGGGCAGATGGTGAATAAAGTCAAGGACTGTGTTGCCCTATTTGGGGTTTCACGGCTGTGCATCTTCTAACGGACTGGCAAGGCCAATACAGAGGTGGCCAGCCTGGATGCAGATGAACCTCTGCTCTGTTGTGCATCTGGTGGGCTAATGCGATAAAAATGTGTTGCTCTAGCTCACGTATTTGTGCTCCTGGTTCTTTCTCCTCTTCTGCCCTGCATTTCCCTGGAGACCCTTGGCTTGGTGCCACCTCTTGTTGTTTGTCATCTTGGGTCACTGTTCGCTCTCAGTCCCTAACCTCCAGCCGTATTTTCAACGTTTAGATTCAACAGAGCCCTTTCTGCCTTGGAAACTGTCTCTTTTCTTTGGTCCTGTGTGGAATAGTACCCTTTTCCGGCTCTCACATCTCCCATTCATCCATGTTCTACGGGACTGGTCACTACTTACTCTTCTGGACTTATCAGCTTTTATGTTTTAGAAGTAGCCATTTTCTTTCTCAGAGAAGAGGTGAGCCCCTCTTGTATTTTTTTTTTGAGACAGGGTTTCTCTGTGTAACAGCCCTAGCTGTCCTCTTGTAGACCAGACTGGCCTTGAACTCACAAAGATCTCCCTGCCTCTGCCTCCTGAGTGTTGAGATTATAGGCATGAGCCAAAACTGCCCAGCATCCTTCTTATATTTACCATTAGTTAATTGTAGAATTATTTCTTTCTATCCTTTCCTCTAGAAGGTCAATTTTAGCAGAGCACTGTCCAAAACTCTCATATTTATACTTGCATACCTTGGCACAAGATCAAAGGCCGAATACTGGGGGAAGGAAAGGGCTGTTTAAGAGTGGGAGGAACAGGAGCAGGCATGCTCAGAACATGGCTTTGGTCTTTCACCTTGTATCTGCATGCATTGTTAAGAACATATACAGGCCAGGCAGTGGTGGCACACACCTTTATTCCTAGCACTTGGGAGGTAGAGTAAGGCAGATCTCTGAGTTCCAGGCCAGCCTGGTCTACAGAGTGGGTTCTAGGACAGCCAGGGCTACTTAGGAAAATCCTGTCTTAAAAAAAATAGAAAATTAAAGAAAAAAAAGAACACACGTGGTAGTTGTTTACTTGTATCTTTTCAGGATTCACATTATAAGTCAATAAAATAAGTATTGTTTTGTAAAACAATCATTTAAGTGCTATTTGGAAAAATACAACTGGCATAATGTGCAACCAACTCAGACTGTGCTTTTCAATGTTGTAGCCACAAGCAGCATGTAGTTTTTGAACATTTGAAAGTGGTTAGTTCAAAGTGAAATGTGCTGTAATTATAATCTACACAGTAGATTTTTGACAACAGTGTGAGAAAAATGAGCATAAAGTATCTTGCCCTCTGTTGTATTATGTTAAATAAAATGTATTGTTGAGTGTCTTTGTAAGGGTTTCTATTGCTGTGAAGAGACACCATGACCATGGCAACTCTCATAAAGTAAAACATTTAACTGAAGTGGCAGTTTACAGTATCAGAGGTTCAGTCCATTATTATCCTGGCAGGGAGTGTGACAGCATGCCGGCAGACATGGTGCTGGAGAAGGAGCTGTTGCATATTGATATGCCAGAAACAGGAAGTAGACTAGCTCATGGGGTAGTATCTTGAGCACTGGAGACCTCAAAGTCTGCCCCACAATGACACACTTCCTCCAACAATGCCACACCCACTCCAACAAAGCCAAACCTCCTAATAGTGCCACTTCCTTTGGTGACCATTTTCTTTAAATGTGACAACCTGGACCATTTAATGTTGCCTAGATGGATTGCACTGCAATGCTACCAGGTAGCCCTGACCTTGGAAAAGAATGTGGCATTCTTTCTCCAGCTACCAGATCTTATGAAGGAGGAAAGCCCTCGTGACAAAATGAAGCGACAACTGCTGTCAGCATTGCTGTGCGAAAAAGCCTAGGATGCTCGGCTTTCCTGCTTATGGATCAAGTAGGGCTTCATTCTTCCTGAATTGTTTTTGTGATCTGTCATAAGTGGATAGCTTGCTCATGAATGCTGTTTTTCAAATAACATCATTGCCACCTTTTGATGTTTCTGTCTTAGATTATGTGTTTTCTCTTGTGACTGCCCATGATTTAATAGCCACCATCTGTATTTTCTTATGCTAAATCCTTAACTGAAGGTTGATGTTTTCACATAAGCACGCGTGAGAGTTGGGAGACTGTTAAGTTTTGAAATATTCTGAACCTTTTGCCAATGGGATGTTGAAATCAATTATAAATTATCCTACCGTTGATACTAAGTTCTAGAACACTGAATTCCAAGAAGATGCTAGTCCATTAGGCGAGCAGATGAAATATGCTTTGTCCAAAGGATCGTCTGCAGCACCAGCAATTGTAATTCTTTATAATGAGCCAAGAAAGGGAAGTTTAGGCACCTGGAACTGAAGCTACACATCACTCACTTAATTATTAGTGCATATTAATTATTATGGCTTAAAGTTGGAACTGATTTAGAGTTCTTTAAGATTTCTGGCACAGCCTTTAATTTAAATCTTGGTATTAATTTCTGGAAATCCCCGCCCCCACAAACACTAAGGTATAAAACATATTTGTTACGCTGTACTGTGGTGGTTGAGCCTGTTCTGATATGGGTATTTTATGATACCAATAAGTAATATGCAATAAAATAATAAATCAATGCCTTATCCCTAATACCAGTATTGTTCTAAAACCATAGGATAAAGATCTAAGCAGAGAGAGAGAGAGAGAGAGAGAGAGAGAGAGAGAAGTCTCACTGATGGAACTCCTTTTACCTTAGAGAGTCATGAATGGAAATACATAAATGGCAGAGCTGGGAGCAGAGAGTAAGTGTTGGCCCCTCCCCTTCAGGGTAGAGATGTTTCTACTAAGATCTTGTGAGATTTTAATGTCTTCAAAGTGTCCTGTCCAGAAGTTAATACTGTGATACTTGTTAAAAAAAAAAGTGTCCTTAAGCATGTGAAATATAGGGGGAGAACCTACAATCAGTGTGTGTGTTGGGGGTGCCGAAGGAGGGCGGGAGAGAGGGAAAGAGGTGGGGAATTTCCATGAGTTCTAGAAAGCAGGTGCTTTGTAAATTTCATAGCTTTGCTGATTTCTGAGAGAACTTGGACCTTTGAGAGTGTCCTTCGTGTTTTTTACATCGCTCCTTTATTGCTGTAGCGTCAGAGCACTGAAGGGTATTTGTGGCACTGCCTTCCTGAGGAGTTAGAGGTTCATGGCAAAACTGAGTGAAGAATGCAAAGGTTTTCCTGGTGCATCCTCCCCTGCTCTAAGAGACAATTCGTATGTCTTGTTTGGTTATCCTGTAACTTTCCCTTTTATGTACCTTGGCACGTTTAGGAAGCACTCTTTGCATACAAGTGGCATGGTCCTTAGAAAAGTAGGCAGGTACTGTTGAAGACAGGTGGGAAATGCTCCCGGTTCCCAGCTTTGGGAATAATAAGATGAAAATCAAGTCAAATGGAGCAAATTAAGGAGTTGTGTTTTTTTCCTTAATTCAGAGTGTAAGCTTTCTAGAGAATACTCTTGCAGAGCTTTCTACTAAAATGAAGAAAACTAACCTTCGTTCCATTGCTTTTAGAAAGTTCATATAACTCAAGCAGTTGGTGATCACAGCAGATAGATAGTCTTTAAATCTTCAGTGAATTAACTGAATTATGTTAATCAACAATCTAAGGTTTAGCTACTTGTATTCATGGCTGCAAATGTAGTTGAGCTTCTACATTTACACTTTTAGAAAAACTCCTGTGGTAGTTAAAAGGGTCTGATTGATAGCTGGTGACCTTGAAATACATCTCACAAGTCATTTCATCCACATAGGTGCCCCATGTCCTCACGTGATAAATAACGACAGGGTCTAGCAGTAAGCTTCCAATGAGCAATGAGCGGTTTGTAGTCCTATGGGGAAAATACCTGTTTAAATCTGAATCTCCTTAAGCTACAGAGGAGAAGTTTTAAAATACTTGGAAGACTTAAAGTTCAGGAATAACTAACTTAGGGGCTTCCTGCGGCGTCTCAAGATCCTTGCATAGTAATTGACCCTATTATTCTTGCAGTTACTGAATACTTCAGTGGGATAGGATATCCCAGTCATTCCAGGCAGCTTTCGTTTACATCTTTTTTCATGTTAGTCTCACAGTGTGCCATTTGTTAAAGGCAGGAAGTGTAAGAAACATTGGTGCTGAAATGATGATGCTTTGACTATTATAATGTGAGCTGTTTCCCAAGGCCTCTGCCTCTCAGTTGAAATAGATGTATCCGTAGGAGGACTATCACAACAACAACAATTAAAATGTGCAGCACAGTGAAAAATGAAACGGGGAAATCTTCAGGTGCCAAAAATGAAGAGCCAATCTGTAGGCGCATAAAGGAACAGGAAGTGGTTTATGTACTTCATGGGGAGTTTCCAGATCTAGACTTAGACGTTATGACTTGGACTTTGTGGTGAACCCTCATGCTTGCACAAGGCCTTGGGCCTGTGCTTGCCAGACAGAGACTTCTTCAGAGATCTTGGTCTACCTTTGGGTAAGAGTGATGGGGAAAACTTCCTACCTCCTAAATAAAATTGAAAGGGTTTGATGCCCATCTAGGAGGGAGGATAAGGTATATTGCTGAATCACTGGGTCACTGGACAACTTCCCTGGTGAAGTCCAGTATCAAATTCTCCTTGTCCAACTGGAGTTCCAGTCACAGAGATTCCATAGAATAACTTCTCTCCAGTTAGAGAAATCCATAAGGTATAGCATGCAAAACTATCATGAAATTCTCAGTGTGGTGCGATATGAAAAGATCCCTACTAAGAAAATGTTACGATCAAAACATCGAAGCCATGCAGCAAATAAATACTTAAGCTCTAACCACTAGGCAGATGTGAGATAAATTCTCCATAAGCATATTTGAAATGTTTATTAATTGAAAGAGGGAGAAAGCCCAAAGCAAGTAGAAAATACAGGACAACGTGGGAAACAAGATAGGCATTACTAATGAAAATGTGGTAGTTCTATTAGGAGAGAAAAATCTATGCATGTATTCAAAAGTAGGCTGTATACAATGGAAGAGAAAAATGATTGAATTTGAAATGAAATCAGATAAGTCACTCGGAGTGTTTCCCTGTGAAATTAACATATAAGGGGAAAACAGTGAGTGTGACTCTAAGGGGAATGGAGCATAGAAAAGAAGGCTCCAACCTGCATGCCGCAGGAGTCCTGAGGGGGATCCAATCCTGCATCGTCTATAACCAAAGAGATTAAAATTGAAGTTGCAAAATTCAATAGTTCGCATAAACTCTTTCCCTTATATAGCTTCTTAAGAAAATCCAGATTTGCAAACGCTGTGGTAAAGTCACACGGCACAAGCATAGCCTTCTCAAAAACAACAGAGAGAAAAATGACACATTATACAATGAAAGATAAATTCTTAGCAGCAGTGATGAGAGTTTCTGTGAGAATATGGGACCGCAATTTCAGGACGCTGAGAGAACATATGCACCCTTTTGATGGTGTGTATTCAGTGAACCACAGTTAAAGAGAAGGAAGGAGAAAGGCAAGAAGGGAGGGAGAAGGAGAGAGAGGGGGAGGGAGAGAGGGAGAGGGCAGAAGAGAGGATGCTACAGTGGCAAATGCTAAGAAATCGTTCCCATTTCTGCACCTTATTATTGATTCAAAAGGAGGAAACTGATTGTGAGGGGGAAGGGACTGGAAGGAGCAATGGCCAGTAGCAATGTTAGTAAAAACTATAGTAAATGCCAAAAAGATCTTATGACAATTTGGGGGCTTAAAAAGAAAAAATAAATTGAGGCTGAGACAACATCTACACTTGGACTTGCTAAATTAGAAATTCACATAAATTATGAAAGGGTAACCAAGTATGCATAAAGGTACTTCAAAGGTAGACAGGCAGGGGGATAAGGAGGTCAAGCCTGTCTTTGGCTACTTAGTGAGTTGGAAGCCAGTCTGTGCTATTCTGGAGTAGTCTGTTACAGAGAGAGAGAGAGAGAGAGACTCTCTCTCTCTCTCTCTCTCTCTCTAACAAAACTGTAATTTCCAAATTACAATAGGAAAAAAGATGGAGGAAGAACAAGGGGAAGATCAATTTGAATTAAGAACCATAAGGATTATAAAATCTAGAAGTACATGAGGAACAGAAAATGCAAATTGAGGTGTAATGCATAAATAAATCAATCAGATTACAGCAAACACAAAATGCTTATGGTTGTCTATTGGAGGAATCTCCAGGTCAGATGAAAACTCAAAATCAAAATATATATATATAATATCAAACAAACTAGCCATTGAATGATATGTGTATGTTTTGTGTAAAAATGTACAATACACAAAGTTGCACTAGGCACCATTTGTGGACAGAGGGAATAGAATAACAAATGTGTGGATTGCAAAGCTAAACTATAAATTTAGAAATACATGGTCGGTTCTGGTTGTGGAGGAACAATATTATGGGGATACCTGTAATGTTTGGATTCTGGAAAATGGTTTAAAGCAAGCATCCACATGCTAGTGTCTGATGATTTGTATGAGTTGTATGGATATCTGTGAGGCAACAAGTGTGGGAATTTGCTCTCTAGACCATGTGGCCATACTAAGTCCATAGTCTCAGCCCTTTATATATGGAATGTGGTACTTCAGGACATCCTTCATTGTTAGCTGTACACTTTCCACATGCCAAAAAATAACTCATTATAAAACAGAGATTAGGGAAAGGAAATAATTGGTGGATAGTTAAGATTAGTATAAACCTGAAAATTATAATACTCAGAAAATGGAAATGGCAATCACAGATCAAATTGTTACATGGCACATCAAGACGTTGTTAGACAGTCAATATGATAATCAAAAGAAGATTTCATGAACAATTTTAGCTAATGGATTTTCTGTTTATGAAAACAAAGAAGATCAATATGCAGATTGATTGTATGGCTATACACTTGTAAGGGGCATCTTGACTTTTTTGGGGGGAAAAAATCTGACATTCTAAAATTGAACCAGTTTTCTTTCGACTTGAGCAAAAAGCAAGTTTTAAAATATCAGATAAGAGTATTTTTGTTTTCCTAGTTTTGACTGTGAAATATAAAATTCAACCTATATTTTAATGGTTTTGTCCTTTGAAAAATATTTATTTTATGTGTATGTGTGTATCTCTCTCTGTGTGGTATGTGTGTATGCCACATGTGTGCATGAGCCTGACCTGTGAAGGTCAGAGGAGGCTGTCAGATCCGTGGAAACTTGGGTTACAGATGGTTGTGAGCCACAGTGTAGGTACTGGGAACTGAATCCAGGTTGTCTTCAAGGTGAGCAAGAGCTACTGAATGCAGAGCTGTCTCTAGTTCATGTTTATAGTTCTTTGTGGGGTAGGTGCCATATAAATGTAAAAGTGCTTACATTTAAAAAAATGGTCTTTGGTCATTAAAAGCTCCCAGTCCACCAGCTCTGGGCTGAGAAGATTCATCAGCTGTTCTCCAATAAATCAGCGCTCCATGGGAGCCTAAAGTGTGCTTCATGCAGTTTGCTATGAGAGAAGTGAGCACTTGGTCTTAGACTGCTACAGTCAGAGCAGCTACTCTGGAGAGCATCGTCTTGGCTTTCTTTTCTTCATGGGATCTCACAGTCCATGTCATGGCTCTAAATTTATAGTCACAGAGGTGGTGGCTGGTACCTATGTTGGACTTCTCTCTGAGAGCTTTCCTAGTGTATGTGGGATCTAGCACCCCATACATATCTATATCTCAAGTGTGCTGTTCACACTGATAAAAAATTTCAGTACGTTTCTGTGTATTGTATTATCAAAAAAAAAATCAGTGGCTTGCACCCAGTCAGTTCGTAGCACTTATAATTCAGTTGGAAAGTTTTAAATCTTTACTAATTTACAGTGCGGAAAGATGCTCATCTGTTAAAAACATTTTCTCCACGTTCAGTTCTACCTTGCTGCAAATATCCTTGCTGCATCTGTTTCGACGTTTGAATTCTTTGTGTTTCTTGGATCCTGTCTTTGCAGCTACTGAACTTTCTCACTTCTGTTATCTTATAGATGGAACCTGAAGCCCAGAGAGAGGAGATTAATCGGTTCCTTAAAGAACTTTGATTACTAAATGGTGTCGAGAACCATTCTGTTAAGTATTGGGCATATTCTGATGGTTAAAACTGACAAGGTTTCATTTATCCTTGTGGATGCTACAGTCTAGGTGTAGAGGTAGATGCAAAACAATGCATAGAAATTGTCTACTGACCTATTAGGAAACATTCAGTGAAGGCAAAATCCTGTGCTGATGTGTAATGTGAATACAGAGGTAAATTTAGACTAGGAGACTGAGCAAGAGATCTGTGAAATGACTGGTACTCAGCTCAAGGAGAAGGCAGTGCAGGTATAGGGAGCCCAGAAAGAGAGCTGCCTATGTCTGAGGAGGGAGAAGGTGTATGCTGAGAACCTAGTGAGCTTGGCAGAGTGAATTGAGATACTGATGGGACAGCAGGAAGAGCTGGATGGTAGGAGGGTTTCCAGACTATAGTAAGGGTTTGCTGTTTTATTGTAAGTGAAATAGGAAGCTCTGAAAGGGCTTTGGCAGGAGAGTGACATGAGACAGTTTATATTGTAAAACATTACCTTGATGTTAGTGTGGTTTGGACACAGTGTTAGGAGGGAAGCGGTCAGTGTCAAATGATAGTCTGGACAGGAGAGGTCGGATTGGAGATAGAGGTGGCTATTGGGATCAGCCAAGAGGACTGCAAGTCTGTGACCCGTGCATTCCATGCTGTGGACACTTCCTGTTCTGGACTTGCCAGTGTAGAGCCTGATGGAAGTGTCCTCATGGCTGATGGATGTACCCTATGGCTCTCTAAACTGTCTATTACAGGAAGCTATTATTACCAGTCAACTGGTTCAATCAACTAGAGATTTTGGCATAAAAAAGATGTTAGACAAAAATTATATTTTGTCATGGTATCGTTTTACATGTAGGTAATTTGGATCTGGGAATGTAGTGGAGTTCTCTGGCTTTCTCGTTTGGAATGCTGGGCCGTCTGGGAGAAGTTGTATGTGAATTGTGATGTCAGATAACTGTCAAGTGTCGCCTCTCCCAGATAATGCATACTGCTCATTTATTGCTGGTGCTAAAAGACGGATCTGTGAAAAAGAAGGAGTTTAAGAGTAACAAGTAACAGATTTTTTTCTAGGCCAATTATAGGACACTTTCCATGTGCACAGAGGTGTCTATTTCCCTACAGTCCTTTACATGTGAATGTGTTTGTGCCAAGAGGCCAAAAACTGCCTTCAAATTCAGACTAATGTTTCCCATTTACTTCTGGCTTTTCCTTGTAGTTTTCCTAGGCAAACTATAGTTATGGGCCCTTAATGATTTTTGGCTACCGTGACCACCACGGCACAGTATTCCAATGAAGCCTTCTTCAAACATACAAACAAAACAATAACAACAAAACTATCTTCACTTTGATCCCTGACTTTAAAAAAAATCAAACTCTACGTTTTCTCTGTGTCCTGAAGCAATGGTCCTTGAAGAGTTGGGAGCAGAATAACCCTTCAGCATGTGGAAAGATTTTGTTTTTATGACTAGTACTGATACATTTTAAAATGTGTTTTTTCACTCATCACATATACAAAGTTTGGAGAGAAATAACATGCATGTGACTATAAATAAGTATACATATATAGAAGATGTAGATTAAGCTTTTGAACATAGAGGACACATAGTAAAAATGATGTTGATCTCTTGTTTAAAGGATGAAATAAAACTTACTGTTTAAAGCATTAGGATTGTTTACTGACCTTGTGATGCTCTGGACCTTGTGTTCTTTCCACTGTCCCCTCCAGCCATATTTGCACCCCTGGCCACCCATTTACTTTTGGAGTCTCTCACCATATTAAGTGCATGGTTGCTCCTGCCAGAAGCAAAAATCCTCTTACCTATTCAAGGCTATCTAAAAAGGGATTTCCTATTCAGAGTCTCTCTTAACTGCCTTTTGTCTCACAACCCGCCATCCCTGGTAAAATTAGCCTCTTCACTCTGTGAATCAGTGGCATTTTATTTGTTATGTATGACAGCACTCTTCATGTGCGCTGGTGGAATGATTGGTTGTGAGTGCCTCCCTGATGAGCCGTGGGTGCCTTCAAGGCAGGAAATGCTTCTTGCTCATCTTTGTAGCGAGCACCTCACACTCGTCGGAAGGAAGTCAATAAATGGTGTTTGAGTTATTTTAAACTTTCACGAGCACATTAAAGGGAAGGGTGTTGGAGGAAGGGGGTGGGGTATGCTATGAAGAATGAAACTGGCTTACTACAAAAATCTCATCTCTATTGAGGTTTTTATATCTTTGGTCAGTTTTCTACCTTGCTGTCTTCCTCAGCTCAGACTGCTCTAGCAAAAGGACACTCCAGAAAAGCAGGGTGTTTCTTTCCACTTAGCTCTGAGGCAGTGTGAAGGTTAAGGATAGCCTGCCTCAAGGTCACTTGATTCCTGTTGAAGTGCTAGGCAGCTCCATGCTTTGGAGACCGTGCAGTGTACGGAGGCTGCCTGTGTGTCTGTCCCACAGTGCAGTGTGAAGGCACTGTATTCAGGGCTGTGAATGGCTCTTTCTTACAAATGAGCTCCTCTGAAAGTCACAGGTGACAGTGGAAAATGCCAGCTATAACTTACTCATTGGCTGCTTGAGCGCTATCCACTCGCCTTGTGCCTCTCACTGTGCTTGAATCGGGCAAGACTACCGAATGATTTAAAGTTCCTGCCCTTGAGATGAACGTAGCTGTTCTGAAGAGAGGGATGTTAGTTAGCTANTAAAAATGATGTTGATCTCTTGTTTAAAGGATGAAATAAAACTTACTGTTTAAAGCATTAGGATTGTTTACTGACCTTGTGATGCTCTGGACCTTGTGTTCTTTCCACTGTCCCCTCCAGCCATATTTGCACCCCTGGCCACCCATTTACTTTTGGAGTCTCTCACCATATTAAGTGCATGGTTGCTCCTGCCAGAAGCAAAAATCCTCTTACCTATTCAAGGCTATCTAAAAAGGGATTTCCTATTCAGAGTCTCTCTTAACTGCCTTTTGTCTCACAACCCGCCATCCCTGGTAAAATTAGCCTCTTCACTCTGTGAATCAGTGGCATTTTATTTGTTATGTATGACAGCACTCTTCATGTGCGCTGGTGGAATGATTGGTTGTGAGTGCCTCCCTGATGAGCCGTGGGTGCCTTCAAGGCAGGAAATGCTTCTTGCTCATCTTTGTAGCGAGCACCTCACACTCGTCGGAAGGAAGTCAATAAATGGTGTTTGAGTTATTTTAAACTTTCACGAGCACATTAAAGGGAAGGGTGTTGGAGGAAGGGGGTGGGGTATGCTATGAAGAATGAAACTGGCTTACTACAAAAATCTCATCTCTATTGAGGTTTTTATATCTTTGGTCAGTTTTCTACCTTGCTGTCTTCCTCAGCTCAGACTGCTCTAGCAAAAGGACACTCCAGAAAAGCAGGGTGTTTCTTTCCACTTAGCTCTGAGGCAGTGTGAAGGTTAAGGATAGCCTGCCTCAAGGTCACTTGATTCCTGTTGAAGTGCTAGGCAGCTCCATGCTTTGGAGACCGTGCAGTGTACGGAGGCTGCCTGTGTGTCTGTCCCACAGTGCAGTGTGAAGGCACTGTATTCAGGGCTGTGAATGGCTCTTTCTTACAAATGAGCTCCTCTGAAAGTCACAGGTGACAGTGGAAAATGCCAGCTATAACTTACTCATTGGCTGCTTGAGCGCTATCCACTCGCCTTGTGCCTCTCACTGTGCTTGAATCGGGCAAGACTACCGAATGATTTAAAGTTCCTGCCCTTGAGATGAACGTAGCTGTTCTGAAGAGAGGGATGTTAGTTAGCTAATGACTGTGACCCTGCAGTAAGTCCTCCTGTGTAGGAGGGAATGCTGAGACAGAGGTTGGATTCTGCTTCAGGGCATCTGGGAAAGTCTTCCTAACGAGGAGTCCAGGGTGAGGAGGAAGACGGAGACCATGAATTTAGGGCAAAGGAAATGATAGAAACAAGGGTTGTGAAGCCAATGTTGACAAACTTTCTGCACAGGGCAGATAATAAACATATCTGGCTTTGCAGACTTTAAGGTCTTTGTAGCAAGGGAGTACAAAGGTTTACTCCATCTCTGGTTGGAGTAAAAGAGCAGTCATGGAAAGTGATGGCCAGCCATGGCTGTGTGCCAATAAAGTTTCTTAACCAAATTGACAGTGACAGGGCTGTGGTTTGTGCACTTATTATAGAGGAAGCTCTTCGGGGAGCCTCTAATCTGACCGGATTTGGGCCAAGGTTTTCAAGTTTAGAAATACTTTGCACTTACTGTTTGTGGTCCAGGGATGTTCTGTAGTAACTTTCTCTGGCTCTTCACTCAGGCCAGGCGCGTGTGATTCATTTTCTTAGCTGCTTGTCATAGCACATTCCCCTCTGGTATGTGAATTCCTTTTCTATTGTCTAAATTTTTAATTACAACACTTCTACCAAAATCCTGATTAAAGACGTGTTTTTCCTATTTCTTTACCTGATTTCTTATGAGGCTGTTTGCTGTATGTGTTCCCCTTTGTTTGATCCAGCAGTGAATGGGGGTTGCTGGAGATGACATCATCTTAGCTTCAGCTCCATGTTTCATGTCAAATAACTACTTAAAATAGGTTATATTGAGGTTATTTTTTTTAAATCAGGAATTAACCCCGTGGAAATTAGGTTCGGTGCTTTATTTTTGCGTGTGTAAGTATGTGTGTGTGTGTGTGTGTGTGTGTGTGTGTGTATTTGAATGAAATGTGGCATCCATGTCCTATAGTAACTGCCGATGGCATTCACTGTCTTGTTTCACTCATGTGGAGACTGGAGACTCCTGATTCTCTCTAAGTGGCTCTCTCTAAGCTTTGGAGCAGATCCTGCCAGTCTGCAATGCCACATACTCAGCCTTATGCCTCAGTTCTTGAAGATTCTCCTTTTGTCTCTTCACTGCCGTGTGTTGTAGTGGTTGAGGGGCCTCCAGGCTGCGTCACTTTTTACTAAAAAGCATGTATTTTTAATGTATAGCCATAGCTCAGTGTGGCTATAATTTTTATATTGTTTCCAGATGAGACCTATTCTTTTTCGTGTGTTATACTCTTTTCCATTTCTGATTTATTTATGTGGTGCTTTGATTTATGATTTATAACTATATCCTCATCTATACCCTTCAGCTATGATTGGTTTTATTATTTCTTATGAATAACCTCTTGCCCCCGTAGTCTTGTTTTGAAATCTGTAGGGAGAGAAGGCCCCAGAAACACTTGACAAAACTCATTTAATAGCCTCCTTAATCTCAGTTCCTTTAAGTGGGCAATATTAAGCCATAACACAGCAGGCCGACTTGTAAACGACCAACTGATCCTGCATGTGTGTGTGTGTGTGTGTGTGTGTGTGTGCTGTCCTTAACAAAGAATTTTGTGGTTTTGACTTCCAACTACTAAACAGTTTTTTTTTTTCATTTCCCTGATGAAAGCAGAGGCTAAGAGCACAGAGAAGGGAAACTGTATTTAGCAGCCACTGGTTCACCCCAGACTTCCCTGTGGCATATGGATCCAGACACACTGTCACTCAGGGTTTCTCATCCTTTGAAGATGCCCATGCCCTCACAGGGCTCCCACCTGTGGTTTTCCCGAATCTTCATTCCTTGGACAACCTGTTCTCTTTGAAGACAATTTACAGAACACCTCTTTGACGTGTTTTGCTGGTTTCCACTCATTGCCCTTAGTGCTGGCCCTGTTGAGTTGCTCACCAAATTGGCTGCTTATTGTTTGCGTCTGCTTCCTGAAGTATGGAGAAAGTCCAGGTGTCCCCTAACCCCCTGCCTCTTCATGGAACAGACATCAGAATAGACTGCTTATTCAGCCTGTCTTCATACAAAATAGTCTTTCGAACCCTCTTTGCTTTGCTTGCTTTCTTCTGGACGTATGCCTGTTTTCCTGTGCTCTTTTTAAGACAACCGACCTAGCAGTGCTAGAGAATGGTGGACCCTAATCCTCTGAACCTAACCCGCTTCATCCCTTACAGCTCTGGAACCTGGGCTAAGAGATACATCTTTAGTGGATGTCTGTAATCTTCCCTGTAATATGAGAAGAGCATAAATGATGGATTCACTTGTCAGCGTTAAATACAAGCTTAGCGGCATCACTAGGACTATGCAGACAAGGGCTCCCAGGGAAGCAGGCTCAAAGTATGGACACTTGGATGACAAAGAGAACCGCCAACCCTCTAGCTCCAATCTTCCTTACGGTTCACATCATGGTCATACATTCCATTTTGCTTTAAATTTTAGAGTAGAGTTTACATGCCAGCGTATTTCCTAATTTGGGGGGACAGATACTGATAAGTTGGTCTCATCTAAATACAACACAACTTTAGTATCAAAGTGTGGACACACAATATATGCACAGTTTTCTTTCATTTCTTTACTCTGCCCTCATTCTCAAATTCTCACAAACGAGTACCTGGTTCTCAACAAATGCTCGCCGATCAACAGTGAAATAAACAAAACATAGTCGATGGAATGTTTTTACTTGAGCCATTAAAATAAATTATACAACTCTCCGCTCTGTGGATCAAATGCGCTTCGCCACTCCGGTAACTGACGCCCAGCTAGATAGTTCCACATCACTCAGCTTTCCTGGCTTACCTGCCCACCTGCTTTTCTCTCTGATGCCCTCTGCTCTTCCTGACCACTTCTTGCTCAAAATAAGCACTTTGTCTCTTCCATTCTTTGGAAAGCAGAGGATATTGTTTATATAGAAAAGGATTTTGATGGTCCCTCATCTCTGTGCCAGTTGGGTGACCTTAGCAAAAATACCTTTGCTCTGAGCCTCAGTTTGCTTGTTGCTTAGTTAGCTTTATCTTTGGACATGACATAAGACCTGCCTGTGGGGACTCACACCTGTAAGTCTGTTACCGTGGAAACCGAGGCAGGCTTATTGCTTGAGTTTGAGATCAGCCTGGGCTGGATAGACTGGTCTATAGTAGCATAAGTACTGTTAAAAAAAAAAAAANAAAAAAAAAAAAAGCTAAGAGCAAAATAGGGAGTGATGGGAAAGCACTGGACGCCACGGGCTTCCCATTTCTAGGACGCCTTCTGCTTTTTACAGTCTGGTAATTCATCCTAAATTGCATGACCAGGTTCTAGGGTTCCCTCTCTGCTCTCATTCTAGAAACTGGTAAATGGCATTGCCCATCAAGCCATCAGGAATACCCGGAAAGCTTCCTCAAGTATCATCTTCTCAGAGTATCCCTGAATCCAAACGTCCTGTTGAAATCAACTTGTTAGCCTGAAGGATGGGGTGCTATGCATGGGATCCTACCTATCCTTTACCTCTGTCCTCACTCAGCAGCTTAGAGGAGTCAGAGAAAGACTTTCTTTTCTTCTTTTTCTATAATTACTACTGTGATAACCTATCTGTGTATTTGATAGCAGGATTTTAGCTTTCTTCCTTTTTTTTGCTTTTCTCTTTTTCTTTTTCTTTTTTTGGGGGGCAGAATCTCATGTATCTCAGGCTTACTTTGAATTCATTATTAGACTGGCTTTGAACCTCACATCCTCCTGCTTCTGCCTCCAAAATGCTGGGATTATAGATATGCACTCCTATACCTGATTATTTCTCCTTCTTTTCCTCACTGTTTTATTCTTTTTTCTTTCTGTCTTTTTTTTCTTAAACCAGAGTCACCTAACACTTGTGATCGATTCCCTTGCCTCAGACCACCAAGCTCTATTACCACAGGCATGTGCTACCATGCCTCCTAGCTTTTTTCATATAGTCTATTGTTTTGCTCTCCAACACCCAAATACCATATTCCATATAGCTGTCACGTCCCTTTGTGCTCCTTCTCTAGTCTTGTCTGTGGCATCCTCTTCATAGATGACCTTGACAGTTTTGAGGGGTTTGAATCAAGTGTTGTGGGTGCTAGTTGGTGGAGAACTGCTTTGGGTCTCTCTTGGAGTGAGAGATTATGCACTTTCGATGAAAAGTTGCAGAGATAAATTGCCACCTCGGCCCGTTATACCAAGGATGCACTTATTACTATCGGTGTTCTCCTTGGTCACCAGACTGAAGTAGAGTTTTGTCAAGATTAAGTAAAATCCTCCCTCCCCTCTTTTCCATACTGTTGTCATTAGAATGAAGCCACCACACATAGAATGAGGCCATGGAAATTGGTTAGTTATTTACCTCAGTGCCCAAGGTGGGTATTTCGGATAGCCATTTTCTCTTCTCTACTGGTTATTCAGGGCACAGCATTCTTCCATTCCATTGCTTCAGCATCCCCTAGGGCTTAGCCATCTTAATCCGGAGAGAGTGGGGAAGAGAATGTTTGCTTTTGAAAGCCTTGGCCTGAAAATGGCACATATCACTTCCACTTACATTCCATATGACATTCTTTCATCTGCCAAACCTAATTGCAAGGGAGGCTAGGACATATGGTCGAGCTGGGTGCCCAGGAAAAGGAGGAAATGGATTTGAGGGAAATGCTTGCAGTATTACCACTCTGCTTTAGTAATGTAAAACATAACAAACTAACTCCTCCATCACCATTTTATAATTTGGCCACCAGCTCATTAGAAAATAGAAAAAAAGATGAATAAAATACTTCTCAACCTAAAAGTTGCTTAAATTATAAATAATTTAACAACCCTTATTTAGATGTCTTATTTAATTTCACTATTCTATTAAATTCACTCTTGATCTGTAAACACTTGTTGGGCACACTAACTCACATGTCTGCATTTGAGAACGTACCCTCTATGTTCTGTGTGTGCTGGACTTGTTGGCAGAATCTGCTTGCTGTGTTTTCTGTTTGGAATGCCTCTGTTCATTTTTTGATTTTATTATTTGTTTCATCTTCTCAGATATGCATAGGCTGTGGAGATGAGTCAGCCCCAGAGTCCGAATAAAATGTGCTGAGTGTGGTATCATTCACTCATAATCTCAGGGAGAGAGAGAGAGAGAGAGAGAGAGAGAGAGAGAGAGAGAGAGAGA
>LOEQ01002092.1:164042-176736 GCA_001685075.1 Bramus lutescens | reverse complement strand
AAGAAAGTGTGGAATATTTGTGCATTAGAGTACTACTCAGCGGTAAAAAACAATGATATCTTGAATTTTGCATGCAAATGGAAGGAACCAGGGATTTTTTAAAAAAAGAAGAAAAAAAACAAACCCCAAAATAACAACTGTAGGCCCATAACCCCTCTTCACTTAACAAGGGGGCTTTTTGGGACCCTAGTCTATATGGATGCACAGCTCCCTAGGCCTGGATGTAGGGGAGAGGGCCTTGGACTTTCCACAGGGCAGGGTTCCCTCCCTCTCTCAAGCAGGATAGGAGAGGGAGGAGGGGGTGTGGGGGAGCGGGAGGGGATTGGGAGGAGTTAAGGAAGTGTAAATAATTGAATGGAAAAATAAAAAGTTTAAGACCAACCTGGGCGGTTCAGTGAAACCCTATTTACAAATATGAGGTCTAAAGAGAGCTGAGGAGAGCAAGAAGTTTGTGGAACAGTTGCTTAGCATGTTGGCTGCCCTAGGTTCAGTCCTCAGTAACACACACACACACACACACACTCACACACTCAAAACCACACTCTCACACAATACACATTCACAGGTAAACACACTCAGACACATGCATGCACACACATATACATTCTCACACACACTCACACAGACACACATGCTCACAGGCAAGCACACTCAGACACATGCATGCACACAATATACATTCTCACACTCATACACACTCACACACATAGTCACAGGCAAACACAATCAGACACATGCATGAACACATACATTCTCACACTTACATAAACACTCACAGGCAAACACTCAGACACATGCATACACACATACATTCTCATGCACACTCATACATACACACACTCACAGGCAAACACACTCAGACACATGCATGCACACACATATACATTCTCACACTTACATCAACACTCACAGGCAAACACACTCAGACACATACATGCACACACATATACATTCTCTTACACACACTCATAGGCAAACACACTCAGACACATGCATGCACACACACATGCATTCTCACACTTACATAAACACAGTCAAACACACTCAGACACATGCGTGCACACACACATATACATTCTCATACACACTCATACATACACACACTTACAGGCAAACACACTCAGACACATGCATACACACACACACATAGACTCTACTCCTCCTAAACTGAAAATTTCAGTCTCTTGTTTATTCTAGTAATGCATATTTCATTTTTTCTTTTTTACAGTTAACATATAGGCAATTTGGATCCCTTAATTCTAAGTTTATAATATTTCATATTCCTGTCAATCATAAATACAATTATAGTTTATTAGATATATTTTAACTTCATTATGATTTTAGTGTAAGGAAACGTATTTCAGAACTGCCTATATTTGATTTTTAGAAATCTAATTGTAAATGTAAGAAGTTAGTCATCCATTTATGTTTTCTATACAATACTAAGCATATGATGTTTTGATACCACTAGTCACAAGCATATAGACACAGCCAAAGCCAGCAGGAGTTCATCCTGCCCAACTCTGAACAGAAACAAGAACCAAATGGTTGCTTGGGGGAAAATTATCAAGGGAATTGTGTATCTAGTTATAAGGACATACATACAGATGCCTCCAAAAGCTTTGAAGACATTCCCTCTCTCTAATGATGGGACTTTGGGGCCCATACTTTCTTCCTCTTTTTCGTGCTTGAGCACATTTGTTAGAGCTTTTGGCAGAAAAGCTATGCCGTATCTAATTCTGTTTTCTAGAGTCGTCTGTATTTTAGGACATTGTAATAATTTCTTATGAAATTATACCTGTAGGTTGTGTTGAAAGAGAAGTAAGTGGATGCATTATCCAGCGGGTATCCCCAGACAAAGCTTTTATCCTGCCAAGCAGCATTTTGGCCCATGCAGGGCTGACACTCCTCCTGTTATGTTTCCTCTCAGTAGCACAATTAGCTGTCACTCTTAACTTGTGAATTCATTTATTCCATTGGATAATTTTTTTAGAAAGGAAAAAACCTTTGTAACCTAATTTGGAGCCAAAGAAGGTAGCCCTGGCGTTTATTAGAAATGCATATTTTGTTGTTAATAACATTACCTCCAAATTATATTTGTGGAAAAGGCTTGAACAAAACCCATAAATTTCCTTGAATAGTTCAGCACCTTATTGATATCACCAGGACTAACTCCCTTGGCTCCTTTAACCTGGATCTGTCACCTTCTTCCTGATAGGAGATTTCTTTCTGATGAGGAAACTCTTGCTCCAGTGTAACTGCTTGTTCAGAAAACGAAGATGAGAAACAGTTGAAATGGCGCTCTCCCACAGTTTATAATGTATTTATAGGTGGGCTACATGGGTTTAGAATCTTTTTTAAAACCGCATAGCTAAGTGAATTCCTGAATGCTGGTGAGGCTTAAGTTGCCTTTAGTGTTTTCTTGACTCCACGGGGTAGCTAATGTTTGGCCTTGGGTCAGTCACATAAACTTTCTCCCATGTAGATGAGCTTGGGTTATATCAGATGAGAGGGACATAAAACCTCTTAAACCCTTGATACTCCTTTTCTTTCCTTTCGTGCCAAAATAAGTGTGTGCTCAGTAAATCTTTTTGTGGCTTCTCCTTCTTTCCCTGAGAGGCATATTGTAAGCAGATATGAAGTCATCAATTTGCAAAGCACTGCATTGTATCGTTGAGATGCATGTAAAGACCCAAAGAGTCCCCTGCATGTCCATTTCCATCCAGGATGGGGCTTAATAAGACTGTGTGTGCCTTGGGGCCAGTAGTTTAATTTTTCTATGTCTTTAACTCATCCTTTCCATAAGTGAGAGTGTACTGGTCCTTAGATCTCAGGAATTTTGTGTCTATTAAATGAGACAATTTATGAAAAGTGTTTTAAACAATAATTCTTAATAAAGCTCACCCATTATTATTATCTTGTCATTAGAGCTAGACAGCCTCTTTTGTTTGCTTGGATTTTTTGGGGGTGGTTGCTTGCAAGAAGCTCATAGACAGTGGTTGTTTAGCAGAAGTAGAATTCTTCTCAATGGCTGCTGTTGTGCAAAACAGTTTAATGTGCGTCCATTGGAAGGTATTGAAATAATTATGTAAAATAGTTCAGAAGGTGTGGAGTTCCCTTACCTGCATCATCAGCATTATATAGGGGATCTTGTAGAAACAGATCCTCCAGCTCAACTTTAGACAGATGTATGAACAAATGTAAATTTGAGAAGTGACAGATGACTTAATAGTGTAAGTAAAAGTATACTACATAGATTTATGCTTTCATGTTTTTACATATGCTGATTCTGTTTTTTTTTTTTTAACATTGTCAGACTTATTCACATGGTATGATGGTTAGTATCGTCTACTTGAAAGGATCAGAATCACCCAGGAGGTGGACATCTGCCTGAGCATATTGGGGAATTATCTTGATTATATTAGTTGAGGTGACAAGATCCACCCACCGTGGGCAGCGCTGTGCCCTTCCCCCGACTGGGCTTCTAGACTATAAACAAAGAAAGGAAAATGAACCACAGCTCCTATTCAGCCCTTGCTGCTTGCTGACTGTGCACATGATATGACCAGCGGCTTTAAGCTCTGGGGGCTTTGATCTGCTATGATGGATCCTGAAACTGTGCATTGGAATACATAGTTTCTTTCTCAAATTGCTTTGGTCAGGGTCACTTGTCACAGCAACATTAAAGTTAAGGCACACGATGATGAGTCACCCCCCTCACACCAGAGCCCTCTCAGTCCTTATGCTCCATCTAGGGCACACCAACTCCATGTGTGCTCAGCAAATGCACCCGGCCACAGAATCCTCACTTTTCAACGCATCTGTTTACATCTGCACAGATCACATTACACTCAGTTGCATCTGTGCTTCCCTGTTCGGGTACTACTTAATTATTTGTTCTCCTAGCAAGCAATGAACACTTTCCAAGATCCCGAACCACAGGGACACATGTGCTTTCTCTCATTGAATTACTTCAAACAAAAACAGTTGGACAGATTTCAGCAATAGACACATCTAATTTTTCTTATTCTCCTGCCCCCTGCTTAAAGCCCTAAGACCTTCAAGTTCAGGGTGGCTGTGGCTCTCAGTCAATGGCTGTGAAAAATAACGGAATACAGACAGTGAAGGAACAGCTCACATCTGCTCAGCATCACCCATTGAGAGCTGTAGGAGCTTGAATCTAGGACCAGGTCACCCGGCTTCCACCCTGCTGAATCTTTAACAGTCTCTTCCCTTCAAAATGATGTGTGTATAAAAGACAGGCTTATAATCTGAAACTTTTCAACTTTATAAGTTGACAATGACTATTTTTAACTTTTGAAATACTACAAAAAAATGACAAAGATGTAGGATCCAGCAGTGCAATCGGTTTTGTACTGAATTTGAAAACAATGATGCAGTTCCCTCCTACCTTCAATAAGCATACAAACCTGAGCCAGCCTCCGCTGTCTTTGAATTTGCAGTTGCTTATTTCCTGGGGGATCCTTTTACCTTAGGTTTCCTTGTTCATCCACCACGGTCAAAGCGTGATACGAGACAAATTCACTGCTTTGCTCAACTTTTTTTTTCTTTTTGTTTCTGATTTACTGTTACACATTGCTAAGAGGAAAGCTGGAATCTGACTAGTAAAATTTGATGTAAGTTAACCTCCTGCCTTCAGGCTTCTCCGCCCATGCTCTCTGTCCTCCTTGCTATTCCTCAAACACATCAGCTCCGTTCCACCTGAGGGCACTAGAATAGGCATTCCTCTTGCTCAGCATCCTTCTCTCTAATAAATGTATTTCACTCGGGGTTTTTTCTTTTTTGTTTATCTAGATAAATTTCAATCTTTGTTATTAACATTCTCCTTTAGATCTCCAAATTCTTTTTTCATTTTCTAGAGCTCCTTATTCAATAAGCTGACTTTATTGTCTAGTGATACTACTAAAGCAAACCCATACAGAATACATAATCTTCTCCATCCATACTTGCCTAGTCTGTCTCTTCAAGCAAGTTGGTCTTTTGTTGGTCTTTTGTTTGACAATTCCCTTTTTTGTGGTTTCTTTAACTATAAAGTCTTCTTTCCCTTCTGAACAAACTGCATCTCTTATTTATACAGTTGCAGCTGGTGCATTTACTGTGTGTGTAGCCTGCTGACTACCCCTGGAGCATAGGCTGGATCCTCTCTGTATAATTATACCTTAGCAATAAGTATACCTTGGCTATGTGCTTAACTCATGGTAGTTAAGTTTATGGTTAGTGGCTAGTTTAATTGTTTATTCATAGTCAAAGTTAAATAAAGGATAGGGACAAATCCTGAATGCATACACATGTGGACTGCTGTTTTCAGGGCATATTGCCTTGAAATTTAAGGGAGGGATTATATATCTTCAATAAGGGGAATCAGGTAAATAAAATGGTTTTGTGCTGACATGATTTCATTATATTTTTACATTTATTTATTTTACGTGTGTTTGGGTACGGAGTGCACATGCCTGAAGCATTCCCTCTTTGGGGGGGCGTTGATTTTCTCCTTCTACCATGTGGGTTCCAGAGACTGATCTCAGGTCCTCACTCTTGGCAGCAAGTTCCTTTACCCACTAAGCCGGCTCCTACACCACAGGAACTTTTTTAAACCTGTAGGTTTGAGATGTATCTGCCATTATAGTTAATGTTAACTGAGCATTTTCTAATTGTTTAGTACTTGTATGAAATTTTTAGAAGTTTTGCTTTTATCTTAGACATATGTTTAAGAACAGGAACTGCAACTCTTTCTTTTGAGTAAACCAAGGAACAGGGAAATGAAATAATCACCCCATGGCTGTACTGATATTAAATAACAAGTCGTATTTGAACTCAGGGAGTTTAACTCCAGAGTCCTGGACCCAAGCTACACTGTAGTCCCAGGGTCTCTTTCCCGATGATTATCCCTCCATTCCTAGCAAACATTTCTTTATATTGTGTGCATGCATCCCTCTAATCTCAGCATGAGTGGAGAGAGGAGGATCAGAAATCCAAGATCATCCTGCTACCTATTGAGTTTGAGAACCATCTCAAATAAAGTGCAATTATTCTTCTTCATGTTCATACATTAAGGCTTGCCAGTGTTTGGCAGATGATACTGCTCAGTCAGTTCTAGAGTTTCTGATCAGAAGGTTTGGCCAGTTTTGTGTGGTGATGGTGGCAGTGGTCACATCTATACCATGTTCACACTCAGATTCCAATCAGAAGGTTGGGCCGTCCTTGGTACTGTCACTTCTATCCCCAGTTCACATTCTGAGTGGCATTGCTGTGGTAGAGCACTGACCCAACCTCCAGTGACTAGTTATGACTACAAAGGGATCTGATTAAAATGTACATTTGGATTTCAGGAATCTTGGATGGGGCCCCATATTTTGCCTTTCCACAAAGCTCCAATGGATGTAGTTGATGTCCAGTGAGCACGTCAGGGATGTTGGCTTGGTGGCTGGTAAGGTTTGGGAAGCATCAGCATTTCCAGGGATCTTGCCCAAACCTTAATCTCTTGGATCCAAGATTGTTTTTCAACATTTCTGTGCAATAAAATTATCTGTAGAGTTAAAGAATATTGATTTTTCCATCACAGAGATTATTTAATTGATATGGCTGTGACCTAGACATCAGAACTTAAAAAAAAAAACCTTCCCTAGAATGCTGTGTTATATAGCAGTTTGTGAACCAATGAGGTAAACTCATCTTGGGAATTTCACTTTTGAAGTTTGTGTTCCAAATTTGCATTAACATATTGTGCAACTTCAGCTAAGATTTTTAATTAACTTAAAGTACAGGGTTATCATTGCATTATCTCCTGAAATATTTTTCCAATATTTTGTTTTAAAAGTAGGTTATAGAGCTGGGAATGATAAATCTATAGTCTGCCCAGCTGGCTCCACTAAGTTTCCACAACATTCTATTTGCCTGACTTTAGACAGCTTACTCTGGTGCTGTTCCAGGCATCTGCCACATGGTAATTGACTGTTAACCATGGCTGTCATACAGATACCGCACTTTCATACAGATCAGCATGTTGAAGGTTAAAAGCCTTCTAGTTATGGAGCTACAAAAAGGAATTTTAAACGGCTCCTTTCAGTTCTCCAAACATTAGAGGTGGTTGGACCTTCATGTAAAAACAAAACTTGGTGTCAGATACCTCTGGTACTGTGGAGTGACCAGATGAATCATGAGATTTCAAAGATCAGAGATCCCCAAAGCCATGTACTCAGCAGAGGTTAGTTTTAAATTGAATCTTGAGGAATAGGAACAGGACACATAAGCTAAGATTAGAAAAATCGATTTTCAGATAAGGAAGAAGGCAATCACTTGGTAGAGAAAGCTCTTGCCAGGTTGGAGAAAAATGAGTTGACTAGCCTGGAAAGACATTGTGTGGAGGAGTTGCTGGGCTGTGTTCAGAGTGGCTCGGATTACATTAGAGGGGTGCAAAGTTGCTGTGGCAAGAAAGAGTCCCTGAAAGCTACTCAGTAGTCACAGGCCAGTGAAGGCAGGATGCAATGCTTTGGAAGCATTCTAGTTATCCTTTAAAACAGAGATGAGTCAAAGCAGAGCTTTTATGTGGAGAATTAATAAGGAAGGAATTAGCACTTTATTTTTAAGTCCCGTTTGATTATTCCATTTCTAAAAAGTCTTGCCACACTGTATTTACTTCTATGGACACTCCTAACAATTTAGAGTGAGGCAGGCATATGCTGTTGCATGGTGGCTTACGCTAATGAGGCTCACAGTCCAGGTCCAGAATGACTAAAATAGTTGGCTCAAGGTGTCTTGTACTTCCTCTGTTTGATTTGAGCTAAGAACTGAAGGCTCATATTTTATTCACTGGAATATTTCAGGTGCCTAGAAAATTCTGTCTCAGGCTTCCAGTTTTGCCCACCATTACTCTTTTTCTCACTATCTTTACAAGTACTTGGATTCTAATTTCTTCATTCACTTCCTATTCACAAACAACAGTTATCATCTTGTAGCCACCAGGACTTAGGTTTCATCTCAGATTGTTAGCAGACTTTATGATCCTGGGAAAACCTTAGTTTTGCCTTTTGATTTTCTAGTCTGTAAATATAACCCCACAGAACTTACAACAGATTTTTTAAAAATATTCTAAACTAACTGCTACAATGACAATGGTCACAAGTATCTCCTTCTACCGCTGTGTTACAAGTATCTTGCTCTGTGTCTGGATTATGCACCCTGCATTAGTGACTAAGACTAACAGGAAATAATATCAGTATCAGCTGCAGTACTGAGTGGAAGGTCTGTAGGAGATATAATTGTAAAAGTTCTACAGCAAGCAAAGGTTTCTTGGATGTTTTTCCTTACCCATTGATCTTTGGGACTGACACCTGTACTGTTCATTGAATTCCCCAAACGGGCTCCAAGACACATCTTCTGTGTAAGAAGAATTGGCTGTGGAGGATGAATGATGACAGGCATTTGCTTCCATTATCTATAGTGATTTGCTTCATTTTTCATCCTAAAGGGGGAAAAAAGACTCCCATTGAATTGACTTGTTAATTATGCAGGTCATTTTCAGCATCTCTGAGGTATCACAGAGAGGGTGATATGGTGGTAATCTCATCATTAAAAACCAAAGGCAGGCCCTGTCTTTGAGCTCAGGTGTACATATTTGCTAGCTTTTGTCAAAGCAAGAGATCACCATGCCGCACATCTTTACTAGGCTGGAAATCCGCAATCTGTGCTGTCAAGCAGAGCTTAGAAGAAAAATCTCCGTCTCTAAGTCCCAGACCACTAATCAGTTCCATAAGTCAACAAATTCAGCAGGGAGACTAAATCAGCCAGTGAGATTATTTGACCAGTTGTTTATAAACAGGGCACCAGACAGAATGCATTGAGCTGGCACACCGGGAAGTATGTTGACGCTCGCTTGTGTATGATCTTATTTAAAGTATGTATTGTTTGTGAGTCCGGGATAGGCATTGTGAAAGACAAAATGCACAACTTCTCCCTACCTCACGATATTTTAAGAAAGCTGAGGTAAAACATGGGGCAGTTGTCATCCATCCCTCCCACCTCCAAAACTCCAGATTTAGAGATGGAAAACAATAAACCAATTAATGATGCTTTTTGTTTTACCTTGATAGCCTAAGGTCCAGTTTGTTTCTGTTATATTACTTTAACTTATCTTCATAAAAGCCCAGTGACCTATACAGTCCAAACAGAAAAGAATCCTAGTCACCAAGCTCTCAAAGTGGGTAATGTCACAACAAGGATCTATGTACTTGCACCTTATGCTGACTTTGTGTTCCTGGCTTGAAATCTAAAGGAATGAATAGGGCCAATCCTATTTTTCTTAATTTCTGTAAGAAATGCTATTTTAAAGCATGAAGTACAGTTATTTGTGTTGTGAGTGTGCAAGGCAGGCACTCTGGATATCACAAAACAGAAAGTAAAAATCTCAACATTTAATAGCCTTTCAAAGAAAATTGCTAAAGCAGCTTAATTTCAGAAATGAAGCTCACCACTTATGCATACAGTACAGCCTCATCCATGCAAATGTACATTAACCATAGCTAGAGTAGCTCAACAGGATGCAAGTATTCTGAAAGGTCGTTGGCAAATAAATGTTCTATTTGATACTCTTGAAAATAAAGAGATACCCATGCAAATACACAAACTTGAAAAATCTGTGAGATAGGTGTTGTGTGTAGAGTACTATAGACTGGGATGAGGGGTCAACCATCAGTTTGAATAAGTAAGTCTCATCCTCCCATAATTTATGTAATCACCTTTGCATTGAAGGATAAAAGACTTCAGTGCTTTTTTTGCTGAGAATTTAACAATGGCATTTTATTGTAGACAACAGAAAAAGGTTGCAGAATTGACGTTAGTGAGTCATAAATAAACGAAGTACTAAAGACAAAGATTAATTTCATGACTAAGGAAAGGCCAGTTGAGTGGCTTACAAATATTATTGTAAATGTTACAATTATAAATATTTCAATAGTCTTTAGGATTGAGGCAGAAAACAACCGTGTATCTGCTTGCTCTCAGGTTAAGTCTTTGTTATCGTAAGAGGCTATGCATACTTTAACAAAATGTCTCTGTTGAAAACAGCTTCAAACATCGAGAAAAATTAATTTTCAATATCTTCGTTCTCAGTGTCTTCCATTAAGGCTCTAATGAGTCATAAGGTTTTTCTCTTTTTCTCACTGCCCACCCAAAAAAATTCAACCAGGAGTTTGAAATGCAACCACACTTTTTTATACCAGTTTGCTATAACAAGCACAAGGACATTGTCCTTGGAATTCATTTATGGGGCCAACGGGATTGCTCAGTGGGTAAAAATGCCTGCTAAGGAGCTTGACAACCGAGCTCAATTCCTGGGACCAGACCCACATGCCGGGAGGGGAGAACCAACTCCTGTAAATTGCCTTCCAACCGTCATACGTAAGCCGGAACATACACTTCCACACACATGCATGCATGCACAAAATGAAATTTAAAATGTTATCTCTGAGTACACTGATTTTTGTACCTTTCAGAGGAGATTTCCTTCAAACTTTCTCTCTTCATCTACCCTCTTTCTTGTTTGTGACTTCATTGGCTGAATCTCTTATGTTTTATTTATACGATTTGGATTTATTGTTATCTTCTTGTCAGTTGAGGTATATAATACACAGCTGGAAATTAAGCTGAAAATAGCATAGCATTTAAAAAAACACCATTTTTCTATTCCAATATCATTTTGATAGATGTGTGTATTAGTCAGGTACTCTAGAGGAACAAAACTCAAAGGATATGTGTGCGTGCGTGTATGTGTGTGAGTGAGTGAGTGTGTGTGTGTGTATTAAACTATGTAATCTTTAAAGTAACAACCACAGCAGCATCATAGCTGAGTACTTCAACTCTGTAGTTATGTGTTCCTTGATGCCGAGGGCCTCAACAGTCAGTGTTGTCCCCTGGTAGCTCTGCCTGGAGCATAAAATCACATAGTTGATCTATTCACAAGGCTAGGTGTCTCAGTAACTCCAATCCTGTGCGAGAATCCCAGAAGATTCCCGGAGAACTGCTGGTCTTTAGTGTACAATGAAAGCTTGGAAATAAAATGGTTCTGATATAGGGAAGGGATCAGTAGCAGCAACCTGGAGGCAAGGAGAAAGCTGGAGCAAACAAAGGTCGAATAATCTTCCCTCTGCCATACCGTTTTATGGGAGCTGCTACAGAAGGCGTAGCCCATGGCAGAGGCAACTGGGAGGCTCCCTACTTCAGTGATTTTATTTGTGGCAGGTTGACATTAAAAGCAATCACAACAAGCTATAATACTTTGATTACAACAAACTGTATCTGCACACTGCCCCCTTCCTTTTCATTCCTTCCAGCCTTTCATAACTCTATAAGCACCGAGATCTCCTGCCACACAGCACACATACATGCTCTCACACGGAAGCCCCTCCCCTCTGCGTTTAGCAGCTCACAAACTGTATGGGGTTCCTCTTTTCTGCTAGATTTCATATTCAAATGTATTTCATGTGCAGTAAATATTAACTTCCATTTCTCTTGCATAGTCAATTATGGAAATATGACCTAGAAAGGATATGAATAAGCAAGCTAGAGAATGCTGATGCTTTCATTTATTCAGCAAACATTGAATAACAGCTTCTTAGACCAAGGTTCCATGTTAGGCCAAACGAACAGCAATAAAATTTTCCAGTGCCTTCAAGTGGAAGGAAGCCTGGGAAGGACTCCCAGAGGGATGTGTGTATTCACTGGGGATTGATCTGTTGGGCTCGCTGCTCATCCCTGCACTTGTAGGGCATTTGACATAGTGTAAGTGCACCATAAATCTTTACCAAAGTAATAGACAGCTCTAAATCAAGCATAGTTTGTAGGTACTGACAAAGTTCTGTAGACCTGTATGTCATCACATACAAATAACACAGACTGTGACCATGTTACCAGACAAGACGTGGCAGAAGTGCTCTCAAGAGATTTGCACTCAGGAATGGAGGTAGACAGGTAAACAAATTATTCTAAGGCTCATTTCCAACGTGCACCATGGAGAAAAGGGATCTACTATCTCTGACGGGCTTCGCAGGGCTCAGGTGGAGTTAAAAATATTAGAGCTTGAAGGATGAAAAGATGGGGTTGGAGAGATGGATCAGTGGTTAAGAGTGCTTTCTACTCTGCCAAAGGACTTGAGTTCAGTTCCCAGCACCCAAGGTTGGGCAGTTCATAGCCAGTTGTAACTCTTGTTCCAGGTATCTGACACCCTGGTTAGGGCATCTGTAGGCCTTTGTACATACACATTGTACATTCACACAGACACAAAGATACAGACATACACACACACACACACACACTTTTATCAATCAAATGAAAATAATAATCTACATCTACAAGTGGGAAAACAGTCTTTCCAGAAAGAGATAGAAGATAAAAAAGGACAAAATCTATTCTAGCTTGAAGCCAAGAGGAAGTTAGGAAATGGACAAAAGGTATATTTTGCTTATGGTGGACAGAGTGGGTGACAGAAGATTTTACATTTTATACCTGTAGATATAGGATGGTGTCAGGTTGTAAGAAATGGGAACAGAGGAAACACTAGAGGTTTTTAGCAAAATGGCATGATTAGATGCTGAAGAATGGATTAGAATAACCTCATTACTAATAATCCTAAAATAATATTAATATTAATATTCCGATAATATTCCGCAGAGATGGAAAG
>LOEQ01002092.1:102418-149607 GCA_001685075.1 Bramus lutescens | reverse complement strand
CATACATACATACATACATGCATACAAACAAACATCCCTCCATTTATTAATTCATTTGTGTGTGTGTGTGTGATATGTGAGCGGATATATGTGTTCATGTTCTCATGTGTGACTACATATGTGTGCACATATGGAGGTGAAGGGTTAACTGCAGATGTCTTCCTTAGTCTTTCTCTCCCTTATTTTGAGATAGGGTCTCTTACTCACCTGGAAATCACTGGTTGGCAAGATTGGCTATCCAGTGAGTAAGCCCCAAGGATCCTTCAGTCTCCACCTGCTTTGTACTGAGATTACAGACATACACCCCTGTGCTAGGGATCTGATCTCTGGTCCTCTTGGCTGCATTTAAGGCGCTTTATCCTCTTAATCAGCTCCCCAATCCTCCCATTTCACTTTAAATCCCCTTATCAGCTTCCTTCTATATGGAAACATCTAAAATCTGAGGCATATTCAGAGTGGTCTCTTAGGAAGCATGGTATCTAGCGGGGAGGGGAGAGAGAAAAACAGATGGCAGGAGAGAGGGAAGGCCTGAGAGAGTGAAACAGGTGGGTCTTCACCATGAATATCAAATGCATCCAGGAGTTTTGAAGTCAGTGATGCCTGAATAAAGAAAGTTAAAGGTCAAACCTCAGAAGCTTGCTAAATGATTTCATTGTTAAGAATGTAATCTAGCTCTTGTTGAATAGTTACAGGACAGCAAGGACTGTTACACAGAGAAAACTTGTCTCAAACAAACAAAAAAATGTAATCTAGGTCACGAATGTATCTTATTAATCTATGGTTTCCTTGAAATTTGAACCATTTCTTTTCATCTTAGAGTAGTTTTCAGCCACATCATTTGGCCAAGGTGCACACCTTTCATCCCAGCACTCAGGAGGCAAAGGCAGGTGGATCTCCTGTGAGTTTGAGGCCAACCTGGTCTACAAGAGCTAGTTCCAGGACAGCTAGAGCTGTTACAGAGAGAAACCCTGTTTCAAACAAACACTTCTTTTGTCTATTTCAAATTTACCACATATATATTAGTTAATTGAACTGGGATGCTGATCTAATAGAAAGAACAGAACCTAGACAGCACAGGAACCTGACAGTTAGCTACTTACCAATGGGAGGTATAAATTCTCATTGGGCTATTCTGCCTTTCTTGAGAAAGAATTAATGTCACCAGTTTCTCTTTAACTTGGTTAAGTAATTGTAAGCACCACTCACCACATAGGACATTTTGAATACCTTCCTATCCTTCCACACTACATGTCCTCCAAAGTTAGAGATTATATATACTATAGGTTAATATTTCACACTGCAAACTGCAGTTCCCACACAAAGGCTTAAATCTTGTTGAATAAGTTGATGGAGGATCGCTGAGTGTAGCGAGTGTAGTTCTTGCAATCACTCATGTCTGTTCGGTCCCAAGGATTTCCTGACTGCAACCCTGTGTGTTTCCCAGTGCAGTTAATGTTACGCTTGAGTAGATAGATTTTGACTGCTTTGCTGTCCAGTAGTGAATTATGTTGGTCTTGTTTCTTCAGTTTGTAACTTCCAGAAAATATTCTTACTTTACCCATAAAGCTGACCTACACTGTAAAAATTAACATGTGGTTCTACTGTTGTTTTTCATTGAAGAACAAACGCGAGACAGCTTCACAGAGAAGTGTGAATGAGAACCTGGGCTTAGTTAATTTGGAAATCGTACCGAATTTCTAATTTTTCCTTTCTGATTTAGGGACAGTGTTTAGTACAGTTATTTAACATTATCCATAGGGTGATAGTAGCATAATGTGTGTGTGTGTGTGTGTGTATATATATATATANATATATATATATATATATGTGTGTGTGTGTGTGTGTGTGTGTGTATGTGTGTGTACATATATGCATGTACATAAATGCATAGTACTGATGTTTTATTCTTTTTTTTTTTAAGACAAGGCCTTGTTTCTAGTTCAACATGGCCTAGAGTTTACTGTGACCCATGTTTTCCAGGGACTGCAGTACTCTTGCCTCAGCTTCTAGAAAGTTGGGATTACAAATATGAACTACCATGCATATCAGCAACAGCCATAACAAAGAAGGCTTGCAGAATAGTCAGTTCCTTGGCATCAGTGCATGAGACTTATGTGGGGTCCATCCCACATTCTTAGTTATAGTGCTGGTTCATAGGTCACCAAACCCAATACCTTTTGCTACCTGGGCTACTGGGTGATTGCTTGCAAAATATGTCTCAGCTAATCATGGGCAATTAACTTAAGCCTCAAGAGTTGACTTTAAAGACAAAACAGGAGCTGGTCAGTGGCACACACCTTTAATCCCAGCACTAGGGAGGCAGAGGCTGGTGGATCACTGTGAGTTCAAGGCCAGTCTGGTGTACAAGAGCTAGTTCCAAGATAGGCACCAAAGCTACAGAGAATCCCTGTCTCGAATAACAAAAACAAAACAAAACAAAAAAAAAAGCAAACAAAAAACAAAAACAAGTAGGGACAAGTCCCTCGATAGATTTCATAATCTCAAATGCTAAGTGTTAAATGCATATACATAAAAGCAACAGTAAATGGACTCAACAGGCTGTATTTATATGTCCCTATATGCATACATGTGCTTCTATGTATGTTTACATTTGTATAACAATAGTAACAATTGGAGGCCATGAATGTGAGAGGAAGTATGGGGGTGCATGAACATGGGAGAAATTTGAGGCAGAGGGGGTTGAAATGAGGTAAATACAGTACTAATGTATGACGTTCTGAAAAAAAATAGGAAAAACAACAATGACAACATAAACAGACAAACAAAAACTCAATCATATCTGGTTTTCTCTTATACCATCTGAAAAAATAATAGGTTTGATCTCCAAATGTATCTTGAGCTGTACAAGAAATCACACAGCTTAATTATTTTTCCTTTTTCATCCTCTAGCATGATCCAACATTGGGGACTTCCCTTTTGGAAATGTTTCTACACATGTCACTTGAAAGGAAATATACTGTATGAAATAGACCCACCACCCATGGCTTTCAGAACCATCAGCGAGAAAAAGAAGGAAGATGGGAGCAGAATTATGCGAAGGGGAACAAACCCAGCCTGTTTCCAAATGAGATTTGTTTAGTTTTCTTTTTAATTGACATGTGAATGGAAAAGATGTGGCATTACAGAGAAACAAGAGGCAGGACACCGTAGCCACATCTGTAGAGAAGTTAGCCATTTACGCAAACAACACTGAGCAAATTAACGTGAATGAAGCAAACACAAAAGGATGTGATAGGTGGTTGAATTAACAGTAGTAGGCAGAAGGAGGCCACAAATAGGATGTTCTTTTCATTCACCATATGCTAGCACCTAAATACTATTTCTCTGCTTCCTTCAAATTAAAATCTAGCCATTGCAATGGGGATCTTAATTACACATATTAAAATACAAGCTGTGTATCTTTCAGTCAGATGAACTGCCAAGGACTTTATTATTTTGAGGCCACAGAGAACATCAGCCTCCCGTGGGGAGAGTATGTGCCCTGGTTCATTCCAAGCCGTTCTAGTTTGGGCTGATTTCTTAGTGTAATTATTGACAGCACTGAATTAGCTCTCAGAGGTGTCCTGGATTAGAATTTTGGAAATAAGTATGTAGCTGCCTTGCACACATCCAGAACTTGATCCTATATATGAGTCAGTGGGTAGACTGAGGCGTGAGTACAAACACAGAGCCTCGTGGCCTAATTTGTAATTTTTCTATTTTTTTTTCAGGCCCAAGGTTTGAGTTTGATTTTTAAGACATGGTTTCATTATGCAGCTCGAACTGATCTCCCAACTCACAATCTTTCTTGTCTCAGCTCTGAGTGAGGGGATCACAGGTGACTGGGCTTAATTTTCATAAATTCACTTTTCTGTATCAATACTGAAGTGGGTTTGGCTATGAGCCACAGAGGGACTATAACAGATCCTAGACCTAAGTTTTCTGGTGTAAGCAGAATTCTCGAACCAAGCAGTTATTGATGTTGGGTGACTGGTTGGTTCATCCTGTCTTCTCCTCATGGTACAAGATGGCTCTGATATCTCCAGCTCTATTATGCATTCTAGGCAGTGGAAGGATTGTAGAAGGAGAAATGACTTTGGTCAGGAAACCTGAGTCTCACTCAGGAGTCGAGTTAATCTCTACTTACAGTTCAGTCATTACAAAGGTGTCATGTGGTCACCTCTTGATGAAACGAGACCAGAGTCATGCTTGTTTTAATGCATCTGGTTTGTTTTTAATTTTAAGAAAACTAGCATGCCATTTTCATCAAAATCATAGATTTCTTAGTGAATATGAGTATCTACAACAAATTTCTGCAACTGGGTAATTTAAATAATGGGATTATTTGTCACAATTCTGAAGCTGAAGGGTAGAGAGAGCGGAAGTGGGCTCTCGATTTGTTCTTACAAGGGCACTAATTCCATGATGAGGGCTCCATTCCCATGACCTAACTCGTTTTCAAAGGATCGTTTCAAATGTCATTGCATTGGAGGGCAGGACTCACCTTGAGTTTGAGAGAAATAGAAATATTTAGTCCTTAGCAAAGGACTCAAGAAGAGATTTCATGGTGGGGAGATAATTCAGTGGTTTATACTATTTATTACATAAGTGAAGTGGCCTGAATTTGACCCTCAGAACCCACATTTTAAAATCCAAGGATGGTGGTTTTTGCACCTGAGTGTTTGAGTCATAGAGACAGGCAAATCCCTGAGACTTGCTGGACAGCCATCTAGTCAACTTAAAATATTCTAGACTGGTGATTCTCAAGCCATGGGTTGTGACCCCTTTGAGGTCATGAGTCAAATATCCTGCGTATCAGATTTTTTACATTATGATTCATATCAGCAGCAAAAATACAGTTACAAAATAGCAACTAAAGTAATTTTATGGTAGGGGTCACCACAACATGAGGAACCATATTAAAGGGTAAAAGCATTAAGAATGTTGAAAAATATTGCTCAAGACCAATAAGAGACCCTGCTTCAAAAAACAAGGTGAATGGTGACAGGAATGACACCTAATGATGTCTTCTGGCTTCCACATGTATGCATGCATGCACTCGTATACCTACGTGAATATGTGCCCCTCCCACACACACAAATAAAAATATCCTAGATATCCGGTGCATACCTGGCAGCTATAACACCTTTTTAGACCAAAAATCTGTATACAATATAATATTTCAGATTATGAAAGAAACAAATACGCAAACAGATTGAAACATAGATCATAGATGTAGTCTTTTCAATAAGTTGCATAATATCTATGCAATAGATAATGATACTTAAGTAATAATAGTCAACAAGCTTGTGAACTTCTACTAGGAAGTAAATACTGAACTTTAGAGGCTATACGGAAAAAATATTACCTTTATTTTATTCAGAAACGAACAGATTAGATTTTCCCTGGAATTTGGACAGAGGCGTTTTGCTTATTGAATTTTTATATCAGGTTGCTGGGGATTTCCTTTGAAATGTCTCACTATACTTAGGGCAAGAATGAACAAGCATTGCTACTCAACAGCAGTTCTTCACTAGATGGAACAGGCTCTCTCTGGAACTGTGAAAGACAACTCTTAGTCACTCACCATGTCGTGAGGAAACTGAAAGGTACCATGGAACAGTGCCTAGCAGTGTCCCTGTGCAGGCATCCATGACTGGTGTCAGCACTCTGCTCATGAATATTCAGAAGTCATGAAGCTTTCCATCCTCCCATCCATCCAGTCATTTGCTACCTGTGTGTTTATAACTGGTGGTGGGCACACATTTTCTGAGTTCAGCAGTTCTTAACCTGTGGGTCATGACCCCTTTGGGGGTTACACGTATATTGAGTATCCTGCATATCAGGTATTTATATTGAATTTCATAACGGTAGCAAAATTATGAAGTAGCAATGAATTAATTTTGTGGTTGAGGGTGACCACAACATGAGAAACTGTATTAAAGGGTTGCAGCATTAGGAAAGTTGAGAACCACTTTCTTAGATGTTAGAATATGAAAAACACTTTCACTGTAATGGGAGACTACAATAGTCAACAAATAAAGAGGAACATTTCCCATATGTGATTATTGCTGTCAGAGAGATCACGATCTGTCTGCTTTGTTTGGTTCTCAGCATGAAGTTTCAAACTTTCGCTAATTTATCCTGAGGGTGTTTCTGTCCTTTGTACCACATATCTGTGCATTTTGACTTCCCATCTGCATTCTGTAGAATGTCTAACAAGATGTATAGTTTCAAAACTTTTGTTAACCACATATGTAAAGGTTTTCTAAAGTTGCTAGTATGCTCTTAGGATTGGCAAGAAAGAACATTTGTGGTTATTTCAACAAAAAGATACTTATTAGCATGCTGGTATTATTTCAATTCCTTAAGACTTCTAATTGGCGGTACATATCTTCTAACCCCAATTATTATTTTTAAGATAATTTTAATAGCATATATGAACAACTATTACACAATGGATCTTAGACCTCAGTAACTGTAAAGGATAAAACTTTGAACAAAGCAGAAAAGTGGGTCTTCATTACCTTGAATGAAAGAATGGTTTCGTAGAAATGAAGCCAAGGTACAATCAATATAAGAAAAATAAACTGGATTTTATCATAATTAAAATCCTTTGTGCTTCAAAAGATATGATCAGGCGAAAGCTCAATTCGTAGAAAGAAAGAAAACTTTGAAAGTCGAACTCATATCTGGAATATATAAAGTACTGCTACAACTCAGTGATAAGATGGCATGGTTAAAGTGTGCAAAGGTCTGAGCAAAGTGTAATGATGGAGCTTGTTGTCCTGGACCACACCCTGCAATGAAGCAAATGGGTGAAAAGAACCTAAGTAGTAAACATGAAGAACAAACAAAACCCAGCCAATAGCTACCAGAAGAAATGTTCAACACTGTCAACCATCAAGAAGATGTAAATTAAAATCCCGCAGAGATACTGCCTCATATGCACTAAAGTTATATTTAAAGGTTAGAAAATAACACCTGTAAGTGAGAAAGTGAGTTATTTGTACATTGCTGTTGGGTATGTAAAGTGTTGTACACATTTTGGAAAACATTCTGACGCTTTGTTCTAAGGTTAGATGTAGTTTTTACACGACCAACAGTTATACTACTAAGTATTTACTGCAAAGAAATGAATGTGTTTTTACACAAAACTCTGAGTAGCCACAGTATTATAATTAATTATAGTCCCAAAGCCAAAACAATTCAAATATTCAACTAATGGATGAATGAAGTTTCATATAACCACATAGTAGAATATATGTGTGTGGCTATTGAAAGTCCCTGACACATACTGCAAATCATTAACTGTGAAATCATGTTATATGAAACTGATATTTTTAAAAAGCAAAAATAAAAGAAATTATTAGAATAAAATAAGAGGCAAAGGTATTTCATTTACAGAAAAATGCCCAGAATAGGCTACTCCATCATATGAAAACAGATCAGTCATCTGTAGTAGATGTCAGAATGCACCACATATGAGGGAGGAGAGGAGCATGCTGCTGAAGGGGCTGAGCTTGCTTCCTGGGCTCATGACAAGCTCTAAAATTGATCTGACTGCTTACAGTTCTGGGCTTACACTAAAAACCACTAGGTTGTATATTTTGAGTAGTATGTGAATTAAAAATCAATAAGGTGGTGACTTAAAAGCCAGTTTTATTTAAAATGTCAATTAAATCATGATTTAATAGCAATTTAAGGGTAAACTCAACATTTTTCTTAATGTAGTCAATGCAGCCCAGTTGGGTTGCATGTTTTGCTTGTTTAAGGTAGTGCATGATGTGAATTTTATCACTTTGGAGAAGTGAGACGAAGTTTAGCATCTTTTGTTACAGCAAAATGTGGGGAAAGGAGTGGAAGCAGTGGAGTCCGTGTTGCCATGGTGATGCTGTGCTTTTTTTGTTGTTGTCGTTGTTGTTTTGTGTTGTTTTTACAACCATAAAAACTCTAATAATTTTGATCACAAAACAGAGACTGTGAGAGCAAAGTTCTATAAGGAGATTACTGTTCCCTAACACCAGTGTGTTCAAGGACAGTTTTAGTCTATGCTTTAAAACAATGTACACAGTCAACAGCAAAATGATACATTTAAATAACTAAGTTTAAATCAAAAATATGTTTTTGCTTTCTCTCCTTAGCTTAATTTTAAATTTTGTTATGAGACATTTTATAATATTGTGTGACTTAAAATTCCACCTAAGGGCTACTTAATAAAGTGTATGCACAATGTGTATACGTATTTAGCATCATTCTAGTGCAGTGATTCTCAACCAGTGGGTTGCAGCCCTTTTCGGGGTTTGAAAGACCTTATCATAGTAACTCTGTGCAGGTATCCTTGACTGGGTCAATGCCCCCTATGAAGCTTTTCATCCTCCCATTCATCCAGTCATTTGCTACCTGTGTGTTTATAATTGGCAGTGTGTGTACATTATCTTAGATTAGCATTCTCAACCTGTGGGTCATGACCCCTTTGGGGGCTGCATGCATATTGGGTATCCTGCATATCAGATATTTACATTACAGTTCGTAACAGTAGCAAAATAACAGTTAGCAATAAAAATAATTTATGGTTGGGGGTCACCACAACACGAGGAACTGTGTTAAAGGGTCACAACGTTAGGAAGATTGTGAACCACCGTCTTTGATGTTAGAAGTAAAATGAGAAACATTTTCACATGTAATGGGAGACTACAACATTAAACAAATAAACAGGAACCTTTCCCATATGTGATTATTGCTGTCAGACAAATCAAGATCAATCTACTTTGTTTATTTTAGTGGTTACATAGTGTGACGATCATTTCAGATCATCTCTGTCAATGTATAGTAACACACAGTGGAGAGCCGTCATATGTCTTCTGCCAGTCATCATAATTGGTTTTATCTTCATTTTTTGCAAATAATAAGCACATTCTCAGGTCATAATGGCAGCCACTTTTCGTGAAGTGTGGCTATTTAGTCCATGTTTATCTAATGACATCGTGACAGTTGTTCTATCATCTTTCTTGTGTTCGTCCTAAACCTCAGTATGCCTGCCACTGGCAGGTCACATAACTGGATGGTGCACATTCTCAGAAATGTTACTGCTTTGAATATTCCATATCTACTTAACGCTCAATTCAGAAAACATGGAGGAGGAGAAGGAGTGCTCTGAAAATTACCTTGACCTAAAGAGTTTCAAGGAAGTGAAAAAGATTTTCCGTATGGTTTAGTTGGGGGAGGCTTCAGCTCCAGCGCTCTCTGCTTGAGTAAGGGAGGCCTGCATGGCCAGTGGACTGGAGGCTGCTGTGCTGAGCTCAGGCAGGCAGCTGTGGAGACAGCAGTGCGGGGAGCAGTCAGTTCCAGCTTCACTGCTGTCGCTGATTGGGCTGGGGTGACTTACCTATCTGCTGTCTCCTAGCGCCTCTTGATTGTCGAAAAAGTGGCCGTGACATATTTACTTGGAGGTCTTGTCAGAAAGATTTGGAATGATAAACTAACAACTAATAAACTTAAATCCATGAAAAAACAAGCAGTAAACGTAGGTTTTTCTTTCTGCCTCCTAAATCTGTCAAGGTACTTGGCAAGGCAAAAATATCTCATGCATTACATATACTTTGCATTTGAAAATTGCTTTGCGTATGTGGGTAGGTTTGTAGTCACGCTTTTGCTTCTGACCTGGCGTCCTCTTCACTTCCTTCATTACCTGGGCTCTTGTATCCCTACTTACTTTGTATTTATTTTATCCCCCTCCAGGTTGGTCATTCACTCACTGCTCTGGAAACCTTCGCTGAACATTGTCTCCTGAGCACATTATCACATCTCCTCTTTGGGGCTGACCTTCAAAACGCTTGAACAGTCTTGACTTTAAATGACCTCCATGGCTTCATTTCCAGATTCCTTTCCCTTTCAGGCAAGCTTTCTCTTCTTGCACCATTTCGTAATCTCACCTCACGTTTTCACACCCTCAGCCTTCATCTTTCACGGTTTCTGTTGTGACTGTGGTTTGCTGTTTTCCCTTCCTAACACTCCACCTTTGTCTTTTTTATTTCCACCATCAGATCTGCGTTGGATTCCCTATTCCAACTAAACTCCAAAAGCCCTCTTTGTCATCTTAGGTGCAGCTTGTACTTTTGTCTCCAGATTGGAGCCATCAGCATCTTGAAAGTAAACCCTGTAGTGGTTCTTGCTCAGATTCCCACCCAATTTCCAGGTGTTTATCTATTTCTTCATCATAGCACCTGCCAGCACCTGCACCAGGACCAGTTAACAGAGTCATCTCTTGGACAGTTTCTAGCTTCCATGTTTCTTCAGATGGATGGGGCAGCTTTGTGGCCTGACAGCCCTCACTGAGAGCACCATCACGGACCTAAAGTGAAAATGGTACAAGGTGTATCTTCCTTTCTGTTCACCTGTTATATCTATCACAGCAGACACCTCCTTTGTGTCTACTAGCAGACTGTTTTCGTTGCTTCGTTCTGCTCCCCAATTCTTTTTCTCCATATATATTATTTCTAAAATTTGTATGATGTATTTGTGGTTATAGTTTGCACTAAAATGACATTTTACCAGGAAATGGAGTTGTTGGACTGCAGATGTATTCTAGTTGCTGAAGTGCTTGCCTGGCATGCTCACAGCCCTAGGCTAGATCCCCAGCAGCATATAACCTGGGTGTGGTGGTTCAGAACTACAATTCTGCTAACTGAACATCATTTCAGGGAAGCGGAAGTTCAAAGTCATCCTTAGCTATGCAGTAATTTCAAACCCAACTTGAGCTGAGTAAGAGCCTGTTTCAAAATAGAAAAGAAAAATTAAAATTCAGTTGTTCCCCTGTGACAGAGTAGAGGTGATTCTTCACTTTAGAAAAAGCATATAGTATTTCTGCAGAGAAAATGAAATTTACATTCTAGGGTTTTATTCTCATTTTTTCTGTTAGCAAAGCATGCTTGTCTCCATTATTCCATTTGATTCTTCTGTGAGGAAGGACAGGTAGCATCCCAGATCTGGTGATGGGGAAGTTCAGCCAATCACATTTGGCTAGGGCGTGGCCTCCTGGAGCCGGGGAAGATAAACTTGGAGATCCAGGTGTGCGCTCTCTCTTTTTCTTATTTCTCCTGTTTGTGCTCTGGACCGTGGTTACGTGAATTCATTGTTTTCCAATTGTTAAACTAAATCTGTTATATTGAACTGGTCTGGTTGATCCTAATTTACCGGTAAATCACGCCCATCANGTGGCCTCCTGGAGCCGGGGAAGATAAACTTGGAGATCCAGGTGTGCGCTCTCTCTTTTTCTTATTTCTCCTGTTTGTGCTCTGGACCGTGGTTACGTGAATTCATTGTTTTCCAATTGTTAAACTAAATCTGTTATATTGAACTGGTCTGGTTGATCCTAATTTACCGGTAAATCACGCCCATCAATCTGGAATTAATTTTCAGTGTTCACTGTAAGATAATTTGTGTTGCACAATACTAGCATGCCTAAAGTTCACATAATTTGACATGTTAAATTATGTGTCTGTGGTCCCCCCCCCAATATTTACTGAAGTGAGTTAAATGGTTGTAGTTAGGCAGTTTAAAGGCCTTTGGTCAGAGGATCTTCTGCCTAACATTTGAAGTTACTTGTTTTGGCCATTAGATACAGATACTAGATTTTTATTGTTCCAGTGATGCAATATGATCAGAACAGTTCAAATTAAGTTTTAGATCTTCCTTAAAATTTACCTATGTTCTTTTAATCATTAAAACAACATAAATTAAAATTCAATGCCTGTTTTTTTAACATTTAAAATCTTATTTTTATTTGTGGGTACATGTCTGGGTCTTTGTGAGTGTGTGGCATGTGTGTGTGTGTGTGTGCCATGAGGCCAGAAATAGGTGTTGGATTCTCTAGATCTGGAGTTATCCGTGGTTGTGAGCTGCCAGACATGTGTGCTGAGAACTAAACTCTGGTCCTTCGGAAGAACAGCAAGCTCTGTTAACTATCGACTAGCTCCCCACCCTCTCATGTCTAATTTTTTATGCTAGGATGCATTGTTGGAATGTGGTTTTTATTCTTAAAATTTATAAATGTTCTCTGTTACGTCGTCACTTCCATAGTGACTTAATTAATGTATTATTAAAATCTCAAATGAAAGTGTGGAGTATGGTTCAGTAGATTGCATGTTATCCTCTTTATGACCTCTTGTGTGCTTTTCCTGGTCCCTTTTCTCAAATCTCTCTATATAAACAGAGAGTTGTGGGCACCGTTTTCTTTACAAATGAAGAGATGAAGGCAGCATCCCTAATGTCTAAGATACATCATGTGACAATTTAAAATAGAGTTATACAGCCAGAGTCTCACATGAAAAATGCAGAGTGAAATTGGCTGTATTCCACACTCTTGAGAGCCCAAGCCAGCAGTCCAAAATGGAAAATGGAGTGTTGGGAGAAAAAAAGCATTTCCCCGAGGAACCACACATTAATCTCTGGTAGCAGGAAGGGTAACTCTTGGAGCACTGTTGTAGGTTTGACTTCTTCCTTGGCACCCCATAGTGCCTGACTCTATGAGGCAGCTTCCAGCAAACTCTGCAAGCCCTGCTCAAACGTGGCCTCTGATGGCTTGTGTTTGAACACCACTTGCTATAGTGAGAGATCTACACATCCACCATTTCTGTCTCCTTTTTCCAACGTCATGGTCGCCCAGGCCTCATTTCTACAGAGTTAGTCCATAAAGGAAAAGCAAATCAGTGATGTTTTTCATACAAATTGAGTATCCATGATTTCCAAACTCATCTCTAAAACGCTTCAAAATCCAAAACTTTCCTCTGAGTGCGGACGTGATGCTATGACAGTAGACGATTCTTCACTTGACCACATTGTGAGAAATAGCAGCCAAAATTCAGGCACACTGAAAATATCTGTAATTCCCTCCAGTCGGTAAAAGAACATGGATAAACCAGCAATGGATTTGGTGTTTTTTATTTGGGTGCAATCCTGAAGACCTCATGGATATATAAAAATATTCCAAAGTCCAAAACAATGAATTATACAAACACTTCTTGGTCCCAGGGAATTTGAATGAGGGGTGGCTATCTTATATTCACACGGAATCTGTCTTTATGGAATCATCTCTGATATTAATGACTTTGTTACCTAATTTACATTTAGGATCAATGTTTCTCTTTGTTCCTGATTCTGTGATATGAAGTCACACAGATTCATGCCGTTTATCATGTTCTTTGTATGTGGTTAGCATCCTCAAGCTCTTATCATTGTGAAGAATAGATTATCTCCTTCTTTATCTCCATTCTATTATGATATTGTGATTGTTCATTTTAATATCTGTCCATATACATTTATCATCTCTCCCAGTAAATGATGCTTAGTGGAAAGAACTTAAAAAGTATTTGAAAATTTCAATTATTTATTGAACACATTAAAGTACTATATAATGTAATCATGGTCTCCACGGGAATATTAACCAAATCCAGTTCTTTTGAAATGACTTTGTTCATTTTTATATGAGTGGATCTTTCAATACCTAACTAACTAAATAAATGAATAATTAATAGAATCATTGAATTTTAGAAGTGGAAAAAAATAAACCATTTGTTTCAATCCCTACACTGTTAGATTGACATTTAGAGCCTACCCTTGAGATGTCTTTACCGAGAGTTCTCTGTTCTATGTGGGACTGTTGAGGATTATCCTGTTGTATCATCTGTGCAAATGACAGGTCAGTTTGTATCTCTGGTGACCCTTTCTGCTTTTCCTGTGCTCTTTTCTGGTGCCACGAGAAAACCGCTTATAACTTGTCAGTAGTACAACCCAGAGAACTAGAGTCTATTACTGTTTATTTAGCCCCGTGTCTCCAAGTGTGTTGGTATTTTCTACTCACGGCTCAACACTGAATCATCGTTTGTGTCTTTGCTTTTCCTACACCAGAGGCTTACCTGGACTGGAGCCCTAACTTCACCACCTTTATTCTTATGGAGAAAGCTATAGTTTATGTTGAATCTATAGAAAGAAAGAAAAGAAAGTTATCCTTGGTCTGTAGCCGTTCTCCACAGTGTTTTCCCCTTAACTGTCCTTCCTATCAATAGGAATCTCATCAGGCTGAACCTCTGTGTTGGAAAGCATTTTTATTTTAGCCCCACTTCATTAGCACCATTAGTTCTACATGTTTGGTGCTCTCTTCAACTACAACGCAGGTCCTAAAACATTGCTGTGCTGCTGCATAAACACACTTGCAAAATGGACCTCTCAAGGTCACCTTGAGAAAGCTCACATTGATTTTTCACACTACTTGCTGCTGTGCTTCCTTTTCTTTGCTGCTTTCCTGCTCGGCTCCCTGTGATGGTTGCAGTGTGTATTCGTTCTTCCACATATGCACAGAAGGCCTTTTATCTAAAATACTCCATTTTCAGTTTATAGAGGTATTCCCTTAGCCGGATACTTTGGGGTTATCATGATGACCTTCAGTGAATAGTGCCCATTTGATCTTCTTTTAGTATTCCATAGGTAGGAACTGTAGCATCAGACTCATCTGAGCTGTGGACTAAGACATTTGGTCACATCCTTAATAGGAGCTGAGTGCTGGTGCCCTGGGGCTTCTGCAGTAGATGATGCAAAAGCATTTCCAAGGGATTTTGTTCTTGTATGTATCAAAAATAAATATTTAAAATGTTTCTGTAATTTTAAGTCCATTATACTATTTATGCTTGAGGAGTTTTCATGTTCATAATAACACTGGATCCAATCAGACCCAGGGTTTTTCAGAGTAGTGTAATTATTTCTATAGCTAATCCAGAGTGAGTTAGCGGCATACTTACACCTCATTTCTCTCCCTTCTTAGGAAAGTAACCATTTTACCACCCATTGGAGTCTATCATTTCCAAGATTTTTATTTGCCTTTTGATGCCAGACTACTGGCTGAGATGTGTATCTGAAAGAATGATGCCCATGTTTTGAAGCCAGGAGGACAGCAGGTGACACCAGACTGATTGTGGAGTTTAGCCAGGAGGCAGAGTTGGTCAAGGGCAAAGGTTCATGAAATCATGTTCCTGGGAGGAAGGAAAAGCAAACAGACGATTATGTCTGTGCCTAACACATTTTCCATTTAGCTTTTTTAACTTTTCGTGGAAATTTAAAGTCAGTTAAAGTTCCATTTTTCCCCCATCATGATGCCTAGCCCAGGATTAAGAAGTGGTGTAAAATGTGGCAGTAAGAGCCAAGGCTCTCCTTTGAAATGTAATACCTGGAGCAACCATTGCTGTTGCTGTGATCACATCCTTGAGGGAAACATCTTAGTGGGGTGGGGGTGACTTTAGCTCACAGTTCTATAGCGGAAAAGGCAAGATGGCGGAACAGGAGTGTAAGCACGGTGGCACTCATGGCAGTAGAATGGCTCCTATCTCTGGCCACTGAGTAAGGGTGAACCTCCCGCAACTATCCAGGAAGAATCCTCTATCTCCCTGGACCTGTGCAGGCCAGCTAAGTCCCATGAGTTAAAGTCTCTACAACTATCCAAACACCAGCTGAGGATCAGGTGTTGTCTCATGGTCCTTTGAGGGCTAGTTCATATTCAAACCAGAACACAATTTGAAGTTAGCCCACTGAGGTTCCTCTGTTCTGTGCCCTGCCTTTAATGTGTTCATACACCTCTTGACTTTTTTCTTCTACCTGTCCTTTCTCTGCCTCCTCTCTTCCTAATTGTTTTCTTCCTTCCAGCCCTTCATCTTCTCCTCCATTCCACCTTCTCATCTTTCTTCTCTGGTATGTATACAGTGAAAGCAAACTTCTCTCATAGGAGTTCATAGTCCAGCAAGGGGGCAGACAATGCAAAGTAAAGGCATTCAGAGGGAACTCTGCACAAGTTCTGAGTATGGAGTAAACCTTATGGGGCAGAAATCAGTTTATAAATATAATCCTGCTGCTTAATGTCTAGGAAATAAACTTCTTTTGTTATCTGTTATCATGCCATATCCCACTATGGATTATGTGATAATATTTTATTCATTTTAATATTTAAAAATTACCACAAATAAATAAATGCAGGAGAAACCAGAAGTTGACTACCGTAGGTGCCTTAGTATGAAATCTTTGCTCCTTGCCTTCTATTCAAGATCAAATCTGCAGTCAGATAAGCCATGGGAGCTCTGTTTACCAAGACGATGGAAACTATGTGCTTGGCAGGACTGCTTACTCCATTTACAAACAGAAAGTTGTATTTCCGTGGGGAGTAGGAGGCAGGTAATTTTAAGAACAGTGGAAGAGTTGAAAGTAATGTCAGTGTCAGTCTCTACAGAGACAGTGGGAAGCCTGAGGATCACCTCCCGCAAGCAGGGCGATAGCAGAAAGCCTCTGAGGGCTGAGAGGATTGTACACAATCCTTTCCGTGGGTATTTGAATCCCACAGTCCAAGGCTTTGGGGTAGGGATAATAGCTCTGTCTGACTGAACAGTGCCCCAGGCTCTCACTATGTCAACTGATGAAGTGATAGGGAGGATAATTGTGGCCCTTAGGGGCTTTGAGTGCTCCCCACACTAGATTTTTCAGTTCATCCATCAGTCATCACAGTGGCTCTCTGAATTAGGTCCTGATAGTGTCTTCCACAGACATGGATTAGGAAGAAAAATAAAGTGGTCTCCTCGAAACTGAAGCAATTAGCTATGTTAAGTGCTGTTGATCTAATGATAAGAAAATGTGAAGTAATATTGATTTTGTGGTACATGGCCATTTCAAAAGACTTTTATATTGTTTATAGTTTTATGATCAATGCAGCCCTGTGAGATAAGCTAAAGCAGGTGTATTTATTTGTCTCCTTAACAATAAAAACATTAAGGCTCAGGGACACATGCTGAAGAACTCATAGGTGTTAAGTGCTAAAACCGAGTCAATTTCCTGACTGTGTATTCTCTTGAAGTCAGTCCAATGTATCCTGACATCTTCTGTAACTTAAGCCTGCATACATAGACATATATGGTTTAGGCAATTCTCCAGTCCAATAGAGTAAAATCGAACAGTTGTGGAAGTTGGGGACATAAATTTCAGTGTCTTGGTAACTATCTTACACATTGTACAGTCTTCACTGGAGTTGCTAGATAAATGAGATGTCAGTGCATTGAACAGCAAGCATCACTGCTGCTGGCTTTTGATTGGCTCCATCTGTTGCTAGGAGGCATTGTGGGCTCTCAGCAGCTGCCAGCCGGGCAGGCGTTTCTGAGTGGAGCTGAACCCAGGTTGACAATAGCTAGAAAAAGAATGTGTCCTCATCTTGCAAGGACATCCTTCACGCTGATGTTGTTATTTGTTAATTTTTTATTTTTTATTACCTGGGCCTAGAGAACTTCTGATGTTGATGCATTTTATTGCTTTTTTTATGAAGCCCATGTTTCTCTTTTCTTCTCCTTTTTTTTTAACCTAGGTTAGGTTAGTTGCTGACAGACCAGTCACTCACCTTACGAAAGAATAAGTAATTTCCAATTAACATCTGAAATGCAGAATTTGGTTTCTTCTCTAGTAGGAAAGTAATTATTAGGTTAAAAGAAAGAGAGAAAGAATGCTGGATGCACAGCATTTTTCTGGAGATTACAAAAGAGATTTTCTAATGTCCTAAGGGATTAGGACTGCAGTAGAAGAGTGAGAATAGTTCCGTCTGGGTGGCTTCCCGTGTTTAAAATCCTTTTTGTCTGTAGGGTGACTGAAATAGATGCCGAGGAAGGCAAAGCATTATGCCCATTCTCTCTTTTTTGTCTTTCCATAGCATGCTGTCTGCCTGGAAGATTTTCACCTTGTTGGCTTAACTCATCTTTGCTCATTCAAGTCGGGTTGATGAACAAGACTTTTGGCAGTTTCCTCCTGGCGATTTCCCCCTATGTGTTCCTAGCACCAGCACCCATGCTCCGATTCTGAAACTGTGAATTATAGACCACCATGGGAGCTGCTGTTTCTTATGGCCGTTAGCATTGCTTAGTTGTTGAACACCCAAGATCCAAGGATCATACTTTATGCGAGTTTGCATTCCTAGTCCTTAGAATTTCACCTGGTTTCGAATGGACACCACTCATTAATGCTCCGAATACCAGCCCTTAAACTGTTCAGTGTGTTAACAAGGGCATTATTGTAATGTATTTCTCTGTATCTCTGAACAGCTCATTCCAGATCCGGGTACCTCAAAGACCAGGCTTAAAAGTCAAAACCGAATGACTAAATCACCACAACAAAGCAGATAACATATCTCTGGCTGCTGGAAGATGCTCTGATCACATCCATACATGGAGGTCTTTGAGCAGCTTCTAATCATGGAGTGGGATCCATGTAGCATGGTGCTTAATGTGGAAGGGGACTCACAGGCTCTTTGACAGAGTTGAAAAGAAGGCTTCCAGAACGGGCTTGAGATGCCTGAAGGCACTAGAGGGCAGGTGACTGAGCTCTGCTTGACCCCTATAGGGCAGTCTCTTCGATTTCTTCATAGCCTCCCACTTAATGTTTTCTGCCAAGTTAGCATTTTACTCAATTCTGTGTTCTCCATGAAGCTTTCATAGCTATGCATTTTGATGCCCAGTAAATATTGAAATTAAATTGGGGTTCCCTTCCTTTTTCCACCACATTCTCTTCCTTACAAAGAGTGTAAGAGAACAAACATCTCCTCTGGACACTCAGGCGAAACCAGTCAAAGAAGAGGTTGTTGAACCTCCAGTCAAAGAATTAGGACTTGAAGGTTTGTCAGCCACGCCCCCTCCTGTCTTTTCCTGTACCCTCCCCTGTCCTCCACTCCCTTACCCTCCTCTCAAGCTGAAGAATACACCGCTTTCTTCTGCGCATTGAGAAGTCTAACAATTCTCAACACTAAGCAGATCTGCCTCTTCTCTAGACTCCGGAACCCGGCCGAGCTGTTTGGAAATGGAAGCAGATGGGGCAATGTGCACTTGCTGACCACTTCATGAACTCCCTATTTTTTCCCTCCTCCCCTCTTTCCTTTAATCGTTTTCTACATCATTGACAATTTCATACTCATCTATGATGAAATATAGTCATATTATTCCTCCAGCTTTTTCCATATCCCCCCAACTTTCTCCATATCCCCCTCAACACATCACCCCTCCAACTTCAACTCTCTTTCTCTCTCTGTGGTAACCTACTGAAGACAGTAGTGCTTACCATACATGCACAGGTGCGTGGCAATCTAATGGATCATGACAATCCTACCAGTGGCCACACATCAAAAAAGAGTAGTCTTCTCTTCCCTAGAAACTTTCAATTATCCACAGCTCCTAAGAAAGGGGTGGGACCTGGAGATCATCTACCCATCTAGGCCAGAAATTTGGCTGGCTTGGCCTTGTGCGGGTACACCAGCTGCTGTGAGTTCACGAGTGCCCAGAAAACAACATTTTACAACTTTCCTACCTATCCATTGGCTCTTACATTCTTTCTGCCTCCTCTTGCACAATGTTTCCTGAGCCTTAGTTGTGAAGGGGTTGACATAGATACCCCATTTAGGATTGAGAACTCTGTCCCTTACTCTCAACGTTTTGAGCAGTTATGAGTCTCCTTATTAACTCCTATCCACTGCAAAAGGAAGCTTCTTTGACAAAGGCTGGGAGTCGTCCAAGTCCATGGGTATAAACATAAATGCTTCGAAGTCAGTTTGGCAGCATGTCTGTTTAGCAAAATAACAGTAGAATTTTATCTACTGCTTAGGTTCGAGCCTTGGGTCTTTGACCTCCAAGTTATGGGCTTCTTACTAGGCCAACAATATTAGACATGGAATTCCATCCTGTGGAGCAGGTCTGGGATCCAGGCAGAAAGCAGTTGTTATAACAGTTGTGTTACTATTGCATGATTGAACATATTTTACTTGGCAGATGAGTACTGCAGCATACAGGGTGCAGTTTTTAGTGAGACCATTAATGCATTTTCTCCCCTGCCAGACTGCATAGTATCTTCCAGCTCTTCAAAAGCTGGAAACCAGGGAGGAAGTTTCCTGGTTGGTTTGAGACTGGATTCTCTGTCTTGCAACCAAACTGTGAGTGCTTCTTCCCTTAAGGCTTGATCTCTCTCTCTCTCTCTCTCTCTCTCTCTCTCTCTTTTCTAATACCTGTGTTTTTAATTTTAAATAAAATATAATTACAGAAATTCCCCCTTTCCTTTTCTTCTTCCAGCTAGTTCTCCTTGACCTCAATTGCCAATCTCTCTGTCCTTCCTAATTCCCTCCCGAACTCACTCTCCTTTTCTCTGCTTATTGTTACAGTCTCTTTTTATCTGATTAGTTGTTGTCTTACACACACACACACACACACACACACACACACACACACAGAGAGAGACAGACAGACAGACAGAAAGACAGACAGACAGAGAGAAACATAAATACAACATGCTAGATCCGTTTAGTGTTCCTTATATGTACATGATTTCAGGGCTGAATGTTTGATATTATATACCACTTAGGGTACTCATCTCTGGGGAAGACTAATTCTCACTCTCTCAGGATTCCTGAGTTGCCTAAAGTGTTTTGTCTAGGAGTACGGTGGGGACCCTCCCACATTAGCATGTCTGTTGGTGTCCTCATTGCTTGGGTCTTGTTAAGGTGGGCTGGCTCCTCTTCAAAAGTTGAAATTCCAGCTCTCTGGTGCCAACCTCTATGTGGCTTCATCACCACTTTATTCTCTTCCTCCACAGTATTTATCACAATTTCTTTGATTAATGTATTTTCCTAAGTTAGAGGTAATCTGTAAGGTTTGATATCCTTGGACATTCACTACCCTGTATATGATACCTGACAGCAATAAGTTCCACTTCCTAGGTTAATGTAATAATCACCAGTAAGTAGTAACTATTGTCCATTTTTACAAACTGAAAACTTCATGGGATCCTTTTTATTCAAGCCTGAGTTGCAAGATGAAGGAAATATTAGGACCTACAGGAATTGTCCTGGAAAGATTTAACTCTAGGCCTAGTGACTCTCACCCTCTCTTCACAAAGCCACTGCAATTGTCTGTTTCCTCTAAGTGCAATACTTCAGTCTCTATTTCTTTGGGCTTTGAGGAATCTTGCTTATCTTCCTCTTGGGTTGTTATGTCTCTTTTGGGCCTAGTGCATTTGGTATGCTCCAGTATTAACCAATTTCCAGACCACTTTCAGGCTTTCTTACCATTTAAAGACCATGATCACCTTAACAGTCTGGTGATGTCTATTATTCTCTTTTCAAAATTAATGATGTTTAGTATATAAACCAGATATACATACAAAGGAGATTATAACTTTATAGTGAAAATTACAGTACAATTTATGCTCTTGACTATTCTCGTGACTGCCTTTAAGAAAGACCTGGTTTCACCCAAACTGGCTGCTTCTACCTCTCTTTCAGGGCCTAGCTTCAGACAATTGAAAGACAGTAGGCTGGTCATTTGTGACTGCAACATTGTGAAAACTGACTCGGTTACCTTTGTTTAAACAAAAGCTTTAAGATCCTTTCTAAACAATTCCCTTGGTACACTTTAAAACAGCATCAGGGAAAAAACCCAGAGGTCTATTCCATCTAATATGAAAATCTGTTTTAAGGTCAGTAACACCTGACTTTACTAACATTAAAATGGATCATAATAAGCCAAGAATTAACTGATGGCCAGTGCTGGGAGGAGGATTATTTGGGGACAATGTGAGATCTTCCAACTAGGACACTTGGTCTTCAGGTGCCACCGGGTACAGTCCATACCTAAGCTATCACTAGGGTACCAGAGGAACTTGGTGTGTTCCCCGAACCTTTGCTCAAGTTCCTTCTGGGTTTTGTAGGAGAGGAACAGACACCATAGAGAAAAAAGAGACCCCATGGGACTTGTGGAGCAGTGAGCACATGGTGGAAAAAGGAAGCATAAACAACTGTGTTAGCTTTGTGATTCTGGTACTGAGACTAAGCCCTTTCAATGGAAGAGTACCCAATGGGATCTGCTGGCCTTAGCGCTGGAAGGTATGAGCTCACTGGCTGGCTTAGGCTTGGTGCCTTGTGGGTTACGTTGAGGGCCCTTTGAAAAGCTTCGTCAGATTCTCCACTCCTTTCCCATAAAGCCTGCCATCTTCCTCACTCTCTGGAAATTTAGCACTCACAAGGCAATGTTAAATTTCACCAGGATTCATTGATCGTTTTTCTTTGGTCACGTCTATTAAGAGATCCTTTAAGAACCACATTCTATCCTATTCTCCTTCTTAATGCCTAGAAAAAAAGTTCAGGTAAGATTTTATTGAAGGAGTTTCTGGTGGTTAACTAGGGTCTGGGAATCTCAAACCCTGGGATGGGCTAAGAATTGAATGTCAGGGAAAGACAGAATACCAGTATCCCTAATGAATGGAATGGGGACTGAGGCTGTGAGTAGGCTAAGACTGGTGTTTTATAGGGTCCCTGGGTCTTCCTTTTTAACCTACTGCTCTTGTTCAGATACCCTGGCCCTTGTCTTCCTCCTTTCTCTCATCACAGCATCTTCTGGGAACAAGATGCCACCCTAGCAGAGAGCCCATTTTCGCTTTTCCTGTCCACCTATGTCCCATTAACTGACCTTGAAGATGTGTATTTGAAGTGTTCCCATAGAGTTATTATGTTTCTGTATAAGTATTTATGATGTAGTGTAACTTGTGTTTCAGCGCTACATCCAAGAGAAGCTTAAATTGTTCCACTCTGTGAGTCATTATTAGAGGGAACAAGCTTAGGGATATTTTAGAAAATGTGGACGAATAAGCTGCATCCGTAACCACTGCAGAAGCACACATTTACATGCAACCAATCTGTATGATAATCACAAGCGCTTCTCATCTAGCATTTCAGCAGGGGAATGGAGTTTGAGTTAGCGGGATGTAGTCAAAGAGATACAATTTCAGCTACAGAGATTAGTGCAAATTGGTGAGAATTGAAGAGCTGTCCTATACCGTGGTTATCACTCAGTCTCCTGTATTTTCCCCAGCTAGTCTCTCTATCAAGATCATGTTCATCCAAAACCAAATGAAGCTTGCCTCTTCTGGGAAGTGTTCAGAATCCTCGCTCAACCCAAACTACCTTTGTGCTTTCATCCCTCTAAGTATTTAATCACTTTCAATTCTTCTAAAAGCTTTATTTATCTATCTTTGTGTAGGTTGTTATATGACTGGTGCCCTCAAAGAGGGTGACTGATCTGCTGAAACCGGAATTCCAGGGGTTTAGTGGGTGTTTGGGATCCAATCCCTGTAAGAACAAACAGTGCTCTTAACTGCTGAGCCATCTCTCTATCCTCACTTTCAATTCCTCGTTTTTTAACTTTTTTCTTAAGAAAAAGTACATGCATTGGTGTTTTGCCTGCATGTATGTCTGTGTGAGGGTGTCAGAAGCTCTGGAATTGGCATTACAGACAGGTGTGAACTACCATGTAGGTGCTGGGAACTAAACCCATGTCCCTGAAATAGAAGCCAGTGCTCTTAATTTCTGAACCACCTCTCCAGCCTTCACTTTCAATTCTTATTTGCCTCTTTCTAGTTGACTATGCAAGACACAGATACATTCTTTCCTTTCTTCTTCCTGTAAATAAATCGGTAAATAGAATTTAGCAAATAATGATGGGCTGAATAAATGAAGGGGTGGATTAAGCTAGGAGAGTTTAGTTCTTTACTGATGATCTTAGGTATGAAGACTGGCTGCAGCATGCTGTGCTCCATGTTCAACGATGTGGTGAACTTGTGCACTCTTGGTCTAATGTAACTGTTTTTATGCTAAAGAATGGATTCACAGAAAGGTTAGGAGTCTACCATTTTCAAGAATGTATGAAAAAATCTGTTGTTCTTAAATATCCAGCACTCTTTGACTCAGAGGTAAGCTTTTAGTGTGTGATCAATACAAACAATGAGAGTGATTCTCTATCAGCTCCCAAATACTGAGCCACGTCAAAGCAAGGTTTCTTACTTGAGCTATGCTAATTATTTTATTTCTGTCTTCTCAAAACACTGACTTTTTTCTTTTTTCTTTTTTTTTGGCTTATCCAATCCATGTGTTGCTTGTAGTTCTTAATTTTTACTTCATTATTCATTTTCCCCACAAGTGAGTATTCCAAGATTGAGATATTATAAAGCATTTGGCAAATGAAAGAAATATGTAAGCTTTAAGTGGTACTGTTATGCTGTGGGTTATGTCAGTGATACATATGGACAAAGATGCTATTTGCTAATGCCTGCTTTGATGTATTAACTCCCTGCTGTAGCAAAGTACCTCAAGGAATCACTCTACAGTCTTTTCTTTAAATATGTGAATTGGTAATTAAAAACAATCATATTGCAATATGCCTTGCATGGCCAATCAAGCGATTGGCATTGAGTGGTGCAGAGTATGGTCCTTGAATTCCAATTACTCCAGAGTGTGCGTTTCTCTCATCAAAGTATTGTATCTGCACCAGGATAGCAATCTAACTGTGGCCACTCCCTTTTAAAATATCAGTTTATAGCATATGTTCAGGCAAGTGGATGAATGAACCCCCTTTGTGGGCTGTGAATCAGATTGTGGGAGAATTCTTGCCAAATAGCCTTTTTGATTTAAAACAGCAGCAACAACAACGAAAGCAACAAAATAAAACTAAAGCACTCATAACAATTCTTTGAGTTGAGTAATTTTTCTTGATAGTACATATGCCCTGAACATAGGAAATGTTTCATAAAACACAGTAAAAGCTAGCAGGATCTTTGCTGTGCCCCCCCCCCGAAAGTCTGAATAATAAAGCCTATACAAAGCAGTTTCAAAGCAGTCAGGTTATCTAATTTAGGGGAATTCTGCCGACCACTTGAATTTGATGCTTTGTGTACATGTGTCATCAAGCCTGGATTCTCTGGGTTTGGGTTACAAGGTTTTCAGGAAGGATAACATCAGTAAAAATGAGATAAGAGGATTAGACTACACAAATTCAATATTCCCTCCTATTTTCCTTTGAAATGTTATTTGTAGACTATAAGTTCTTTGGGTTTGAAATTTCAAAACATCAATTTCTCATGACATTTTCAAAGGAATTATGAAAGCTTGATGCAAAAATTATACATTGCATATACACACTGTTTATGAAAGGTAATCATTTTCATTTGTTATGAAGACTTTAAAAAGTTCTTTTAAAAACTGAAGAATCAATGAAACTTTACTTAAAAGATAAATATCCATGTCATGTTTTGAGACTTCCTGTTTCTTACTAAATTATGTCAAGTTTTGAAACTTTCATTTAAAAGTAAAATGAAATATCACTAGTGTAATGTTTTAAAACCAGAATTATGCTAAAACAGCTGTCAAACATGGGAGTGTTTGTGATAAAAATAATCCCTTCCCAAACTTGACTTTGACAATAGTTTTAAGGAAAAAGTTACTTGATCTCATGGGGTTGTTTCTCAAAGAGCAAATCCAGATTTACCTTTAAAACAACCGTTGTAGGTTGACATAGTTTTGCTGTGCTTTCCTTTGGAAACACGGTAGCTTTGAAGCAATACTGTACCTGCTGTGATTATATCCCGCTTCTCTTAACTGGACAGAAAATTGGAAGACAAATGTAGGTGTTAATCTGCTGTCTCCACTCTTGAATACTCTGTGTTTGGAGTGTTAGGTTTAACTCTAATCTTGAAGGCTTGCATCTGTTGACTGGCAATCCAGGAGAATTGGCATCTGCTCTTAGTCTTCCTGTAAAATGGTCATCACAGTTGGGTGAAGCCTGAGGAGATGCCTGCTCTGCAGTGGGTTCTGGAGGTTTATAATGATCTACTAGTAAAAATGTTGCCAGAATTTCCACGTTGCTTTATAGTGGGTAGATATGTGAACTTGGAAGGAAGAAATCCAGTTCAATTTCATTCCTGCACCTTGTCCTATGCAAAAGTGCACAGAGCATTGTCAGAGGGATCCAAGACATCAACTCACTGGGAAAGGTCAGTCTTAATAAACTGGAGAGAAAGTGCAAGGGACTGAGGCAAAGCTCTGCCCTTTCTTCAGTAGCATGCTCAGCCTTAAGCTTTAACATTTCATGCCATATGATACAATGTGCCTGTAATTTTGTAGCCCTCCCCCAACATTGTAAGACATTCAACCTGCTAATGTCAGCTTGTTTTATTTAAAGATAGGGTCAAATTGCCAATATTTTGGTGATCTCTATCCCAAGACACCTTATTTCTTGATTATTTCCATATTCTCTATGTCCGAGGAAGGCATCTTACTGGTAAATAGCATGTTTTTTGAAAGAAATGTTTTATATGTCATGGTTAGTCAATTTGATTAGGTGATTTTCCCCTATCAATTTATAGATTGTCATCACATATCTTGTTTTTGTGAGAGTTGTGAAACTTTTGCCCATTTATGTATTCACTTCAAAATATAATACAAGCAAAAGACCAGGAAGAAAGAAAACAAATCTAAAAAGTCCAAAGATATTACAATATCTTTTTATAGAATCTCATAGACTCTAACCTGTAAGTAAAGAAATTACTTGGCTCCCATTTGCGCTAACGTCCATAGTTCTATCAAACAACGTTCCTTTCATTGTTGAATGATATAGGATCCCGAACATTAGCGGGAGAAATTAGAGTTTCTGAACCAGCCATATTCATTTGCTGAAAACCAAATCTGCTAGGTACTGGCATCAGAACTTAAGGTCACTGGTTAGTGACTATGTCCAGAGGGCTCTCATGAGTAGGATGGGAACTCTTGCTAAAGAGACCTCCGAGACTTAGCTTGCCTACCCATCAGGTGAGAGAGCCACCTATGAATTTAGAGTGAGCAGTCACTACACATGGCATCTTCATCGTGGCCTTCCAGGTCTCTGGGAATGTGAGAAGTAATTATGTTTATTAATAGACCATCCATTTAGTGCATTTTGTGAGAGCATTACTAAGAGAGAGAAGGAGATGGAGGAGGAAAAAAGAAATCCTGAATAGAAAACAAAGTCAGGGGTGTGCTAAATACATACTCCAGTCCATTCCACAAAGAATAAACAAAATCCAAAGTGGGCAGGATTCCCACATCTCTGATTAATCATGAGTGACAATCTAGTGTGTTATATCCTTGAGATATACGGTTTACCAAGCCTCTGGGCTCCTAAATTTTTCTTTTCCCAAACTCACAAAATTGACATATCTTTTTTAGACAGGACATTTCGAACTCATATAAAATCAAAACACTTGAATAATTCCAAAATAAAATTGGCCTGGGGTGAGTTGGGATGGAAAGTTACACTGACTTTTATTTTAGAAAGTCTTGTAAAAATTAGGTTAGAGTTTATCAGTGGAAATCCCTTGATATTAACACTTCGTTTTCTCTTCTGTTAAAAACAGTATTGAGTCATTTCTGAAAAATAATTTTATTTTCCAAGAGAAAGTGATTTTCTTCTTCCACACTTTGCTCTTCTGTTTTCAAAAAGACATCACAAGGGCTCAGGATGAGATGAAGTCTTGGAAACAATGACTGACTTAAGTCATGTGCCTTTCCTGAACTGCTTTCATCTGTCTGGAAAAGGTATTTAAATGAACATAATTTCTCATAAAGTCAGTCGACTATGACAAACAGTGTTGCTAAGAACATAGTTGAGCGTATGTCCTTGAGGTTTGATTGAGCATCCTTTGGATATACACACAAAAGTGGCATTGCTGGGTCTTGAGGAAGGTTATTTCATAGTTTTCTGAGAAATTGCCATACAGATATCCATAGGGGCTGTATCAGCTTGCGCTCCTACCAGAAATGCAGGAGTGTTCTCTTTACCCCACAACCTCCCCAGAATACATGGATCTAATCTACATGGGAAGTAGTAAAAGACAAGATCTCCTGAGTAAATTGGGAGCATGGGGACCATGGGAGAGGGTTGAAGGAAAGGGGAAAGACAGGGAGGGGAGCAGAGAAAAATGTAGATCTCAATAAAGGATAAATAAATAAAGTTTAGAAGATTTCCAAAATTCTCAATGAAAGAAGACATAGGTCTCTGTATGCAAGTACTAAAATGCCTGTTAAATTTTGACACATTGTGTGTGATATCAAGTTATAACACATGACCTCTCAACAGCTAGCTACCTGCCAACTGAAAATAAAAAAAAATTATTGGCATCTATACACATATGCACATATAAATAAGATGTGCGTTTTTGATTAAATAGTGAACTCTTCAGAGAAAAGATTGATTTTTATAAACCAGAAAATTGTATAGACTTTTAACATAATTTCCCTTAATGTATTTTAGTACTGTAGATAAGGAAGTAAATATATGCATAACTGAGTACACAATTATTTTCCTCAGATATCCACACTTATTTAATTTGAAATGAAAATAATACCAAGAGGCCTGAAATTCCAGTTAGGTAGGTAAATCACCTGACTTAGGTACCACCCCTCAGAAAGGTAGGACCACCCCTCAAGAAAGGGATCCTTGATAAATGGTAGGAAGAATAATTATCCCTTGAATGAGACAGCATTCTTTCCCATCTCAGAACTCCAGCCCCTAGCACAGTAACCAACATAGCCATATCCATACAGTGTTGGCTCCTGCTGTATCAAGTTTCCCTTCCTAGGATGTGGTTGACCTCCTTGCCTTCTTACTTTAAATGGGATGCCCTTTTTCCTTTTTCTTGCTCCACCTGACAGCTGCTGTGGTTGCGTGTATGAGACCTTTCTCTCTTTAACCCTAATAAACTGACCCTAGAACCTTATAAAGAAAAGAAAAGACAAACAAATACTAAGGGGGAGGAGCAACCTAAAGGGCTCCATTTTCATTTGTTAAGGCAAGGAATTAATGCTGAAAGTAAATTTAAGAGCATTCAATTATCCATATCCATATCCTTGTGGTCTAAAGTAAATTACTGTCATTATTATTTTAATTTTTATAGAATTAGAACGAAAGGATCATGATTGATGGAAAATGTTGTTTTCTGTCTCACAACATGATGCCAGGAGGATGTGTGAATACCGAAAAATAAAACTGATACTTCGCCCAACCTAATGTGAAAACAAGCTCTGGGATTTGACCAAAGCCAGTTGGGTGGATCTTGGTGAAGCCCTTGTATAGCCACGCCCATCATGCTAAGGACACTTTTGGTTCTGGGCATGACACTGATGGACTTTAAACTTAGCTAGGGGCTGGCTGGCCTCCTGTTTGAATTTTAACACTGTCATATTTTCATTGCTTGCTTCATAATCTGACTATGAAATAATTTTTTGTTTCCATTGAGGCAGCATTTGAGTCGGGGTTAGACACATGGTTCCTGTACTCAATTTGATACAAATATTGTCAACAGTAGCATACTTTTCTTTTATCAGGACTTTGGGGAAACACTTTTTATTTCCTTTAATTAATATTCACAATCTGTTGTGCCAGGGGCTTATTGTCAAAGGTCAAATATTTTAGTATTTTACAATAAATCTTGGGAAAATTAATTTCTATGGATAATTTACTCTCAAATGCTCTTTTCCTTTACTTAATTCTATAAATTTCTTGTATAATGTGTATTATCATATGCTTTTTGATTTGTCTTTGTAAGCCTCTATTTTACAAGTTGTTTATTTGAGGAAAAAGCTAAGTTTTTCAAGAAATAGCCTGAAATATTCTTTTGGCTATAGTTTAATTTAAAAAAATCACACCCAATTCTCAATTTATTATCTATAGGATAATTAATACATTGAATTTTTTTCATTGTATATATGATATTTTTTTTTACTGAAAATCAATTTTAGTTAATAGAATTAAATTACCAAATGACCATAACAGACTCTTATGAAGGAACATGATAATGTAATGTTATTCAAAAACAGAATCTAATTGCAGACTATTCAGCATACAGATGTTTATATGTACATGTACAAAAGTGTAGGTATGTATCTATATGCATATGCATTATATACTTGTACATATGTACATTTACTTGTTATTGTGTGTGTCTGATGTGGATGTGAGTTTATACATTCTATACATTTTAATAAAATATATTGTACCAATCTGACTTTGCTGAATAGCCAGGGTTGTTTCTCAGCTTGTCTCAGAAGGAGATGCGTTTCCTGGTGTGCTATAGGTTGGGGATCCAGATCCAGGCCCTGCTTCTCACTGACAGTGCAGAGCCATTCTCTGAAGGCTGATTCTATGTAATTCTAACACTTGCACCACCTCACTGAGTTACAGTGAACATAAACTAAGATTTAATCCTCCTGAGAAGTGAGTGGTGACATGATTATTGACTGAACAAGTGCGCAAATGATAGAAAATATCTGAAAATGTGAGATTCTTACAATTTTTGGAACGTGCTCAAAACTGAGGAAGGAAGCCACAAAAGCTCCTCTTTTGGCAAAGACATTAGCACATTATCAATAAATATTCTTTTAAAGAACTTGCATAAAGTACACCATGATTAATACAGTAGTGATTGATTGTAGTGTATTAGTCTTGTGATTTGGCTCTAGGCATTATCCAACAGGCAGCAGTGATTTTTGGATGTCTGCCATCTACATATTAAATCATACATGTCTCTCCTGCATATGACCCATCAGCTGCAAGATGGTCTGGCCCTTGAGTCTTTATTTGTATCATGAATTAGAAAATTCTAATGTAATTCTTTGAAGAAATCAAGACACATTGTTGATCAGCTATGTACAACCTTAAAGAGGGTGTGATTTTTTTTAAAAAATGAGAAATATTGGTATATGATAGTATGGGAAAACATTCACTTAAAATTGACATTTGTAAATCAATGAGATATTTTATCAAATGAGAAATGGCATTCTAATAATTATAGTTGTCAATTATCGAGTCCTTGATATTTGCCAAGCAATATGTTAAGTGTTTTCCATCTTGGTAAATAATGTAAAGTCTATTAGTATTAACAGAGGAGAAACTGAATTGTCAAGAAGTTCGTTTAGGAGTGCAGCTAATTAGTAAGGGTGTATCTCAGGTCTGAGCTTATGTGTCTTCAGAAGACTTGTTCTTCACCATTGTGTCTACAACTTATAATCTATACACCTGTGTAGTTCCTTTTCTGGACATCCTCATTTTATCACTACCATATGAGAAGCACTTGGATTTTTGTTCTTGTTTGTTTTGGTTATGCACAATACTACTGTATATTATGCTATACAGATACGCGATGAGTACTTTAGTACAAACAGAAGTCTTGGGTGTTTTGCCATGTGCATGCGTATCTATAACTGGGTGTGCAGGCACTGTTGTATTTTGTGGTGCAGAGGTAATAGGTTGATATCCTTATCAATTGCTTCCCCCTTTCTTTACTGAGGCAGGGTTTCTTGCTGTACCCAGAGCTCACTGAATTGGCTAGTCTTGTGTACCGGTTTGTCCTGGGTGATCCTATCTATACTTTGAGCACTAGGATTACGGGAAGGCTGCCACAACCATCTTGAATTCATGTGGGCGATGGGGATCTGAGCTTTGGTCCTCACAGTTATGTAGGTGTTTCACCTACAGAGTTATCCAGTAAATTCTATGTATTCCCCAAGTGATGAAAGGATTGATTTTTGCTGAACACTTAATATCTATGAAGTACTCACTCATGTCAACTAATACTAACATAATAGAATTTAGATGCTATTAACTCATTTTGTAGCAAGAAAACAGATATTTGAAAGTGGCTTATTTCCCCATGTAACACAGATGGTAGGAGGCAGGAATCAACCCTGGCCTTGCCCTTCCCTCACTCAGATTCAAGCCAGGTCTCTGCACCCACCCCACATAGTTCTTGTCCTTGTCTCACATATATTGACTAGCAATGGTCATTGTGTTTCTCCATTGTTCTGTTCCTACTTGTTTTTCTTCTTCCCTTTCTTCTGGCACAGAATATCTTAGATTCTCCTCTTCTAGTGACTGGTCCTCTTATCTCCTTCCTTTCCTTTACCCTTCCTTCTTATTTGAGACAGCATCTGTATGCATAGTCAGGGTGGTCTTCCCATCTTAGCCTCCCATGTTTTGGGATTGCAAGTATGTGTGATCATGTTCAGTTGACATAATTTGGTTTCTTTATAGCACTTGAGATTCTTCTCTATTGATTCGTGTGTCATAGAATGTACAGGCCCTGAAACCAGGATGCTATGTGTCGTTTTTGCACCTGTATTCTAATCCCTAGAGTGGGGATGGACAAAAGAAACATAAAATGATTGGCTAATAAATGAATGGTTGAATGATTTTAAGCTATACCTCACCACTCAAATTTGTTTTAAAGGTTGAAATTGAGTAAGAAAATTTTAATGTCACTTTCAGTTTTCTGAGTGATGTTCAGTGCTTTTCCTGAATGTCACCTAAATTCTTACAAAAATTTTGTGGCTCTGATAGGCTTGGCTGCTGATGGGTCATTTGCCTCTGGGCTGAGATGGCAAGGACAGTCTCATATGGAGTGATTTTGAATGGCCATTCTTAACTGTGATGCAAAGTTAAGCATATAAAACATGCTACATATGAAAACTTATGAACTTTGGAAGGCATTTAAAATAGAAAGATTATGCTTATATCTTAAATGTTTACAACCAGTCTTTAAAATACCAGTTTACACTAATAATTAAAGAGAAAAATAGAGCTAATACATGGAAGTGGAAGAAGGGCTTAGAGCCAGGAGAAGATCAGAGGAAGGAGGAGCAGGCCATGGTAAGAGGGGATTGAAGATGATCAAAGTACATTATATATGCATATGAAAATTCATAATTAAACCCATTACTTTGTAAAATTAAAAAATTAGTAAAGATGGGGAAGTATTTTAAAAGACCATTTCCAAACAGAAAAGTAAATATAAACATGGTTCATGATCTTGGCTAACTCTCACAAATTAGTTTGGGAATAGACTAATAATGATCTTTCTTTTGTTGCAAACTCACTGAGAAAAGATTTTGTTTGAGCTCTGCTTGCTTGAGTTGCATGTGTCAAAGTCATAATCCAAATTATGGCTGCTGTAGAACTGGTGGCGCAAGAAACAAGATGGTCATTAGTATATGGTCAGGCAGGCTTTTGTTAAAAATTTGGAATCATCAAATAGGCTAAAAGTCTCTTTTGGATTTTAAGCAGAAATGTAGACATTAGCCATTAATAGGAGATCACATTATGATTTAGGTTAAGATTGTTGCTTTAAAAGTTTAATCCTAGGCATAAATTTAATTCTTGAAGATAGACTCACGAATCTCTTGGGAAAATAGATTTGCTGTTTTGTTTTCCTTGTAAATGACACCCGGATGGTTTGTGTTCTTGTGCTGACGCTTGGCTAATCTTTCTTGATAACTAGGCATAATCTGCATTAATTGCTATAAATTGTTCATTTCCTTGCTGCGAAATATTTTCTTATGTTAGGTAATTGCTTATATTTTGAAAGTTAGCCATCTTCATCACACAGACTAATATTGCAATCCACAAACTTACTTTTTGCTGTCCATATTATGCTTGAACTTGCATCCTTTCTATATAAAATTATGCCTCTAATGAAGATCCCAAATCCTGAAACATTTATAAAATTATTTCATTTGAAATCTCTTTCTTTGACCTTATTTCTAGGGACAACAGTACCTGTTAAACAGTTACTTAGAAAGTTACTTGTTTTACATTCTTCTTCATGACTGACGTCATCAAATAAAGTTATCAAAGCAGTAAATACCTTTTGGCTGAGGATGCACTATGAGAGCATCTTTTGCCTGTGGTGCCACAAGGTTCTTTTGTCTATCGTAGCAGTTAGGACTTGGTTTGGGGAACAGTATAATAATATTATACTTATATAATATATGTAATGTATTATGTAATTATGTAATTCTATAATTATGTAATATTCTATCTACTAATTATATTACATATATGTATTATATGTAATGTATATTATATAATTATATAATTACATTCTATCTTCTAATATATAGTAAGATGTCACAGATACCATTTATGAACCTTTATGAGATCACATTCTGGCTTAGTATGTAGTGTAATATAATTATTAAGCTGTTGAAGTTGAACCTGAATCTATATTTTGTTACTTTTCAATTAGATCCTTAGAAACAATAATGGTTTTGCAATGATTTTCTTCTTCTTCACTGAGTAGCCCTTGCCTATCTTAGGGTCACTGTGGTGGCAAACTTTTCTCAGTTAAGGTAATTTCACATATCTTGATTTTTTGAGCTTTGCCCATATGGCTGTTTCTAACCTCCTTTGATATGGTAGACCAGATGACTAAGGAAATGAAAAGAGTTACATGGTATGGGCTGTAAACTTCTAACAAAGCCAAATGCTTAGAATAGTTCTAGGTATCATGCTGGTACAGAGAAAGAGCAAGACACAATTCCTCATTAATTTGTTTTTTTTTTAAAAGGACAACTGACAGGTGGGATAATATGCACTCAGTAGTGAATAATGCAAAGAGGGTCAGGTGAAGGAAACTAGAAAGGGTATGAGGAAATCAAGAAACCAGTATCTTACCCTGAGAGTCGTGTGACTAGATACCAACCTTGAATGTTCAGCAAAGAAAAACAGGCGGTTCGAGAGTATGAGCTGTTTTAGATCTGAAAGTCTCTCATTTCCTCTGGAGCCATTCAGGGAATTTCCATTTATATTGATCGTTCATTTTTTCCCTGTTGTTGTTGCAGAACAACATTTTAAATTTGGTGGGGTTCTTTCATCATCTTAAAATTGAATGGGATAAATATTCCAAAGAAATTTTAGGTAGAGGGTGTCTTTTACACAGCAGACTGACTCCCAGATCACAAGGCGCTCACATTTCAAAAGATAGTAAGTGTTCTGTACATTACACTTCATGACATGCCCTGCCTCTCCAGCAAGTCTATAACGTTCCCCTTAGTGGGTGAGCCCCTCCTCAGCTGTGATGAAGTTGTCACATTACTTTGTCACTTGAACATAATGTACCTTAAAAAAAGAAAACTCGGTAATCTATCTAAAAACAACCAAAAACCTTATCCTAAACATTTTAAGTAGTAATGTATACAATGGCTTCACTTACCCCTTTGGAACAATTCATGCCATCTTGTCCTGTGTGCCTCTTTGGAGATGTTAAAGGCATCTATGTCAAAAAGCTGTGTATTTGCTGTGTCTATAGCATGCACAGTTAAAAAGCAACAACAGAAACTGTGCTGTTGATTCCAGAATGAGGCAGTTCAGTTTCTGCAGCTTGCTGTGAGTAACTGAGAAAAGAACAGATTTCTGGGTGCTCAAAATTCTCCCTAACTCTAACACCACAGTCTTCAAGCACCAGAAACTGTGAATGGAAATGCTTCCAGCCAGAGTCTACCATTGATGTGTGTTTGGCTTGGAGGGTTCTGTGATTTGGCAAGGACCTTATGGAGGCTTACAAATGGAAGAAACAAAAATGAATCATAATTATAAATTTTGGAAAATTCACCTCTCTCTGATGGGTGCTAACAACGCACGTAATGGAAAATCTAGGCAAACATCTGATGAGAGATCATGCGAAACTCAGCAAAGCCTCTCCCTCCCCACTTCAAGCTCATGCTACAGCAGCAAAGTCTATTCGTTCCTTCCATATTTGGCTCAATTGTCACCACTTTTTGGAATCTTCACAAGAGGAGAGTGGATGCCTTTCCCTCTCTAAGTCTGCCTTTCTGTGTTTATAATACGAAATACTTTTATTTCCAATGCATCTACTGAGAAAAGTGTTTACCGACTGTAATAGCTTATGTTCATCTTCCTTGATCTTTGAGTCCTCATGGGAAGGTTGTACTACTACATGGAAAGATGTCTCCAACACCCAGGAACAAGTGAGTGTTTTCACAAGCAGCCAGCAGACTTTTTGTTGGCCTGATTACTTTTGTTTTCCTTTTCCTTTCCCCAAACCAAGATCAGCCTCAAATAGTGTAGAGCCTTATTTGAAATACTCCCTTAACAGGATGTCTTTGCAGGGTGGCAACATTTCAGTTCTTTCATGCAAGAAGTTGTAATTACCAAGGGCCTCCATAAGACATTTCTTAGTCTGACCTAAAAGGTGGATCACAGCATGCACACCAAAACTCAGAGTATAATTAAGCCTTTGTGCATTTCAGTTTCATTAGGAGGGGTAGGAAACAAAGTAAGAGCTTCAGAATTTGTAAAGAGATGATTTACCAAACCATTTTAAGTGGTGTAGCTTTTAGAAAAATGCTTATCTATTTACATCCACCATTTTTAAGTTGATGTTCTTTTTCACGTTCTCATAATATTTGTGCATATTTATGAGGTGCTATGTGATGTTTTGATAGATGTAAATATTGCATAATCTTCACATCATGAAAATATATTTATTTCTTCAAATATTTATCTCTTTAAAAAAACAATAACAAGTATATCTCATTTTGCCATTTAACCACAAAGAGTTTATCTTTTCTGGGTGATGAAATAATTCAACATTCAACAATCTTTGTTTAAACTTGTGTGCGTGTGTGTGTGTGTTTGTGCAAATACATGCCTATATGTGGCTGCACATATGTTTGTAGGAACACATGTGTGCACATTCATGGAGGATGCAGGTCAACACTGAGTAGCTTCCCTAATCTCTTTCCATTTGATTTTTTAGAGCGTCTCTCACTGAACCAAGAGTTCACTGATTTTGGCCAGCAACCTCCAGGAATCTTCCTATCTCTCCCCTGCCAGCACTGTGATTGCAGGTGTGTCCTGCTCTGCCTGGTTTATTATGTGGGTGCTAAGGATCCAAATTCAGGTCCTCATTTGTGCAGCAAGCTCTTTACTAGCTGAATTATCTCCTTAGCCCCATGTCTAGCTTTTTAAATTATACTATATGCTGTTATCTGTTGTGACACCACCATGCAATTGCTTATCAGGACTTCTTATCCCCTGTCCATGTTGTTGCAGTTTTATCTTTCAAATGAAGAGTTGAGTGTACACACCACCTTTCTTTTGTCCGTTTACCAGTTGGTGGATATTGAGGTCATTTCTGTTTCTTGCCTCTAATATGCAGTGCTGCACCACCCAGCAGTGGGATCACTGAGTCATGGAGAAGTTGTTATGTTTGTATATTTCTTAAAGAACGCTCGTACTGTTTTCCATAGCAAGTGCTAGTTCGTATCCCAAGCACCTGTGTGAATGGGTTTGCTTCTCTTACGGAACTTGTTGCCCTTTCTGTTTTCACAGTAGCTACTAAAGCTGGAGTGAGATGATATTTTATTGTGGATTTTCTTGGCATTTTTCCTCACTATTTGTGACACTGAGCGTTTTAACATACTCTCTTAAACCATTTGTGGGTCTTCTTCTGATAAATGTCCATTTCCATTTTGTGCCTATTTTTAAACTGAATTTCTTATTTCTTTTGCTGTGGAGGTTTTATCTTTTAGTTTCTAATATATCTCCAATATTGAGTTCTCTTGAGATTATCGTGTCCTGGTTAGCTTCAAGTGTCCATTTAACAGAACCTAGGCTCACCTGAAAGGAAAGTTGTCCAAATCATATTGATTTGTAGGCATATCTGTGGGGAATACAGTCATTCTTGTTAATAAATGTAGACATGCCCAGCCCACTGTCCGTGGAACCATTCCCTGAGCAGGTAGTCCTGAGCTGTTTAAGAAAGATAGCTAGGCATAAGCCCAAGCAAACAAGTCATCAAGTAGAATTCCTCTCTGGTTTCTGCTATTCTTCCTCATCTGTGAGTGAATCCCTTAGTCAGAGGTTAAGGTTAAATGGGCAAATAATCAGTCCTTTCTCTATGTTCTTGCCTGGGCTTTGCTCAAAGATGAATTGTGAGACCTGGAAGTATAAGATTAAGTAAACCATTTCCTTCTCAAAGTTTCTTTTGGTTATTGTATTTGTCACAGCAGTAGAATGAAAGTAGAACATATAGTCTATGAATATTTTCTTTCATGCTGCAGGGCAATTCTTCCATCTTTTTAACTGTTCTTTTTACTGTGCAGAATAAGCTGATATTCTATATAAGCCACGGATCTAGAAAATAGTTTTTCACATGTTTGAAATTGCAGTAAAGGGAATGATATTTTAAGGAGAGCACCACACATGGCAGGTGGCTCTACAGATAATGAAGTCTGCTGTTGACTGTGAGCACTAAGGTGACTGATATTCATATTTTATTTGGTGTTATAGTATCATATAACTCGTATAAATCACATATATATATAATATATATCATATATATTTGGTGTTAGAGCATCACTATATATCCTAAGATGGAAATTTTTATTTACCAGGCAGTGTTAAATACAAATTATAATTTATGAACTAAAGCAGTTTATTACATGTTTACAATATACCACTGAATAAAGTTTGCTTTCTCTACTCTCATGCTTGTGCCTCCTAACTTGGGAAACTCCCAAGCTGATCATTAAATTTGTTGCATGTGAGATCCTTGTGGCATACATGACCCTTGTGCTTGGTAAATAATACTGAGACCATTGAACTAAAGACTCAGTTTCTCCAGAAATTTTTAGTGAGCTCTACATTTTTCTCTCCTCCTCTTCCTGCCTCTCCCCTCCCATTCAACCCTCTCCAGAAATTTTTACAGTTACTCTGGGAACTTGAGATTTGGAGTCTTTGGAGATCTGTTCTCTCTCTCTCTCTCTCTCTCTCCTCTCTCTCTTCTCTCTCTCTCTTCTCTCTCTCTCTCTTTTTTCTCCCCAACTGTGTTGATGTGACTTGAGAATCATGACAAACATTATTCTCTCCTTATGGAATTATAGATTAAAAAGAAGTTTTGCGGTGTGATCTGCTTCTTATGTATTCAAATAGATCAATACATTTTATACTTCCTTTTTTACATTTTTTTTGCTGCTCATCCCATCTTATGTAGCTAGCTAAACTCATATCATTAGAAAGCTAAACTACAGAGATAATAACTACATTTTTATGATTGTGTTGAAAATATATGGTTAAAAATTACTTGAAGGGCATGGTAGGTGACAGCTATAATTGAGCATATTTTTGAATGTTTGATTACCCAGGTGTCTACTTAACAATATTAAGTGAATGTCCTTGCTGTTCCTGTCATCAGAAAACTTCAGGCTTGGGGCCTGACAAGATGAGATTGCTCAGCAGTTAAGAGCACTGACTGCTCTTGCTGAGGATGCAAGTTGGCTCCTACCACCCACATGGAGGCTTGTAGCCGTCTGTAACTCTAGTTCTAGGATATCTGATAGGACCTCTGGCCTCTGGGAGCACTTTATGGGCATGGTGCACAGACTTCCATGCAGGAAAGATACCCATACCCATAAAATAAAAATAAATAGGCCTTCAAAATGAAAAAAAAAACTTTCAGGTTAGAAAGAGTGTTGAAATGAAGTACTGACTGCTGTTTCCCCCTTTCTAGATTTTAACCTGTAGAAAATGGGAACAAGAATGTATGCATGGGTTTTATTTATTTATTTTTTTGTGACAAGTGTCTAGTAGTGTTGATGAAGCATTCAGTATTGATCGAAGACAAAAGTATTTGGTTGCATCTGGGTATCTGAATGTCGACCTCAGAGCCTACTCCCGGAGAAACCTGGGTCAGTAGATGGTCCAAAGGGTCTTAGGTGGTTGGCCTCTTACAGCTTCTCTGACAGACAGAGCTGGGCTTCTTCTGTACCCTCAGATGAGAGAACTTCGTGCTGCTTCAGAATACCGACCATAAACAGTGCTCAGTATCCACAAAGCAGGCAGGGGCATGAAATAGTAAGTTATTCTTTCCATGTGCTTGGACCTAAACAACCTTAGTCACATTTTTAACATGGCCCAATAAACTTCACATTTGCTATTAAGATTGACTACTTACTCTTCTTTTGGGATAAAAAGACACAGAAAATTAAAATCTGTTTAGTTTTAGTACAGAGGGAAGTTTACAGCCAGTCCTAACAAAGCATGATTATAATAATGTGGTCTCAACAGCTAAAACTGAGCTTCTTTAAATACTTGACTTGTGTATATTGAGTTACACTGTGAGCAGACATTATTTCCAGTCCTTTTGGGCTCCATCTTTAAATTCCTTTTCTTGCATTGGAAGATCATAGGTTTCTTGTTTGTTTGTTTGTTTCAAGACAGAGTCTCTATGTATAAGACCTCTAGCTGTCCTGGAACTCGCTTTATAGACCAGGCTGGCCTGGAACTCACAGATCTCCCCCTGCCTCTGCCTCGCGAGTGCTGGGATTAAAGGTGTGCACTACCATCACCCGGTGATTATAGGTTTCCATGTAGCTTTTTTTCATGCACTCTTCATTTTGGTTAAGCTTCCTTCTGTACTGAATAAAGCAGCAATGAGCATGGGAGTGCAGATATTTCAATGGTAGGCCATGGAGCTCTCTGGGTATGTATGACCACAAGTGGAATAGCAGGGCCATATGGTCGTTTTATTTAGAATTTTAAAATAAATCTCCGAATTGATTTCCATAATGGCTGTATTAACTTATACTCCCATCAACAGTGTGTAAGAGGTTCTTTCTCTCCACATTCTTTCCAACGTTTGTGAATGGCAGCCGTTATAACTGAGATAAGGTTGTATTTGAATGTAACTTAACTTGCATTTTCCTGGTGACCAGTGCTGCTGAATGTTTTATTAAATATTATGTTTACTTGTGTTTCTTTTTCTGATAATTAGTTCTTTTGTTCCTTTGCTCATTTATTGATTGATAGCTTTATTTCTTTAGCAGTTTCTGCTTTTATTTGTCTATTCAGAATGTTAGCTCCTTGTCTGTAGTGTAGCTGTTAAAGATTTTCTCCCATTCTGTGCAGAGCGTATGTGCTCTGCTAAAAGCTTCTATTGTTGGGCACAATGTTTTCTTTTCATGTAGATTTTTCTCTTTACAGTTGGGATTAGTTCCTATCTACTAATGTTCTGTTCAAAAATATTGCCTACCCCAAAATCTTAAATTGTGTTACCCCATCTTGCCAGAAATTTTGAGGTTTTTTGTTTTTTCTTCTAATAATCTGGAAACTTTTTGTCGTTTTATTAAAAATAAGTTTTTCAAACTATATTTCCTGATCACGTTTCCTCCCTCCTCCGACTCCTTCCAGATCATCCCCAGCTCTCCTCCCACCCAACTCCATGCCCTTTTTTCTATCTCTTTAAGAAACAAGCAGCAAAAATATAAAAACCAGGGAGCTTGCGCATACACATTCATAAAAGCCTAATAAAAACACAAAAGCAGAAACAAAATTTAAAAAGCGAAAGACAAATAAGACAAAAAATTTGCCAGCCAAAGGAATATAAGAGAAAACATCTGTCAAAATTATCAGTGTGTCTGTTCTGTGTTGCCATCTACTGCTAGGCATGAGGCCTGCCCAGAAGTCTCCTCAATATACCCAGTGACACTCCAGTGGAGAAGACTAATTGGCTAGGAGGTGCCAACTGCAGATATCTTTTTGGTTAGGGGTAGGAGCCTACGTCTACTTTGCCCTCTCAGTGCTAAGATGCTGACTTCCACGAAGCTGTGAGGCCCTGTGCATTCTGCCACTGTCTCTACAGTTCATGTGTGCATCAGTATGGAAGAAACTCTTTTCTTTGAGTCATCAGTCACCTCTGACTCTTAAAATCTTCCCACCTCCTCCTCTTCTGAGTCCTAAGGGAGAGGCTTGATGAAGACATCCCATTTAGAACTGAGTGCTTCAAATTCCTGACTCTTCATGCTGCCCAGTTAGTTCCCACCAGCTTCAAGAGGAAGCTTCCCTGAAGATGACTGAACAAGGCCCTGATCTATGGGTATAGCTGAATGTCAGTAGACAATTTAATTTCTATTTTCCTTTAGCAGAAAAATAGCAATTTGTTTCCTCTAGGTGAATGGCCTTTCTAGTCTCAGGTTCTTGACATGTCTCAGTGTCAGGCTTGTGGTTGGTTATTCCCACAATATTTGTGCCTCTATTGCACTATTAATCAATAAGCTATCTCTTTACACCTTAACCAAAGAACTTAATTAGTCCAGGAAAGTAGTAATCACTCTTTAGACTCTCATACTATGATACTATGATATAGTCTATGATACTAATTTTCACCCATGGAACTAGTGTGTTTGTATGTTGGCACCTTCACATAAAGTACACATACAAGAAACATAAAATAGACTCAACATATTTTATTTATATATTTATTTGGATATAGAATAATTAAAGAAAAGGAGACTGTAATGGAATTTGGGATGCATGGGAGGGGTTGAATGAAGGATAATGAGGGGGTGAATTATTTAACTATATTTAATTTAAAATAAAGATAAAGTTGAAAGATTAAAATTGTTACCATAACAGCTAGGGTGAATGTTTGGGCTCAGGCATTCCTAACAAGTAAGGGTTGTTGGCCATGTTACCTGGCCAGTTCAACACAGTTGACAAGTGAAAATGGAGAGCAGAGAAAAAGATTAATTCAGTGTGGTCACAATCTGAACAGGAACAAATGAAGCCTTCCACTGGGCCTGGAGTCCATCCTCAGGTCTTGATGTGGGGTTCAGGTTTAGAGGACGATAGATCTGTATCCCTATAAATCCTACTAGGACAGAGAGTGGGAGTTGGGTAGATATGATTATGTCAGCTCTGCTCTGCCCAACAGTATGATTTGACAAGTTGCCAGAAGTATGTGAAATCTCTTCTTCAGATGTAAATTCTTCTAGGACTGGCATCAGGCTTCAGCTTTTCCTTCTCCAAGTATTAGACTGCTGGGCATATTTGGATTTCTTGGGGACTATAGCCTTGCTTGTCTGACAGTCCAAAGGGAGGGCACAAGTTTGTCTTTAGAATACCTACAATCCTACCACAATGGTTACAAAACCAAAGATTCATAAAAGTACCATCGCAGAGGCTGTGATGTAGCCAAGATGAAGAAGGAGGTGGCTGCAGAACTAATGCCAGAGACAGAAGAAGAAGATAAACCTGGAATCAATAAACAACTGTATTAATTTATTAATGTTCTATTTTTCATGCTTTCAACCTTCACTACCCACAATATATACTTACATGTAATGCTGTAAATAATGTAATAGAATCATTTTATAGTGTAATTATAGTATGCTTGTACTATGAACCTATTAGTAAACAAGTGAATAAATTTACCTAAAGCCTTCGGAGAAAACTAGATAATGAAAGAGGCTGGAGTTGTTTGAGGAAAATAAGCAGGACATACCAGATAGAAGCAGCAGTACATGTAAAGGAGAAAAGTAGAAAATCTGTGGTAGGTCCAATGCCAAGTGGCCTTCTGGCTTCCCATTGGCCATGTAGAGAACTTGGAAATTATTGCTACCATGTTCATAAGAAGGAGGACAAAGAGGAGGAGGAGGAAGAGAAGGAGATAAGGAGTAGAAAGAAGGAACAAAGCAAGCTATAAAAGCCTACCCCCATTTTTTTCCTTGGAGAATTGAGTCCAAGAAAAACTGGAGACAGGAAAATACAGAAAGCTCCAGATTACTGAGCACAAACACTTTAGCTGAAGCCTGGTGAGATTGTCTAAAGAGTAATTGACTCATTTATCCAGATTGAGTTTGAACTAGCCTGAGAGATAGTGATTCCTTTGGATCAAGCCTTGGCTGGGACACATTCTCATGAGTTTGTCTTTCAGAATCCCCACCAGATTTTAAAAGTGAAGATTGGAGAAAAGTGTCTATCATACTAGTAGGAGGAAGACCAATAACTGTTTAGAGATAGAAGTGGATGGTTTGTTCCCCCTAACAAATATCTATGCCAACCAGATTTTATTAGAGCATCTTGGACTTTCACAGGGACTAAACCAAGATGAACTAAAAGAATATCTCCAGCCCATTCCATCCTTCTCATCGCATGTAAGGGTGGAGAAACAGAAGGACAGTTGAAAAGCAATTTGAAAGGTTATATCTCAGGAGTACAGGCTCCACAAAAGACAGACTTAATCGTAAGGCTAAAGAACGTTGCATTCCCAGTAGAGCTAACACCATATTAACCGAACTTTGTGTGATAATGGAAAATTACAGCTGAACACAATAACAAAACCCATCCATTTATAAAGGAGCTTTTGGGAAAATGCAAAGACAGAAGGTGAAGCAAGGCAATGACAATAAAGGAAACTTTAGCTCTGACCACTACAGCCATACTGGCTGGTAAACATAGCTTACCTTCTATCCAGACACATACAACACATCACACTTGAGCGCTTTTACCTCAGTCCCTTTATCCAACACAACACCTAACATTCAACCCAATACCATCTCTGGCTTTCAGAAGTACAAGATGTGCTTAAAGGCAAGAAGAAAGTCTGAAGAGAAAACCAAGCATCAGGAACCAACTCCATTATGGCAACCATTGAAGAATGAAACAGGAATTTGACAACCATAGTTATTAATTGTTAGTGGCCCTAATGGAAACACAGCACAGCATGTGTGAAAAAACATAGAGACTGCAAGGAGAGAATTGGGACAATCCTTTTCTAAAGCACTTTAGCAATTTGTATGTAAAATTTATTGAAATTGACCTTGGAAGTCCAAGGTATATTAAATGCCATTTACTCATAAATGTTGTTTTCCACCTATTAAGAAATGCTTTTAAAAACTCTGAAGGGAGGAAAATGTTTTACATGCTAACGAAGGTTACAAAATGTGATTGTAAAATGTTCAGTTCAAACTAAAGAATGCAGAGAGTGGAAAACAAGGGACAGTGGAGTGGGAGGAGTAAGAGGAAGAAGAGGAGCAGAAAGTCAAGAGTCGCACATGTGGCTGCTTCAGTCTAATGGTGGGAATAATCACCTTCTTTTTAGTATAAATAGAGCAATTAATATGGAAACGGTCAACATACTTAAAAATATGACCTGATTAGGCAGTGTCTATAAAAATTCCACTTTGAATATGAATCCATATATAGAGACTTAAAGTAAAGGGATAGAAACAGGAACATTGTGCCAACAACAGCCAAAAGAAGGCTGGAGTAAATATTTCCGTTTCAAAGTAGATTTCACATCAAGAAAAAGAATTATCCAATATGGGTAACAGTATCTAATAATAAAGCCAGTAACTCCACACAAAAACATAAGCGTTCTTTAGGCTGATGTGTTGAATACCACCATATCAAAATGTATGAGGCAACTGCCTACACAACTGCTGATAGAAACAAATGAATCCATTATTCCAGTTATCAGCACCCTTCAATCAGTACTGGACAGAACCAGGTGGCAGAAAGGCAGTAAGGATAATGTTCAACTCAACATCATCATCAATCAACTGTATCTAGCTGACATATATAGACTATTTCCATTTCATCCAACAACAACATGATACACATTCCTCCTCAAGCCCACACTGAAGAGTCATCAAAACAGAATGCACTCTGGGACGTGAATTACATCTTAACAACAATAGAAACTGGAAAATAAACCACTAGATACCCACAGAATTAAATTATAAATAAGTGGAATATAGTTAGGAGAATTTCCACAGGCTTGGAGATTTATCAATATGCTGGACAAATAAAACTGGAGAGTCAACAAACTTTGTTTTAACTAAATGGAAGACAGAAAGATAATGTATAATGTAACTTACATGTGTAATATTCAATGAATAAAAATTAGATTAGATATAAAGTTGTAGAACATACAACCTTGATTTTTCAGGAATGAAAGTGGAATGGAGATGTTAAGAAAAAACAGGAAGATTTCAGGAAGGTTGTAACATGGCAAACGTGCAGGATGTAAAATCTAGAGAACTAACATACAATGCAAGGACCATAGTTAATGAGTTTTACTGTGCAGCATTCATTTTCAATAAGAAATTTGTACCTGCTTTGCCATAAAAACAAATATAATAGGTAGCAATATGAGATCTTGACTGTGTTAATTTGCTTAGAGAAGTAACCTTTCTACTACCTGTACTCATCTCAGAACATAGTAAAACTTGTTTTTAAAATGTAGTAATATAAAATAAAAAACAGGATATAATAAAAGTGTTTCTTAGTAGTCTATAGCATTGAATACATATATTAGGAAGAAGAAAGATATAAAGACTGGTATTTAGAATTTAGAAAAAGAAGAATAAAGTAAATCCAAAGAGAAGAAAAATGCTAGAAGTTTGGGCAGAAAAAAATTGAAGTTGAAAGCAGAATTAATAGAGAGGTCAATAAAACCTGAAGCTTGTTCTTTGAAAAGATCAATAAAATCAATGGGTCTCAAGCCCGGCTAACCTGGTAAAGGCAAAATGTTTATAATTACTAATATCAGAAATTGAAGTGAGGCTGTCAGTATTATTTGTGTGGATTTCAAAATACAATAGAGAACATTATGAGAAGGACTGTATTAACATGTTGATTAACTTAGGTGGTGTAGCATTAAAGAAATTATAAAACTCACACAGGAGGAAAAAGAAATCACAATGCTTAAGTAATTCCACTTCTTCATTCTATAATCACAGGAATCGAATATGTCTGCCATGGATACAGACACACAAATCTTCAAAAAGATAATAACACATTGGTTCTGGCAACTTATAAAATGAATAATGCTGCATGATCATTTAGAATCTATTCTAAGTATGAGAGACTTTCAGAATTTGAAATTGATTAATACAATCAACCACATGAAAAGATTGAATAAAAATGTTATTTTAATGATAAATGCAGAAAATTTATCAAAATTCAAAACCTATTACAGATAATGTCTCTGAACAGCTCAAGGATTTCCTCAAATAGAAAGAACTTCCAGTAGCACTGTTCTCAGACCTCAAACACTAGACCATTTTCTTTAAAACTTTATGGAGGTTGTTTCCTAATTTGCTGAGAAATCGCCACACTGACATCCAAAGGGGCTGGCTCTACCAGTTTGCACTCCCACCAGCAATGAAGAAGTGTTTTTACCCCACAATCTCTCCAGCATAAGTTGTCATCAGTGTTTTTGATCTTGGCCATTCTTATAGGTGTAAGATGGAATCTCAGAGTTGTTTGGATTTGCATTTCTCTGATGGTAAGTGTGCTGAGCATTTCCTTAAATGTCTTTCAGCCATTTTAGATTCCTCTTTTGAGAGTTCTATGTTTAGTTCTGTACCCCATTTTTATTGGATTATTTATTCTTTTGATTGCAAATTTACAGCAATACCACTATTGGATATATACCCAAAGAATTCTCAATCGTACCACAAGCATATGTGCTCAACTATGTTCATAGTAGCATTGTTTGTCATAGCCAGAACCTCGAAACAACCTAAATATCCCTCAACCGAAGAATGGATAAGGAAAATGTGGTACATTTACACAATGGAGTACTAAAAAGCAGAAAAAAAAATCTTGAAATTTTCATGCAAATGGATGAATCTAGAAAACATCATATTGAGTGAGTTAACCCAGACTCAGAAAGACAAATATCATATGTACTCA
>LOEQ01002092.1:78002-102411 GCA_001685075.1 Bramus lutescens | reverse complement strand
GACAAATATCATATGTACTCACTCATAAGTGGCTTTTAGACATAAAGCAAAAAAAAAAGCCTACAATTCACAAACCCAGAGAACCTAGACAACAAAGAGGACTCTAAGAGACACATACATGGATCTAATCTACATGGGAAGTAGAAAAAGGCAAGATTTTCTGAGTAAATTGGGAACAAGGGGACCATACCATGGGAGAGGGTTGAAGGGAAGGGGAGAGAAAGGGAGGGGAGCAGAGAAAAATGTATAGCTCAATAAAAGAAAACAACAACAATAAAAAACCCTGAATGGTAGGATGTTTGCTCCCATCAATTTTAGGATGTTTTAAGTTCCAAGAACTTTAGGAAAGTCCTTGCTAATTTAGTAAGAAAAGAAAAGGTATATAGAATGAGCATAAATAAATAAGACTTTCAGAGTTAGGGAGATGGATCAGCTGGTAAAAACACTGGCTGTTCTTCCAGAGGAAGTAGGTTCCATTCCAAATACCTACATGGAAGCTCACAGCCATCTGTAACTCCAGTCCCAGGTGTTCTAAGATATGTGGTGTTCAGATACATTAAGGCATATACCCATACACATAAAAATGAATGAATATAATTTCATAAAATAATATTTTAATTGTCAGGAAATGAAATGATTATGTAGGAATTCTAAAAGAATGACCAAACTCCTGGAACTAGTAATCAATTAGAGCAGAGTTACAGGGTATGAGGTACATTCCAAAATGTTAATATCTGTCCTTTATACTGGAATGGATACTTGTAATTTAAAATAAAGAAACACAATAACATTCACATTAGCATAAATTTCAAATATTACTGTATGAAAGTCTTTATAATGGTCCCATACAATGAAAATAATGAAATTTTAATTCATGAAAACTGTTTAAATGAGTCAGATTCATGCATAGAGGATATATTATTATTAAGGTGCTATTTCTATCAATTTTTCTGTATGTTGAATGAGTTAATAATCAGAATCACCAGAAATTATTTGTGGATATCAATAACTTATCCTAAGCTCTAGTCAAAATATCTAGAGCAACCAATCTTACAATTAAGCAGAAGTTTGAAATCTATCATTGACAAATGTTAAGACCTATGATAAAGTTATAGAAATAACAATAGTGTGGTTTGATGACAGAACAGACACGTCTATCAATGGACTAGACTAGAAAGCTAAGAAATAGAGCAATATACCTTTTGATTAAAAGAGCCAGGGAAACTCAAGGGTGCCATGAGGTTCTGTGAGCCATGATGCAATAACAGCCAATGACAGCTGATATAAAGCTGACCCACTAAGTGATCAACTTATCTGATGACAGAAAATTATAGGCAAGGCTTATGAAAATATTACCTATAAGTACTGACTGCCCCATATGTAAATTAACATGTTCAAAGACAGCTATGTTATCTCACCAATACTTAGACTGCAATGTGTAATCTCATGTGATATTTATATGTAATCTCATGATTACATCTCATTCTTAGGGACACATATCTGTGGATGGTCAGGAAGATGACTTCTCATTAATCTATATAGTTTTGATATGTAAAAAAATATACAAGGATATGCTTCACAATGAGATCTATTGTTCCATGAAGACTGTAAGACATTTAGGCTCCGTTTCTATCACTAGCTCAGACTGGCATAAAGAAATTAACAGTTTCTTCTCAGTTCTAAGACAAGCCACATACAGTTAATTGATTCATTACTTCAAGAACAAATTCAAACTAGATTTAATTGTCTCCCTGGACAGATTCCAAGTTTGCAGATATGCGTAAGGACAGAATTGCAGGTGTCTAAACAAGGTTGTTAGCACAAAGCAGCCTAGAACTACTATGCCAGGTCTGGCTATAACAGAGACCAGTAGCCATTCCCTACTAAATTCCTTAACTGCATAAATGTTTAACCTCAGTTTATGTCACAAAATTCAAAGCTCAGCTAACTAACTGTTTATGTTTTATTACTAAAATTTATATAGATAGCAAGAAAAACAATTAGCCAGGTCCAAAAAGAAACAGCTTTACATAGGAAATATTTCACAGGTAATCAGGGCACCAGAAGATGGTCTAGCCTCATGTCCTCGAATAATAAAGTTGTAAGATTGCTGCATTGTACTCTGGAGCTACACACAGGATAACAGAATGCATCTGTAGACTTAGGGCACTTTTCAGTTCCAGCCCTTGTCAAAGAATGCTGAAATGGTCAGCAGTCTTCTCCTCTGCCTGTGTGTTGCCATGGTAAATGGCTCTGCTCCTTACTGTTTACCCAAGGAATTCATTAGGACCCTAGGAAATAGCCTTGTATCTTCTTTACTGCCTAAAGTTTGCTGCTAAATCTGTATATAAGCTGTGTGAACAGAATATTAAAAGGAGAATTGGAACTAAAGATTTAGAACTAGAGAATTGGAACTAGAAAAAGAGAACGAGAAATAAAAAAGGACATGACCCTTGGATCATGTATGTGAATTTTTTCCTTTAGATAGATATGAAATTTCCCTAAAGTTCTTTTTGTTCCTAAGTATTCTTTTCACTACCGTTGTGCAGCCTTGGGAACTGGACGTCCAGGCTGGAACACAAGGGAGTACGAGAGTCTCATCAACAAATGGTGATGGAACCACCTAAACACACAATAAATATGAGCAGACCTTAAGTCAACACAGATCATGCATGTAAATGTAAAGTACAAAATTATATAATTCCTACAAAATAAAATAGGAGAAAGCCCAAGATGACCTTGAGTGTATTAATGGTTTTAGATACAAAGCAAAAGTTTGAACCTTGAAAGAGAAAAATAAGCTTGGGCATTTTTAAAACAAGTACCTTTTCTCTGAAAAATATGTTAAGAGAGAATGACAAGGTGTGTTATAGAAAACATTTTCAAATCATGTATCTGATAAAATGTGCCTAAAACATACAAATAAAATCTAAAACTCAGGAATGATTACAATCCAACTAAACAGTAGACAAACAATTGGATTACCTTCCTCATTAAATGATATTGATAATGAATTAGTTATTGGGTTTCTGTTGGGGTTAAACCCCATTAAACCTCTCAGGATTCAGAAGGAAAACCTGACTAATAAGGTCTGAGGGTAAATTAAATAAATTAGCTCATATAAGTCTTTTCATCATGTCCCATTTATTCTTTCTGTGCTCTCCCTAATGTTCTCTTGATGTTTCCCTTTTGATGTTTCTTGCTCTTCCTCCCACCCCATAAGGCTTCCAGTTTGTATACTCACACAGACATAGTTAACAATTCTCTGGTAAATAACAATGATACCATGTACCAGGAGAGAGAACTTGGTGGTTCCAGGCTGCTTAGCCCCAAAATAATCACACAGAAACTGTATTAATTAAATCACTTCTTGGCCCATTAGCTCTAGATTCTTATTGGCTAACTCTTACATATTAATTTAACCCATTTCTATTACTCTGTGTGTCACCATGTGGCTGTGACTTTCCAAGTAAAGTTTCCAGCATCTGTCCCCAGCTGCCACTCCTCCCTCTTTCTCCCAGCATGCAGCCTAGCTTTTTCCCTCCTAGTTCTGTTCTGCCCTTGCCATAAGCTCAAAGAAATTCTTTATTCATTACCCAATAAAAGCAACACATAGACAGAAGGACCTCCCACACCAATACCAAGCATTCATTTCTTATGGCTAACAAGATGGATAAAAGACTGACAAGGCAGGTACATTATGTCCCAGAAGGTGCATGACTGTGAAGATCCCTGGCAGATACTGGGAGGATTAGAATGGAGCTTGGCCCTCTGGGCTAAACATCACAGTGCTGTATCCACTAGCTCCCAGGTGAGAAGAAATTTCTTCGCTGGGGCTGGTTTAGTGACCCATGCTTTTTTCCTGAATATTTTAGGGGTAAAGGTACAAACAGTTGATTTCCTAGACTAAGACCTATGTCAAATGAAAGGTGAAGGCAAGAGCAAAATATTAATAGCTTGTTAGTGTAAAGACCAGTAGGTTATACTCTCCTGAGTCAACTGTGAGAGAATTCGGAGTCACCCAGACCTGTTTATCAGTAGGAACAGATACACTGTCTCTCCTGTTCAGTACCTCCTGCTCAGGGCTCCTTTCTTGTCAATGAGTCCTGTCAATAAGGATAATTGTGAAGGAATAGCTTTATGTAGATTTGAATATTAGAACAAAAGTTTGGCTGAGTAAATACTTTCATACCAGGGCTCCACAATGTGGGAAAGGGAATACAGTTGCCAGTACAGGAAAAGCCAGGTTTAAATGATGATTTATACACTTCTGGGATATTTTGGGATGAATCCTACAATGGAAGGGAGAAACATCATGATTTCATCAAGATTTATACCGAACTGACAGTGACTATTCAAAAGACAAGTAGTCCTGAAGCTTTGCAAGTTGGGTTCCTCATAAGTTGTTCACTTGTGGGTTTATCTAATGAATCTGTTAGCTGTACATTTACTGTATAATACTCCTGATTCACATCAATTAGAATGTGATGTTCAGCATCAATATGCTAAGAAGTCATAAGAAATTGCAAATTAGAGTATGAGATATCATTGTATACCTAAAAACTGGCATTGAAAGATGCTCATACTGTGTGAAAAACAAAGAACTCCCCCTCATTGTTGTGGTGATGCAAAATACTGGAATCATTTTTGAAGACAATTTGGTACTTAGTTTCACGGTTAACTTTAGGCTTACTACATGGTGCAGCAATTGTATATATAAGTGGTTACCAAAGTGACCTGAGAACTTAGCAGTTATACAAGAAACTATAAATGAATGCTTATGTAAGCTCCATTCAAACTTTCCAAAACTTAGGAATAAATAAATGCGTTAGTAGATGCATGAAAAGATAAATAAATAAGTACTCATTAGATGCATGAATTAAGGTGTGGAGTGCCCATGAGATGAAATATTATTCTACCATAAAACAACTAATCCACAGAAAGATGTGTAAGAGACATAAATTCTTATTTCTGAGTGAAGGGGAGCAATATGAAATACTCCATATTTCACAATTCTAGTTCTTTAGCATTCTAGAAAAGGAAAAAATAAGAAAAGGCTGAAAACTCAATGTTAGACACAGGTAAAAGAAGTGAGAAAAAAAGAAAAGCCCAGTGTTTGCAACAGCCTGAAAGAAGTGAGGAAGGAAGGGGTGAAAATGTGCTTGGAGGAGATTTAGGACAGCAAAGCTATCATGGGGCTCTAAGAGCAGACGCATAGGATTGTGCAGTCTTCAAAGCTAAACCCAAGGACTTCAGTGTCTCCCCAGCTGTTAATGTCATCAGTTGCAGTAAGTGTACCACAGGATTGCAAGATCACATAGGGGATTCCATGTGCAGGTTGAGCATTGAGGAATTCTGTGTGCTCTCTGTTGGGAAGATTATCTGTAAACCCAAAACTGTTCGAAGTTCGTGCTGACTTGTTTCAGGACAGGAGGTAAGAGTGCTAAAATAACTAGGTCATAATGTGAGGGACTTTGGGAGTTTTGCTTCTTTCTAAAGTGCTTCGTCTTATTCCACAGTTGGTTGGAGAAGACCTGTAGGAATCGATAATAAAAGCAACACAATTAGTGAGGAAAATATTCAAATCACAAAAATTTTAAATTTAAAGAATACACACACACACACACACACACACAAGAAGCTAATTGTAAAAGAACTAAGCAACAGAGCCTATGGCACTTGTGATTTGGTGCAATGAATTGACCCAGAGCCAAAAACAGAACCAGAAATATTTCTTGTTTAATTTTTTTTATCGTAGCCAACTTAACTACTCATACTCAATGGATTTTTTCAAATAGCCCTTCTTAGGCAGGTATTTTGAGGAATGGCATAGGATGTCAGAGTCTCCATCAAAAAGATAATTCTGTTAAGGTAGGTTACTGTTGATTATGATAATTAAGTATTTCTTTTTATCTGGCAATATCGAACCCTAACTTTCCTCTGTATTTGTCTATCCTTCCTTCCTTCCTTCCTTCCTTCCTTCCTTCCTTCCTTCCTTCCTTTACAAAATGTGTTGAACCTCTAGCATGTATCAGACATTCATCTAAGTATCAGGGATATAGTTGATAACAATGGAGCTTATTTACAGTGTAGAAATATGTACTAATATCTTAAGGGTTAATGATGAAAACAGATCCTAACTATAATTCCAAATGTGCATTTCATTCATTTGGCCTTTATCAAATTGTTATGAATTATTTATTAAAATTTTAAGGGTGGGTGAAGAAGGTGCAGCCAGTGTATGTTTTCTTTGTGTCATGCCACTTAGAAGAATTAGGCTTGGTTCCTCTTTACAGTTTTTACCATTATTTTAGATTTAGGAATTAGTTCTGTGTGAAATTTCATAGAGAACAGTCTTGACTGATCAGCATCCATGCTGTCTTCAGGGGCTATTGCTGGAGGTAGAGAACCTGAAACATTGAGACCTTGACATTCCAGAGTTGATGTAAGAACTGTAGAAAGCAGGTTTGGAAAGGCCAAAGATGAGTATTTGTTGTGCTTTAGACATATTACACCCAGAGGACTGCCCCTAATCCCATCACCGCAGTCCTGAGGGAGGCTCTGAAACCTGTTTTCCTGTGTTGCTAAGTGCCCAGGCTGAGGCCACATCGGTGCCTGTAGAGTAACACACACGGGTGCGTTTGGTATAGAGAGTTTGGATGCATCACGGACGGCAGTTTATTGCTAGGCTGTCATCTCTCCTGATATGTCCTACTGCCTGAAGTAGGTTCAGTTGTCTTTCCCAAAGTTCATGTTGATCTGGAAGCTACAATGTGAGCTCATTTGGAAATGGGCTCTTTACAGGTAAAATTATTTAACAATCTCTGGAGGGTTTCACGTGATTGAAGATGTGCTCTCATTTCCAGGCCCTTGGTCCTTATATGGAAAGCAGAGGGATCAAAACACAGGGAAGCATTACCTGTTGGATGGTATAGCCACATCTAAAGAATCGAGGTTTTCAGAAACCCCTGAGAGCTGAGTAAGGAGTCTCTCATGGAAAGCGTGAAGGAAGATGAGTCCACTGTCTCTACCCACATCCGTGAGGGAAAACGTTACTAATTTTTAAAGTCACCAGTGCTACTGTAATTTACATGACATTTTTGGGAAATAAATGAAATTCACACTGACCGAGAAACTAGAAGCTAAAAGGAAGCACGCTACCCAACTCTCAGGCTTCATCAGTCAATGTGGTAAATACACCAAAATCCAAAATTTCTTTTACAGGATATTTCAAATTGTCACTGTAATATAAGTGAATTTTTCTTTTCTGCAAAGGCATACACATTTTATATTTGTAAGACAGACATTTAGAGCCATTCATCTGTTGTGTTACCTCCAAATATAAAACCTCCAAACCAAAATTTAGAGTATTTCAGGATTCTTTTGCTAATAATTTTATTCTACAACCGTCCACAGCCTGATGACACTCGAAGTCTGTGAGTACTAATTGACCAAGTTCAGGCAAATTACTCTACCTCCATTTCTTCATGAATCACATGGGGGTAATAGGAGTTTCTAGCTATAGGCTTGTGAGAACTAAACCAACCAAAAGTCAACAAGGAAGATTGAACACATGTGGGGGCCTGGAACCATTCAGTACGTAGTCCTAGTCAGCTGCCTCAGACTTGTATGGGACAGCCAAATGTAGGAGCATGAGTCTTGATTTTGAATACCTAGAGAGTTACATGGTGAGCCTGAAACTCTCAAGAATGTTTCCTCTTCAAAGACAATATCACACAACATATGGAAATAATGAAAATAACGAGGAATTTCCTAATCTCATAACTAGTGAGCAAAGAGGCCAAACTTCATGACAAATTTTAAACTCTGAATTCTCATTACATTTCTTATTTAATGCTAATATATGAAAAAGGCAATAGATGGTTTATCTACGCCATTAGCTAAAGTTTGTTTGAAAAAGAAAAATCTCATTACATTTTCAAAACAGGATTCACAAAATAGGCTGCCAAAACAGCCATGAGGTTCTAAAAATAATAATCGTGAGTCAAAGTCTAACCCTATCACAAGCTCTTAGATCTTTCAGACTGTCTTAGATTTTCATCCATTTCACATGTCTCCAAAACATAGTTGATTGCATGTTATGCTAACATTTTTCTAGAGCATCTCTTATGTAAATTTATAACTGTTTCATCAGCCATGTAGTCAGATGCTGAGCTGAATTATTTGCATAATTTAATATGTATAACCTGCCTACCATAGAAGCATTCTTCAGAGCTGGAAGTCAAATCCAAATCTGCAAAGGCTTTTGGAGGCGATCCAGTCTGGTCCTCTGAATGGAAGCCCAGAGAAGTGGAACTATTTACTCTTTATCACAGGCTGAAATAGTGACAACTTTGTTGCAGTCCCTGCTCCCATTCCACCTTCTTTATGCTTCAGGTGCTGCTTTTGTACTTGACAGAGAGGCTCCCCTGGGGTTTGCCAGTGCAGCTATGGCTCCTGCTTGCTCTACTTCCCAGAGCCGCAGTGCCCTGGGCTCCAGAGTTAGGAAGGGTGTGGGTGTATTCGACTGTAAGCTCTGTAGCATACGTTAACTATCTCATACTTCTCTCAGGACAATTAGATATGTTGGTAAATGTGTAAACTGCCTAGAATGTTAGTGTGTGGCTCTACAGAGCCAGTGAATTAATAAAGCTATTGAGGGTCTCAGTTTCCTCAGCTGTAATATATATGGGTGGTGTGTTTGTGTGTGTGATCACACAATAAACAAGCATGATTTATAAGTGGAAAAAGAAAACCACAACTTTGTTTTTTCTTTCCTTGGTCTTTTAAATATTTATCAACCAAGGGAAAAATCTTTTCCCATATCCATGAAAGAATCTTTTTTATTTTTCCTTAAATTGTTTATTTTTTCAAAAAATAGCATGCAATGTAATGCAAAATCATTTAATAAGGCTGAAGTCTAAAGTACTGCACAATTTGGAGCTGGATATTGTCACATATATCTGTAATCTTTGCATATAGAAAGGTGAGGTAAAAGGATTGCCATGTGCTTTTGGACAGCCAAGGCTACATAGGAAGATCTTGTTTTCCCATCCCTGCCTCCCCCCAGAAAAAAAGCAAGAAAACAATTACTAATTTAGTAAATACAGATTTCCCAGGCCAATACAGTTCAGTAGGAGCACCCCCTTCTTTACTGAAAGGTCATTCATTCTATATTCTCACTAGAGTCAGGCCCTGGCTGGGCATAGTTACAGGGAGCCACCTATGAACATCCCCACTTTTCTTCCAGTCCTCATTCATGCTGCTCTGATGGATCTTGAGACCATGGAGAATGGGGCAGGAAAAAGAGAGAAGCTCCAAATGGGAGGGACAATTCCAAGAAGGAAATGCTGATTAGTTTGATTTGATCGTGTGAATGTGTGCTGAGTGATACTACTGTACCTGATAGACTTGTGCAATTAGTACACACCAATCTACACAACAAAATGGGCTGGACATTGTCCTACACTCCAGAAATCTCCAACAGGAGCTCCATCATCCTCATCTGCTTAGCAAGTTCAAGGGTGGCTGGACTACCTGAGAACCTGTCTCACTCTCCCTTTAATTTAAATACTTGAGGTGAGACTATTAATTTGATCATTACATATCATCTCCATGCATTAAGTTACCATACTATACCACATGAATATGTACAATTAAATTATAATGAAAGAAAGGTTTCTGGGGTAATTCATTCCCATGGTAGGTTTTGTGCCCTTTAGAGACTTCTCTTCCTGAACTTTATTAGCTCCATGGTGGAACTCCATGTCCCCTTACACTGGACTTGCAAGGACTCTAGGCTAGTTGCTCTTACTATGTGACATTCTTTGGAACCCATGGTCTCCCCTTCTCCAACTTTGGAGGAGTTTGTCTGTTAAAATGCAACCACACAATGGGCTATCCCTCTTCACTTCCTAACTTTCAGTGAGCCTGTGTTTTAACATTGCTAATGTGCCCTCTAGTTCAGTGGGAAGATCAAGGCCTGCAAAGGTTTCCACTAAGCAGCTTTTGAACAGGGTTAAGCTGAAAGAAAAAAGATTAAACTTATCTTCTACCCTCATATATCTGTGTCTTTTTCATAGAATGGAAACCCTTAGAACCAGTTTCTGCATCGTATGTTTGCATACTGCTATTTCCCTTCTGATGTGGCATTCCACTCTGTATGCTATGAATATGTTTCATTACCATTGGTTGTTAAAGAAGCTGTTTTGTTCAATGGCTTAGTAGAGTAAAGCCAGATGGGAAATCTGAACAGAGATATAGAGAGAAAGTAAGCAGAGTCAAAATGGTGCCAGGTAGATGCTGAAGGAGAAGGATACGCCAGAACCCTTACCAGTAAGGCACAGCCTCATGCCGACACAAAGATTAATAGTAATGGGCTAATTTAAGATGTAAGAGTTAGGTAATAAGAAGCCTGAGCTAATAGGTCAAGCAGTATTGCAATTAATATAGTTCTGTGTGATTATTTGGGAAACGAAAGAACATTCTCCATCTCTGCCTACATTCTTTTCTGTGCTGTGATTTTTGTCTAGCTTGAATTTGTGCAGCTCTTTGGAGTGCTATCACATTCCCTGTGAGTTCTGGTGTAGTTTTTTTTGTTGTTTTGTTTGTTTTTTTCTTTTGAGGCAGTGTCTCATGTAGCCCAGGCTACACTGGAACTCTATATAGCTGAGGCCCTCTTTGAATTCTTTGTCCTTCTGCCTCCCCTGGGGTTTGTCAATGCAGTTCACTCTACTGGCACGGCAGACATTTGTTGTTACTGCCAATCTCTAAAACATTAACACTTAGTTTCATCATTCTGTTTTTTAATGTTCTAAGGATGCATTTTTCTCATAAGAATAAGAAAACAAATGTACACTAGGCTCCTAAGGCCTCTTTAAAATAAAGGTGTAAGCTCTGGACTTAGTACTGATAAACTGCATTGGAAAGAACAATTCTAAAGGTTTCCATGTAGTGATATGAAGGGAGTAAACTATAAGTAGGAGAGATCTATATTTTATGTAACATTATTGAGGGGCACTCTCTGTTACTAACTTGATACAATTAACATCATCTGGCTCCAATACTTGCAGAGCCAATATCTTATTGATCTGAACTGTAGGTAAGCTGGATAACTAAGAAGCAGCTGCAAGTAGAATACAGACTTTGCTTAGCTCTGTCTGCCTCTCTTACCAAGATCAGAAGATCCAACTTCCCTAGTTAACACTCACCTAATTAGGTGTTTTGCCCACTTTGCCATTTTTAATACTAAATAGCTTCTTTCAGGTGAGTTAACAGGTATTGTATTGTAACATGTACAAGCAGTTAGTAAACATGATGTTTGCTTTGCCGTCATATACTCTTGGTTTGTCTCAGTGCACAAACTTCATATAGAAACACTTGCTCTGAATTCTCCATGGCAATCTCAGCAAATGCCCATAGTGAAAAATAATACTATTTTCTAGAGGCTTTTATTTTGGAGCATTTCTGCCTTACTCTCCCTTGCTAGGTGAGAATGTAAAGGGAAGATTTATCCTGCAATTTCAGTGACTCACTGGACACAGGAAATGATCCACATTAATTCTACCTGCCTTTATTTTTTTTCAAGCTTATCTTTTCAAAGAGTATATGGGTTGTCACAAGAGGTAATTAGGATGTATTAACCTTGAGGCATCCATTTTGGGTCTGATGTTTGTAACTGTCTTCTTCAGCCTGTATAATTATCTGGCTGATGGTGATCAATCATGAGCTTGCTGATGACAGGCATTTTTCAAAGTTTTCAGGGCTACTTTTTAAGAGTCACTTCTTTCACATCTTAATGACTCAAATCCTTGATTCAATCCACTGAGCAGGAAGGGAACAGGGAGAGAGAGAGAGAGAGAGAGAGAGAGAGAGAGANGAGAGAAATTTCCCAGCTTACTCTCAAGCTTTCACTTGGAGATGGAATCCCTCCATTTATTCGTGTTGCTAGCAATTTTGAAAAAGAAGATTTATGGGAGCAGAAGCGAATTTTCCAGAATCCTGACATTTTTAGTGTCAGAGATCCATGCATTCATCATTTAACATGTACTGATGAGACACCAATTGCAAAAGACCTGGAAGAGAAAAAAAGTTGCTACCTCTCTAAGAATGGGTTGTTTTACAAAGGCATGCACACATGTGTACCCACAACCATGTGCATTCACACATGCACACACACACACACTTCCCACACATGTACATCACATATACTTGTGTATGTGAAAAATAATTCCTTTCATAGGACACTCTTAATGTGATTGATTTGCTCTTCAGTCTCTGGAGAGAGAACCTTATTTTGTATCCTACACTTTTTGTTTCTCTCTCTCTTCTGCTTCACATCCAGCGTTTCAACTGAGTTCCAAAATTTATTCACTGCCTTGTCCGTGAAGGACCTGTAAAAGACTTGTAGATGTAGAGAGGCGATGTTTTGATCCTGAAATCTGGGAGAATTTTGACTTTAAAGCAGGTTATGAAAGTGGTGGTTTCCCCCAATTTAGCAGATCACAAATCAAGTGACATTCAAGTGGGCAAAGATCTCCCCACGAAAGAACTGGCAGTCTTCCTCTTGGGCTATCCCAGTAATAATGCCTACCCCCTGCTCTGGATGCCTATCAAGCAACTGAGAATTTTGTGAAAATATGTCACAAGTTATGTTATCATGTGTCTAAGTGACCTCCTTTCAATTTTGTTCAAGTAGGGAGAGATTGTGTTTGAAAGAATAGGAGGAATATTATATACATATCAATATGCAGCCCTGTGTCCTCTAGTTGGAGATTTACATTAATTGATGTAGTGGTTCCTGGCAATGAGGTTCAAATTTCTACATCCGGATTCAGTATTTGGAGGAGCACATTTTGACACAGCAACTCCAGTCCGATGAAGTGTACTTATAATACACCCCACTTCCCTTTCTCCTGTTGATGAAAATACAAAGGAAGGCTTGAAATGAAATGATCCTTCCATGAGGCTTAGCTGCCTCAAAACAGCAATAACAGTTATTGGAAATTTCGGGAGTAGATCGTGTTTATCTGAAGTGTTTTAGTTTTCATTTCAGATTTGTCACTGAGTGATTATTTCATTTTCAGATGTCTCCAAGGAACTTGGCCGTTACTCTTTCTTTTTCTTCGGCACTCTGAACTTCCAAGACTCCCTATCATTTTTATTAGTTATTCTTAACATTGCTGAAAGGCAATAATATTTCTTCACTTTCTTTCCACCCAGGATATCCCAAACCTGGAAAAGAGAATGAATAAGAGCAGGTTTGCTTCTAGAACTCACTCTCCCTCCTGTGACAACATTTTAAGTGATTTTAAGGAATCTTACCTCAAGACACTGATCCTTTATGACTATTCTTTGTGTTACCCGCCAAATCTGATGTCCTCAGCTTGTCTTGTTTCTTCCATATAGCACTTTGAGAGTCACTCCAATGAACACTAAATTGTGTTTAATTGCTTCTAGCATACTCAGATATTAGGTTTGAGTGAGCTGGTGTAATTTGGGGATGAGGCACACTATAGCAATGTTTGGGATTATACCTGAAGGTTCAAGAACAAATAGGTTAATCGAGGTCGATTAACACTCAAAGTAAGGCCAGGAAGAAGTAAGTCAAAGGGTATGGTAAGCCAATGTTTTTATTTTTCTTTTCTAATAAGTTTTGAGAGTTTTGGTTTTTTTTTTTCAAAAGAGCAAATGTGCTAGAGACTCTTCCCTCGGTATAATGAACAATGATGAGTCCCTTACAAGTGGCTGACTGTGTCGGGACCACCTTCCCTAGACTTCAATGCTTGTTTAAATTGATGCGTTGGGGCTTTGCAGAGTGACACATGCCTCTTTTGCTCATAAAATGTCCATCATGTTTTGTGCCCAGAGTTAATGACTTTGAGATGACATTTGGAGTGAGATTTGTAGCCTGTCTAATTGATTGTTCATGGTCCAGTTTTCTAAAGAACCATCTCCACAGCGTGGAAGGAGATGGTCTGCCAATATCCTTGCTGAGCAGCTCAGAATGGCAAGAAAACCCATTCATCAATTCAATTTATCTGTATCTTATTCATGATTAATGCACTCTAAAAGCCCATCAACACCAACTTTATTCCCCTGGTATTCCTCTTACTGGATTGTTATATCTTCTTACATTTTTTCACTTAAATTTCAACCTGCTATATAGTTCTTTCCCATAATATAGAAGGATTTGTAGGTTATGTAAGTATGGAAGTGTATTTTTCATTTCTATTGTCTTTGCTGAAAGTGAGAAGAATACACAGAGTGGGAGAGGTATTACTTCCTGTTAGCCTTTTCTGTTTGGTTCTATTAATTCCTATAATGCACTCAGGTCTTTATTTTCCCCTAGTAGCCTTCATGGGTCATACTGTGACTTTTAGGAATTTAGATTGGGTTTTTATTTCCTTTGTTCTCTTGGTTAATTTTCCAAATGATAGAAGGGCGAAGAGACTTTCTATGCAATGTTGCTGCCATGCTAGGATACCATGTGAAAAGAATCTGAAGAAAGTCCCATTTCTTGCTTGTGAACTGATTTAACTGTTGCCAACTAAGGTGCAGGAAATTAAGCCTACATTACATGCAGCCCGAGGCTCCTTGGAGAGAAGGAAAATGCTTGCACTTTTCAAAGAGCTCTGGGAAACTGTTCCAAAATCACTAGGAAAAGCTTTATTCATCCGAAAAGGAGCTCTGTGGTCATCAGCATAAAGGGCTTTGAGTTTTGTACTGTGAAAAGCTTCCGTGGAATAAGCCACCAGGTCTTGACTCCTTTGACCTTGAGATGCAGGAGAGTATGGCACGCAGAATTGAGATTGTAACCCTACACAAATTATTCTTTGTTTCTGTGATATTTCAGGATTATCAACCTTCTGCCTTAGTAAAAGTAATACATAGTCACTAACCCAAATCATGTCATTTATCATCAAAGCAAAGATGCAGTAACATTTCTTTTCCTAACACAGGCTTGGTAACTTATCTATGCTACAGATATCTAAGGAATTCTACATGACTTAAAGGGCTCTAGAGTTCTCTTCATTGGCCCATAAGTGCCTTAATTATTTATTAAAATTAGTCTCGTAATTAAAAACATGAAACTATTATTATATTATGAAATTACTTAATTCAGTCCTTTATTTGTACCAGTTACTATGCCTGGCTTGCAGGAAATATAGAGTTGAACACAAACCTATGCTTACATACCTGAAGTAGAAGAAAGGAGTTAATGCTAATGATTGTAACTCAAAGTAAAAAGACAATTAGGAAGGAAAGGTTTTGTTTTCTACTTAGATTAACAATATTATGCCATTTCGTAGAGTCTTGTCTTAACATTTGGAAATTCTTAAAGTCTAAATTACCTCTTCCTCTCTAATGAATAAATATGTATATGGAAATGATTTTAGGAATTTTCACTCCTTTTAATAATGTATTTATTCAGAAAAGTAGATTACCACTCACCTGAAAAAAGGCGAGAAATATTGGAGGTATCAATGATGGGTGATAGATCTCTACCACGCACTGTTGCATGGTGTAATTTTTGAGACAATATGAAGAAATTAAGAGCAAGGGTAAAGATGCCTGATGATCATATGACAAGAGGATAATTTCATTAAAAGAAAAATGGAGGGGTGGAAGCGGAAGGTTTTTTTTTTTGTTTCAGCACAACACGCTTTTAAGAAGCAGGTCTCACCAACCTGGGGAGGGGCAGTGTCATCCTGCCTATCTTGTACATCAGAGGACCAAATCTCCAAAGCTTGAAAATAAATTTATTTTGTTTCAGTTAGATTATGTAATTGATGCATGTGTGGGTGTGCAGATGTACAGCAGTGACTATGACTAGGTGTGTATTCCTGTGAAGTCCAGATGTTGGCACTTGGTATCTTTCTTCATCTCTCTCTACTGTATTTACTGAGATAGGGTCTTTGCTGGGTTCCTCTGGCTCTGCCTCCTAAGTACTGGGTCTAAGCCTTCTTGGCTTTTGTTTGGGATCTAGGCACCCAAACTCTGGTTCTCTCTATTATGTGGGAAATATTCCTTCTACTTAGCCAGCCCTCTTGTTTCTGACACTATGTCTCAAGCAGCATTTCTATGCTATGTGACTAGATCACTTAGTCCTCTCAATGGAAACTTTCAGTCCTAGATGACTGTAAGTCATTGGAGTTTTCTGACTAATTTGTAAGTTTCTTCTCATTACAGATTGGAAATTGCTCTAAACATAAGTTAGTTTCTTCTCGATACCTATTGTTTATAGTAAGTCAAGTACTACTCTCTGATTTTGTCTTTTAAGTACTAACTCCCTAAGACCCATTAAATTATAACACATGAGATTTTTTTGATATCTCATAAAAATGTAAATTATTCATGTTTCATTTATTACATAATATTACTTATTTGAGTGTCTGTAGCCAGATCTAAGTTCTTTGAAAACTCTTTGTAACACTGCAAATTTTAGTACTTGACATTGCAACTGAAGACATTATATTAAACAATTACTCCCAAAAGGACTTTTAAAATATCTTTCTAGAAATTAACAAAGTGATCAGCAGCTCAGAGGCCAGGGGAATTAAGAGCAAACTTTATGCCTTCCCATTGCCAGCTTACTTGCTTAAAGCAAATGTCAGAGGTAGCACGTGGGGAAACTTGCATGTATAGAGTCAGCACAAAATTAATAGCAGTCTGTCACCAAGGATTGTTAGGTAATTGCTGGATTTTTATGTCGAGCAAATGAGTGTGGATTTTAACAATACTCTTTAGGGACCCTTTTGAGCACCCCCTCTCTTTTCCGTTGGTCATGCCGTTTCATGAACACATTTTCTATTTCTTTAACCACCAGCGTGGTGGCCCCTGTTGTCTTTGGCAATTACCGCCCATCCTAGGAAAATCAAGTAGGTGCTTTCAGAGAAATACAGGCCAAGGCAAACTCTCCATAGACCGTTGTTGATGCTCTTTCCTTCAAACACTTTCCCCCATCAAGGACAAATGCTTCCCTGCGCTCTCTTGGTTGATAGAGAAATGAAATGAGTTTGTGTTTTGTGAAATTTTATAACACACACAATTGCTGTGAGGAGATAGAATTTGTTGCACAAATTTGTCTGCAACCGATAAAGCAAAACATGTCTTCTAGTGTGAACAACAGACTTTTCCTCTCTTTGCCCTTCACGTTTGTGGCAGAGGACATGATTTTTACTTGTTCCTGAATGTGCCTTCAGTGTTTCCACATCTGCATAGACACAGACACACACACATACACTCATATACTTATACATGCATACACGCACGGAAATGGGATATGGAGTTATTTCAGTAACCATATTTGAGTCTGGAGTATTAATATAACTGGATGTTGAATTTACCAGTAATTGAATCAATCAACCCCCCACCCTTCAAAGTCACACACATATGCACACAAGGCTTTCCATCAGAGTCAAAGACTGCAGTTAAAATGTCGGCACGGAACTGGATTTCTTACTTGGAGTATCTTACTTTAACAGGGTCATTCCAGGGCAGGAGAACTGCCATGTGTTTGAGACTAGGAAGGGATAGATAGTGAGTCCAGGACAATCTATCCTGCAGATTGCAAGCCTGACTCAATAAGCAAACAACTAGAGGAAAAAAATGGACTATCTTACTTTGTCACTCCCTATTACATTCTGTGTTAGCCTCACAAGTTAGGTGACAGAAGGAAGGGAGCTGTCAGATTAGTAAGGTCGTGTTTATCTAGGTAGACTAATGAACTCAGGCTCAAGACTTGAAATCAAAATCTTTAGGTGAATCAGGCTAATATAAAAGCTCTCTTAATTACAGTTAAAAAGTAACAGCAAAGCAATTTTATGTTTGGGGAGGTTCACTATAATATGAGGAGCTGTATTACGGGGTCACAGCATTAGGAAGATTGAGAACTTTTGATATAAATGAACCTGGAATATGCTACAGCCTTTGTAGTAAGCTCAGGCTGAATCTGTTTTCCTCAGTAAGAGAGTGCCAACAATGAAGACATTTAGAGATGAAGGACACAAGTGAGAACATAAGATCTCTTCCCCAAGATAAGTTCATAACAGAATGCTGGCAGCAGACCAGGACTCTTAGGTTTCCATGAGATCATTGGTTCACACCATGAGCTATTCGTATTTGATTCTTCATTTATTTATTTTTTCTGTATCTGATACAAATATTTTAAATATGGCTTAAGCCAGTTCTATGCTTTTCTAGAAAGGAAAGTTTCATACTGCATATCCTGTGAAAATGTGTGTCTTCCTTGGAGCAAATACATTAAAACTACCTTCAAGTTACAGATTTTCTTGAAAAAATAAAGTATGAAGCATGCCCTCCTTTACATTTAAATATTTCCTTTTTTCTTTCTGATGATAATCAAGTGTTCCTGTGCGTGTTTGGACACAGTATGGTAGGGGTTTGTTGAATTTTTTCCCCTCCATATTCAGAATGCCCTTGTTTTAGCAGTAGTAGCAACACAATTGTGTTCAGATCACTCATTTCTCTTGTTTTTGTATTTTATGAAAATAATTGTTGCCTGCATCTCATGTGCTAATAACTTGCTTTATAATCATGCAACCGTGCCTCAGCATCTACTTTATGTTTCTTACTTATCACTCTAAGTGGTAACAATACAATGTGACTGCTAACTTATACAACATTTACGTTGTAAAGATTTCCCTATTCAGTCTCCCAGCAAAGCCTTCTCCGATCTGAGACTGATATTTTCCGAGTCTGATTCTGTTTTGCAGCCACATTAATCAAGCTCTGTTCCATGTTCCATGACCTTGAAAAAGGAACTAAATAGAGGAGTCGTCCTTGAGCTTGTAATGAATTGACACAGGGAAAGCTGTCTGGTTGAATCTTAAATGCAACCAAGTAATTTCTTTAGATTGTCGTGAGAATTATTTTTTTAAATCCCCTATTAATATATATTCAGTTGAGTAACTTCCAATTATATAAGAAATATTGATAGACACATGGCAGGAGTAGATATATAAACACACACATTCGACACATGTGAGAAATTTGGTTCATGGCGAGCACTTGCTTTCTAGAATTACTACATGTTGATTACAACATGGAATGCTTTAAAGAATCTTAAGAAAACAGATATTTTTTCTTTGTGCTTTGGCAACGGCTGTTGTTTGCTCTTGGCATGAGAGCATGTCCAAAGGAGACTGTTAGCAAGGTAGTCCTTTCTCCTCTAAGAGTAAAGAACCAAGTAACCAGAACCTTTGATTTCCCCAACCAATTGGCAGAACCAACCCTAAGACATAATTCAGATGAACTGCACTTAGACATCATTGCACTAATGGTAAAATCAAGATGGCTTTGACACTGAATGTATGAAGAAAGCTGTTCTATTACTACGAAATGAAAAACTCTGAAATTTCCAGATGAAGTTCAAGATTTAAGAGAAATTGTTTAAAGACTTTGGAAGGCAAATTATAACATGAAATATGTGTACAATTGGTACAGGGGTCCGGGCACCATGTGTCTCTTTGTTATTTGGGGAGATGACATTTAGATCATGGGCAGATTCTGTTTTGATTGCTGTTGAAGCTAAATAACACGCTTACAATATTGGGATGTGCATTAAAAACTTTAGCTCTGTTGTCAAATGCTAATGCTATGATTGTGGTAGGGATTGTACACTAAAGAGATTACCCCAAAATAATATGAGTTAGTCCTTAAAGAATTCATTAAACTCCAGAAAAAGAAGAAGACATTCTGTAGCAACAGTACGCAAGATTTCTGAGGATAATAGTACTATGTACCTGGGACTCTCACACTATCGTAACATGATTTACTTTATAGGCTTATGGAAAATAGAATAATAATGCTGTAAACCCGAACTTCAAAATAGAAATGGTAAAGGCAGAAATTAACTTCCAATTGAGCTCTAAACATACCCAAGACAATTAAATAAAAATACCAAAGCTTAAAGCAACACTATCTAATTTCCTTTTGTTAAAGAATTTTCATGATTATTATTTATTTTATTTTATTATTTTAAGTACTTACATGCTTACTTCATATATGTCTGTGAACCATGTGCATGGCTGGTGCCTATGGATGCCAGAAGAGGGTGTTACCTCCCTTGGGACTGGATTTATAGCAATTTTCAGCTACCATGTGTGTGCTGGGAATTGAACCCAGGTTCTCTGGAAGAGCAATCAGTGCTTGTAACCTATGAGTCATTCACCTAGCTCAATTTTAATTGTTCTTATACTGTGCCATTTATCTCTGCATCTATCCATAAATAAGTACAGCAAATAATTTAAATAAAACTATCTCCAGCAAGATTTTTATGACACACTTTGCTATTTTTATACTGTTACTAAAGAAGCATATTTTGCTTTAATTATTTTCTTTAATTAAGTTGGTTTAGCTATAAACTATTTTAAGGAATTAAAAATAAGGGGTTAAGCATATTTTGACACCAAATGTATTGGATATATGCTATAAACTATATCAGAAGGAATGCAAATTAGCATGTATCATTTATGTAAATAAGAAAAAAGGATGTATGTGATTTACTTCTCTGCCTTACTTAAAGAATATTTAAATGTTTAAAACAACTATAATCAGGGGTTGGGAAGATGGCTCCTTTAGTAAAGAAAGTGCTTGCCTTTAAAGCAGGAGGGGCTGAGCTTTCCTGACCCCGTGTGGAGAGGTAAGGCACAATGAGAGGCACTTATGGTCTCAGACCAAAGAGGAAGGACAGAAAGATCCTTGAAGCTTGCTATTTAACTAGTCTAACAAAATTGTAGAGCACCAGATTCCGTGAGATATCCCACTGAAATGGTGTCTGCTTTGGCCTGAGTGTGTGATTGAGTGTGTGTGTGTGTGTGTGTGTGTGTGTGTGTGTGTGTAAATTACAGAGATGTTTGTTAAATAATTCTTCCTAGGAAGATGTAAAGAAATGTCTATTCACCTCAAAGAGGCACCAACAGGTTAATGAAGGGATTTCATTCAGTTCCACTTTGATACAGCAGTGAGTTAATCTGGGTTGTTTACAGGAAGACAAGTGATTCAAAGGCAGCTCATTTGCCAGAAAGACCCACACAGTCATGGAAAGAATCCCAACCTATTGCTAAACTTGTTCTTCCCATATACTACAACACGTCTCACGGTCGTGTGCAACTCAGTGAAAGTATGGCCTGGCATCTGACATGAGGGTCTCTTGGCCCTTCTAACCTCCTAGGCAGGAACGTTAGCATTCTTGTGAATATTGCCATGGGCCTACCTACCCTCTGCTGTTCAGTTCATTTAGCTCCTGGATTGTGGGCAAGGTCTTTGTTGACCACCGCAGCAACTCTGCTTCATCATGGCCAATGCTCGTGTAATGCCTAGAGGAAAGAGCTTTTCTACCAGAAAATATAAAGTAATAAAAGAATAACTTACTGTAAAAATGTCCTAAGGTTCTTCTCTTCTTTTTACATATACTCTTCATGTAAAGAGGAAAATGTAGACTAACTTAGAATATTGAAAATTACTTTGCTATTATATATTTAGTCCAGTTTTATAAATCCACAACGGAAAATCCAAAACAAATGACTTAGTCACAAAGGAAGTGTGCTTTTCTGTAGCCAGTTGAAGATTATTGTGAAGGAAAGAGGGCAGGACAAAGGCCAACTAGCCATGTCTTCTCTTCTCAACAATGACCCCAAATATTTCTAGCTATAAATTCATCATCTGGAAGAGTTCAGCATTGTAAGGCATCACAGAAGTGACTTGCATTTTCCCTCCACACCACGAACGGTGCCATGAAGCTCTATAAATCTCACTGAATGGGCTGCTTTACCTCATTTTCATGAAATGCCAACCAGAGCTCTGTCAGGCTGGCACTCATTAGATGCTGCATTACCTCAAGAAGGCCATTAAAGGCCACTGGAGGTGTTCCACCAACTTAATGATGCACAGCTTCTTGGAAAGTGTATGTGCATAGCTATGTCCTACAGCCCAGGTAACGAATTTCTCTCTTTCATATTGAGGAGGCTGTCAGACACGAGGACCACATGAGCTTAATTCTAGGCAAATATAATTTTCCAAGGTTGCTTTTCAACAATAATGGTACATTTGCCTTTATGACTCATCAGAGGTTGTAAGTGGAAAAATGGAAATAATAACAAAGAATCAAGTCATGTTTATATTTGATATGTAAAACAGGATATGACTGGATACAGTTTTTACAACACTATGAATTGCAATTCATTATTAAGATATATGCTGTTATTTACATCAGCATGATTCCCATAGTGCATTGAAAATTCAGACTTTTATAAGCACCCTAACACTCTCTCCTCCATAAAATCAGCTTAGATGTGCCTGATGCACGGTGTTGAGACGTCTGCCCTCTCCAGATCAGGCCGCATTTTGATGTGCAAGCCTTACTCCTAGAGCTCATCATTGGCCTTTTCTGGATGTAAGTGGGAAATTCACACCATTCCTAATAATGTTATTTATGATTAATAACATTTATAAATATTAATATTAGCATTAGCAATGTTTGTGTAATTAATGTTGTCATCATACATGTCTCTAGTATACATATTCTTAGTATTAATGTTTAACTCTATGGTTAATTTAACACCAAGTAGTCTTACTCGCTATGTAATACTTAAATGCTCAGTCGGAGATATTTCTGTTTGTTCTTACCATAGTACCATAGCCTTTCCTGGGAGGAATGTTCTTCTTCCTCCTTCTCCTCCCCCTTTTTCTTCTTCTTCTTCATCATCAGCTGTCACACTTCTCTACCCACCCAATTTTGTGTTCTGTATGTTTTTTTATATCCATACCCATCAAGTCCAGTTTGTGCTATGCATATATAATGTGGATTTGTAGCCTTCCACTGGAGTGTGGTAGACTTGCCTGGAACTATATGCTTAAAGAAAAACGACTACTCTTCTCCCAAATCTAACAATTGTCAGTGGCTCCTTGGTTATGAGTGGAATTTCTTCCTAACTCCCCTCTCCATGTTGAGGTTTGGTCTGGCTTGGGCTTGTGCATTTCATAACAACTGATAGTTCATAGGTGTAGTTGCCCTGCTGTGTTTCATAGACACTGTTTCCTTGTAGTCTTCCACAGCCTCTGGGACTTACATTCTTCACATTCCCTCATTCACAGTGATCCCTAAGCTTTCAGGAAGGTATATGGGATGTAGTTGTCACAGTTAGGGCTGGGCATTCCACAGTATTTTATGCACTTTACCTTGACCAGTGGTCTATTTGTTAATCACTATCAACTTCAAAAAGAAGCTTCTTTTGTGAGGTCTGAGAGATGCATTAATCTGTGGGTGTAACAATTACCCATTAGCAGTTGCTTTAATGCTATGCCCATTTAGCAGAGTAATAATATGCTCTCCCTAAGGTCTCTCATCTGTCCATCCAGTTTCCTGGCCTGAATAATGGTGCCAGGTGTGCATTTCCTTTTGTACAGTGGCCTTCAGGACAATGAGATAGTGGAATGGCTGGTCACATGATGTTGGTGCTAGTGGTGCACCAGTGGACATGTCTTTCCAGGCCAGACATCATTGTAGCTCACAGGAGCTCCAGCTTGTTAAGACTGATGGTTGCTTTCTTTCCTCTGGTAAGTTACATAGCACCTTCAAGGACAAAGAAAAGAGAATGTCGGGATGAAGCTTCCAGAGCAGCACCAGCTTGATTATCTCCTCATTCTGTTACTCAATTATGTGATGGCATTAGTGGCAGGGTCACATGTAAAGTTCTGGAGAGTAATCAATATTATAAACAATAACTTGTAATATTTCAGGTCTGTGGAAACCTCACTGACCAACCCCAAAATTAACCCTTTCCTCACACTGAGCTTTTTACTGGCCATTCTGTGGTACTTTATGGGAGATTTGTGGTCTTGTTACAGGATTTTAACACGTCTGTGTGTGTGTGTGTGAGAGAGAGAGAGAGGGGGGAGACAGGGAGATCTTCTATAGTAGTGGGTAGTTTTCAAAACAACTGTTTGAAAAGGTTTGTAACATTTAACATTTATTTTTAAGTCTTGCTAAGTGGCCCATGTTGGCTCCAAGCTCATTCCATGGCCCAGACTGGTAGCCAGGATTATGTGCCACCAAACCCAGCTCATCTTCAATTTTCTATTTTAATTCTGGCATATTAGCTAAATGTCTGTATTTTTGCCTATTTGATAGTCACAAAAAGTCACAATTTAGTGATATAACATTTGTGTTAACTAGTTTCATTTTCACATTTATTTCAAAACATCACCTTAGATATGATGAGAAATTTAATTTTTATTGGTTAAATTAAATAATTTATGGAAAAGAGTAAGGAAGGTGTAGTGATAGAGTGAAAGGGGAGTGGGCGCCAATCTGTAGTAATAGGGGAGCGGGCCCTGCTTTTCGTCCAGCCCAGCTCCCGCACGGCTAGCTTATACCCCGAAATAA
>LOEQ01002092.1:58246-72967 GCA_001685075.1 Bramus lutescens | reverse complement strand
TCCCCTTCCTACCATTACAGACTCTGGACCAGGGAGGAAAACAAACTCTGTCTTCTGTAAGTTGCCTTTGGTCATGGTTTTTCATCACAGCAACGGGAAGGCTAAAAACACCACTCTAAACCCTTGGCTCACTAGTGGATATTGGTTATATGTTGGTGACTGAGTGCAGGGAAAGGTTAGAGAAGGATAGGATGCAGGTAGTGAACACACGAGTCATGACAGAAGATATAAAGACAATGGTTTTTAGGCTTTTAGCGTTGTCCTGGGGCTTCTATTCTGTGTGTGTGTGTTGGTGGATAAGTCTGTAAAAGTATATTTGATAATAAAAGCGTAACATCTTGTGACAGTTCCACAGTTGCAGAATACCCTTTCTGACTGTACTGAAGTTCACTGGGAGGTATAGACTTTGGATCTGGCTAATCTCATTGCCTGATGTGTTCTATTTTATTTGCAAGTTATTTATAGTAAAGTTTAACAAAATATCTTTTACAAATTAAAAAGTTAAGAAACACTAAATGTATTAAACCTGTTATATTTTTATATTTAGGCATATGTGAGAGTGTGTGTGTAGCAATACCAGCTAAAAAATAGTGCCTTAATTTTGAGAGGGAGTGGTGGAAAGTGTTTGGGATAGGTTAGAGGGATGAAAGAGTGGAGGTAATACAATGTAATTATATTTTAATTAATAATTTAAAATTAAAAATAAAACAGAATTATGAAGGGAATATTTCTCAGGAAAGCAAAAACTTCAGTAAATCCAGTCAATTTGTTGATTTTTTTCAATAAAATGTTTGCAAAAAATAATAATATGACTGATCAAGTGGCTAGAATTTAATAGAAAAAGTCAATGTTGTCAATAATTTCTTAAAGTATTTTTTAGTTCAGAAATCTGAGCAATAATAACAGTTAACCTTTTTTGGAATACATTTGAAAGCTTTACGTATCTAAAACACAGAGAGTAACAGAAGGCCACATCTGGAGGATGTGTTAAGTTATACACTGTTATCTACACAGCGTGAAGAGTGATACTTCCTACTTTCAGACAGCACAGACATGTTAAGATAGGTGAAAGGAACTGCTTAGAGGGCACGATAAAGTTCCATTCAGGGCCAAATCTATGGACGAGGAAACAATGTCGAAGACAATCAGGATCATCATTCATGGAAAACTTTCAGGGATAGTGTCTATTTCAAATGTATCTAAACTAACGACTGTTATACTAATCTTCCACTTGTGGCATTTGTTATCAAATGTGTCTAATGAACAGGTGAAATCTGTCCAAGAGAAAACAAATGTCATTCGTTAGTTGGCTCTACTGTTACTAGATGGTCATACGTGACAGAAGAGGTCCTACTTATGAGTCATCCTTCCTCTTTACAATTCTCACAGTCGATTACAGATGATTAAAGAAACTTGAATGATCAGCTATCCCAGGTTACAAAATTTAATGTTTGGATTCAAATAAAATTTTAGTTCACCATTTTGTTTATGTTCATGTCCTGAGCTCTGCTGTGAGGAGCTGAGTGGGGTTTTGTGGATGTTTTGCTCATTTGTTTGCTTTGTTTTGTATTTTTAAAATTTTTTCAGCAGTGGATTCTTATTCAGAATCACATGGGCCTCAGTTTTCCCTTATTTGTGCCTGAAAAACACACAGTTTAAAATCCTTTCTAGGTTTAAGTTCTTTTGGTTTTCTTTTTATATTCCTCATTAGCAATGGGAGGATCAGTAATTGAATAAGAAGATAACTAAATTCTTGACCTTGAGCTGTCAAGTTCTGCCATTAATCTGGTTTTGGAAAGTGGTCAGCTAAATATATGCTGTTATCACAATCATATCACTGACATCCTTTCCTTGGCCTGTTCAGATAAGTGAAACTTACCTGCACTTTAAATCACACTGAATAAATACTTGTGGAGTGTGTGGGGGTCCTTCAAGCCATATCTAACTGTATGCATGGATAACTGTAAAATAAAATGACCTTTAAGCTCATAGAAACCAAACAAATTCCTCAGTAGCCTGGTAGAAAAACAAACAAACAAAAATGCATGCAATAATCCAACATTTAGAATCAACAGCTCCTTGTTGAAGTCATTTCTGGAGACCGAGTCCTCTTCAGTCTCTGGAATGAGGCTGGAAAGCAGATGCAGGTTTGGATTAGTGTAAGGGATGCATGAACCTGGTCTCGGCAGCTTCTCATGTCACCAGTCTCCCATTCTCAACATGTTTGGATTATTAAGGGTGGCTGTAGTTTTTCACATGGCTTTGAAATTTGTATCAGAGAGCGGAGCCAATCCCTAAGTAGAATGGTCACTGTAGCAGGTAAAAAAAGTCCTTAAAGCTTGAGTCAGAGGAAAGATGTCTCCATCTAGAAAATGCTAAATGTTTCAAAACTCGGAATTCAGCACAATTTGTATTTACGATGGTTTTGCTCAACTGTAAGATCTACAGTGAAAAGTGATTTGTTTATTTTTATGTTTCATTGTTTATGTCTTTTAGAATTATATTGTATTTCTTGATGTTAATCTTGCCTGTCTTCTATTTTAAGTGATCATCTATGTCACCAAAAAGGCCAAGCAATTATCTTACTGTCTTCTTAATACTTTTACAAATTCATAATACTGATTACTTTAATCATTATTCTGAGAATACAAAATTTGGAATTCATATTTTTAATTCATAAACAAATTGCCTTTGATTGGAGATTTGCTTTTTTTGAGGAGCTATTTAAATGCAAAAGCTATCATTTTTCTTGTCTGCATTAAAAGTATATCTATGTTTTAAAGTTGTAACTTACTTGGAATTTCAAAATGAAATGAATCAACTATGAGTTCCCCTCAGATACGAATTTTCTTCAAGGACATACTAATTTGGCTTTTACAGCTACTGACACATTTGCAATGCTTTCACAAGCAAACTTATTGGAAATCAATGAGCCAAGTGGATACAAAATGTGCATCTCCAACTGAGGAGTCAAATGTTAATTAGCCCCGTAATCACAACTTTTAAGCAACTTTAGTATACAATTTCATGAAGCAAGAACTCTGTGCCATTCTTACCTCTATGACGCCCCATGTGTGTAGTACCCTTTGGTTTTAAGGATCTCTGACGCTCTAAGCTTGTTGCTGTATCGGCCTTCAGGTCACCACTCACTGTTGCTTATGGCTACCAGTTGAACAGGATAACTCACACCAAATTCCATCAAATCCTCACCTTCCTGTGTGAGGTTTGTGTGAGCTCTTGAGAGCAGAACCGCAGTGTTGCTGCTTTCTACGCTCTTTGCATGCCATCTGGCCTGGGATGGTTTCCCAGCCGACATACGATGAGTGAAGAGTAGTGGATGATTATTGCTGGAATCAGTATTTTCGAGTCTCTCCAAGGCGCTTTTCTTGGTTTGTGGTTAAACGCCTGAGATATCAACTTATAAGAAGGAAAAGTTTATTTTGAGTCAGAGTTTTGTGGCTTTCAACCCATAATCACTGGGCCCATTTGCTTTGAGTCCTGTGGTGGAGTAGCCAAGTAAGGTATGGACCCATTTAGGGACGGCATGTGAAGTCAAAGGAGGTGGAAGGGTTGAGCGTCTCAAACTCCCGTGACCAGCACTTTTTCCTGGATCTTTTGTCTTTTTATAAAAATTTGACTTTATTTTTAATTATGTGCATATATGTGTGATTTGTAACCTGAGAGTCATGCCTGTGAAAGCTAGAAGAAGGTGTTAAACCACCTGGAGCTGTAGTCAGAGGTAGTTATGAGCTACCTGATGTGGGTTCTGGATATCGATCCTGTGTCCTTCTCCAAAAACAGTGCATGTTCTTAACTGCTGAGCCATCTCTCCAATTCTTAAACCTCACCTCATAAAAGCTCTCCCACCCTGTAATAGCACACAGTTGAAGATAATCCCGCACTATCAGAGTCTTTGGATATCTTTCCAAATCTAAATCATAACATCCACAGTTAAGGGGAAAGAGTATGGCAGTCACACAATAATCACCTAGGAACTGAAACCTTCTAAAGTGGAAGAGATGGTAGACTGGAATAGAATTTCAGTCTGTGTGATGAAAATAATCGTTTGGTCCAGAGTGAACTCAGTCTTGGAGTGCTCTAAATACTAAACTTTTCCTGAGAGCTTTATCTGTGTGTAGCTCATCTGTGTAACATGCAGAGTTGGGGATGGGTTCTGGGATGTCCATGCAGGTGTCTTCAGAGGCAATAAGATGCTTTCAGATCCTTGGGAGCTGGAGTTATAGGCAGTTGTGGGCCACTTAAGGATTTAGAATAAGCTGTAATCCTCTGGAAGAGGAGGGAGGGAAGTGCTCCTGACCACCAGGACATCTCTCTAGCCCTTCCATTCACTTTGTGTAAGTTACTTCAGTGTCTCTCAACTGGGAGAATTTTGATTTCCCTAGAAGAAAATTGATGGAGTCCACAGACATTTGTATTGTTAACAAATTAGAGAGGGGAGCACTGCTAGCGTCTGATAAGAGAGAGGCAGGCATGATGCTCATCTCAGTGGAGAGTGGTACCCACAGCAAGCAGCTGCCTCTCTGGAGTGCTGCAGGCATCCAGGAAACTAGAAACTGCCTCCTATTATTTTATCCTTCAAATATTGGTTTGAAATTTACTTGCTAATCCTACAATATTCTTTATAGTTCAGTAATTTGTTTAAATCATTCCACTATTCTTTTATTTTTCGAAAACTTATTAATCTTTTAATTCCCGAAGATGCAGGCTTATCATGCTTATTCATTTTTTTGTTAGTCTCTATGAGTATATAATGCAGCGATTCCTCTGAGCACAGTTCAGCTACATTCCATAGGTTCTGATACCATGTATTTTCACTTTTATATCTAGATATTCTCAAATTTGGTATTGGGGCTTTGTGCAATACAATGTGAAAATCTAAGGGTCTTGTTCTTTTAAAAAGATGTGTGTAAAATATAATGTACATAATTTCTTAAAGATGATTTTTGATGTAGTTTTAAGTCAGGTATTGCTAAGGTGGTGATGACACAGTAGTCATAAGAAGGACACAGATCAAAGGGTAGATAATACTTAACTTAATTTCTGGCATGCTATTTCCTGACATGATCTTTTGTCTTTGAAACTTTCAATTTTTTTGTCTTCCTCAGAGTGTGCATATGTGCATGCATATTTGTGTGTTGCTTTTAATAACTGAGAAGTTACTTCATTGCCTTCAGAATTGAAAGTTGTACCCATATCTAGGTTTGCTCTTATTTTCTCCCAGAAATTGATTTATTCTCCTTCCTGAAAGTCAAAAGTGTTCCCTTCATTATCTTGGAGAAAAACACATGTCCTAAAAAGTAAGAGCTATATCTTAAAAATTATTAAATTTATTTATTTATCATGCTTATTTGTGTATGTGCATGCATGTTTGGGTGCATGCCTGTCTGTGTGTGTCTGTATGGTAGGGAGGGAGACACACATGTGTCATGCTGCTTGTGAAGGTCAGAGAACAACTTGAAAAGCGAGAGAAAAACAAGTTGGTTTTCTCCTTCCACCGAGTGCTTACCAGGGATCGCATTAAAGTCGTTAGACTAACATTTGCCTACTGAGACATCTCTGTCCAAGAATACGTCTTTTAAAAAAATAAGTGTATAGCCAATAAAGTAACAATAATATCATAAAATGAGAAAATGCAAGTAATATAAAAATAGAAAAATAAGCTCTAAGAAGTTGAAGGGCAATAAATCTTCTGGCAAGAAATCATGATTTTTCAAAGGACTTCAATGGAGTATTGAAAGATTAGGACACAGAAGACTGAAGGTGAACAGAATTCAGGTAGATGGAAAGAGAAATTGCATAATATAATCATTATGCTCTGTCAGCTAATTTACTAGACTTTGAAAAGATTTAAGTCAGTATTTTTGTGTCCCTTACAATTCAGAGCTTAATCCTTTGCATTTAATAACAGCTAAGATAATTTTTATCCATGTACATTTCCATTCTCATTTGCAACATATCAATAAATCTAAATTGGCTTCAAGAATATAAATGGTTTTACAAGTGGGACATTGTTTTAAATTCACTGAAAAGTCAGTATTTCCCAGAAGATACAAAGTAGTAAGGGGAATCAAGTAAGTCATAGTAGCCTTGCTGTGACGTTGATTGTTTATACATTTGTGTGTGTGTGTGTGTGTGTGTGTGTGAAAATATTTGTGTTGTGTGTATCTGTACATGCAGAGAGGCAACAGATTATTATTGGATATCTTTTTTTCTGAGACAGGGTTTCTCACCAAATATAAACATTGGCTAGAATGATGGACCAGTCTATGTTCTTCCACACACCCTCTGTACTGGCAGTACAGACCCACCTCCACCCCTGTGTGTGTGGATGGTGAGGACCCAGTTTCCAGTCCTCATGTTTGCCTGGCAAGCACTTCATAAGCTGAGCTCTCTCTCTCTAGTACTTCCCTTATCATATTTTATAAAACGATGATTATTTTCAAGGCTGAGAAGAAAAATCCCAAAAGGTTTGCCATTGCATGATGCTGACTTTGAACTTGATTTAGAACCACCTACGAGATGAATGTCTGCTTATGTCTGTGAAGGAGATTCTAGGTTGATTGAGGTAGGAAGGTGTACTCTGATAGATGTCAGGAGCCTTCTGTGGATAAGAGTACAGCTGAGTTAAACAGAGGACACAATCTGGGTAAGCCTTCACGACTCTCTGTGTGTTAGTTATTTTTCTGCGGCTGTAACAAAACACCACGACAAGGAGCAACTAATAGAAGGGAGGGTTTGTCTGGACTTAAGGCTCCAGAGAGGTAAGAGTCCATTGCTGCATAGCAACGGACAGCAAACATGTCGTGGCAACAGGAAAAGGAAACTGGAGCTCACATCCTTAACAAGATGCAGATAGAGCAAACTGGGAGTGACGTAAGGCTTTAAACTCTCCAAGCCGACCTTCAGTGATGTACATTTTCCAGTGGCACCTTCTAGTCCTCCCCAAACAGCATCATCAACCCGAAACCAAGAGTTCAGATATCTGCCCCTATGGGAGGCATTCTTAGTCCAGCCACTACACTCTGCTTCCTGACACAGGTGCAGTGTGATTGGTCAGTTGCCTCAATCTCCTGCTACTGTGATATCCCTGCTGTGATATACTGTACCTTAAACTTAGGAGTCAAAATCATCCTTTCTTTTTTAAGTTCTTTTATAAGACTTTGCCTCAACCAAAAAAAAAAAAAAGGATGAATACAACCCTCTGATAAATGGTAATTAGATGCATGGTTTACAAGATTCTTGCTGAGTTTTATTCTACCAGGAAGGTCAGTTCTGGTCTTGAACTTCAAGTGGAAGACTGTATCAGTCGTGGTTTTCTAGGTGGACTCATCAGATTGACAGTCATAGTTGTCACAAGGTCATACAGCCATGGATGCCTGGATGCGGCAAATCCAGAAACCACAGCAGCTGCTCAGTCCCAGAAACTGGAAAATCAGAACAAGAGGGATCAATGGTGCAGTGCCAGCCTGAAGCTGGAGATCATGGAATATCCCCAGAGAGACAATGGGAGTCCCTATTGCAAGCATGGAGATATTGCTTTCTTATCCTTATTTAGTAGCAACAGCAGAAGACATAGCAGGAAGAAGTGGAGCTTGCACCGATTGGCTTGCATCCTCTCTCTTCCTGTTCTTCCATCTAGTACTCTAGCCTGCTGGCTGGTGCTGTACATGGCCAGGGCAGGTCTTTCCCCTTCAGTTGCTGTTCTGCATGCTAAATATAACTGGATAGACCTTCAGTGACATGGTCAGAGGTATGCCTTAATAATCTCTTAGGTATCTCTCAATCCAATCAAGTTGAAGATCAAGATTGATCAACACAAAACCTTTTTCTGAGACCTAGGTGTAATATAAATCAACCCCTTCCATTTCCCCCACCTCCACTAAACCCTCAGATTTTTACTTGGCCTTTCTATCTTCTATTTGTGGCTGAATTAACCAGCTAGAACACAAATTATTATTTTGTTTCACATTGCTATTACAAAAGTAGGATGAGTTAAAGTAAAATTTCCATGGTCATTCTCTTCCGTGAAATTCAGCATCGGAGAGCAGGAATTCGTCTTTACTTCCTTGGTAGTTCTGGAATGTGAACATGCTGAATCCGTTTGCATTTCTTCTTCTTATTACTCCTGAATAAGATATTAAAGTATGAGGGTTCTGATTTTGTTCAGTAGAGACTGGAAAAGAGCCATCATTTTATACCTCTCACTGAAACTATTATGTTTACAGTAATTTATTTTACCCTGTTCTTGTCAGCCTACTGTATTATAAGTATGAGGACTAGAAAAATAAGATACAAACTAGGCTCGTGTTGAAGGATAGTCACTGTGGTTGATGACTCTAAAACCTTGCCTTTTTCAGAATGATGGACTACTTCCCAATGAGTGTTTAGAGAATCTTGTTTTCCATCAGATTTGGTGATCTGGATAACAGAATTTGACTCAATTTGAGTCAGCCAAATCAGACTATCTATTGATAGTCCCAGTGTCTTCCTGCTGATAGTGTTTTTTCAAAAGGTCTGATGAGGAATGATCAAAGTCATTCCTTTTCCCTGAGTCAGAGTGCATCCTGGGTCTGTGGGCAGCCTCTGAAGAGGAGTAAGAAGAGAGGAATGCACAGCATATTTTTTAACACAGAGACTTGGGATCTTCCTGAGGCCAGTTCCCTCCTACATGCACCGAAGTCTCAGCGCCCCGTTTACAGTTGTCTGTTTTGCGCATCAAATGAGCTCACTGAAGCCTTCCTGCTGAATTGAAATTATTTTTCTGGGTAAGCCATCTTACTCTATACTTAATGTTGTGACTGAGAATAAGAACATGACTCACTACAGGGTACAGGTGATTTGGTGGAGAAAATGAGACAACATTTTAATAGTTGAAGGCAGCCCTTATCCATTTGCCTTCTGTTGTAGGAAGAAAGAGGAGCAGCCACGAATCTTGTGGGTATCGAGTATGCCAATGGGTGATGTATACCGCTCTCTGTCTGTCTTTCTCTGTCTCTCCTCTGCTGACTCTCTCATCTTCTTTTTCACTCTTCGGAGTTTACAGAGAGTTTACCAGAATTAATTAAATGATCTGTTGAGAAATAATTATCTAGGTATCAAGCCATGGAACAAATGGAGAGAAATCTAATGTGTTAATTCTGCCTATGGAATATGATATCTGTTTCCAGCTAGTCAACAGCTCCTGCTGTGTGGATAGTTCTTTCTGCTTCCACAACAGTCTCCTCGCATTCTAATAGCTCCAATTTAAAATACACGAGGAAACAAGTTTAAAGCCTTTCTTTGGGGTTGCATAAAACACATAATAACCTCTAATCACATTTTATTATTCAAGTTCTATGGGTCCTAACTGTCAAATCTCCGTTTAGTTCGAAATAAGTTTACCAACTGTCCAAATATCCATTTCCAGGTTTTGCCCGTGTTCTAAGGTTTGTCCAGTGTTATTGGAAGCTGCGTCAATAATGCACCAACAATACCTACAGAATTCAAAAGTCTGTCATAGATAAAAGGACAGAGAGAACAGCATAGATTCCCACTTCTCAGACAAAATTAATCTAGGTTATTTCTCCAGATGAACGTTCAGCATTTCATATTTAATCAAATTTAGCAATGTCTAGAGAATGTACATCTAAACTACTTTATTGAGGTGCTTAAAAATTAGAAAGGTAAATGATTTTCTTAAGTAGGTCATTCTCAGCTTAGTGTTTGGCTCTACTGAAGGATGAGTCCTGTCTAGAAAGTTCTGAGACAATGTCTGCTATCTATATTTTCTGTTCGATTTAGTAGCACAAGAGGTTATCTGAGCTGATACACTGACTTCATTACAGTTGTCCGGCGTTACTTGTATTCCAAAGCCTCTTACTGTCCTATTTAAATTTCACATACGTGTTTACCTTTAGGACAATAAAAAAAAACTACAGGATAAAATGGAAAGTTTTTTTTTTCTGTGTAAGATTCCGGGTCATTCTCATATGAATTTTCATCAAAATTAGACAAAGTTTCTCAATAAAAATATTTTCTTTCTTATTCTGAGAGGCTTTATTTTCAGATGATTTGGATGTGCGTGTCTGCTTTCTGAATCTACACCATTAAAGTGCTACACCATTTCGAGAAGCCAGCTCCATGTATTGGCTTCCTGGACCTACTGCAAACTGAGTATGTGAAAGCTATTGCTCCCTCCAGAGGCTCAGTCTTTAATAAGGAATCAAACATAAATGGAGGGCGCCTGTGCTGTGTAAGGGTCTCAGCTAGTTCCTATCTCTACGAATCCACTGAAATGTCTCAGCATATAACATAGTAACCTATGTTTTCCTAAGATTACTGATTTTTACATTGGTGCACTTGCTTTCCATCTTCCATGTGTGTGGTCCCCTTAGCAGTGTGGCTGGAATGGTTTCTCTGTCAAATTCCTGGACAACTTGGGCTACTGTGGGAATCTCTCAAAACTGATTCTCACAGAATGCATTCTGAGTCTCTAAAGCTCTTACTGGAAGACTACCCTTTTACTGACAAGAAAACTGAATTGAATGCCACTTTCCCTAGCTTTTCACACTTAAAAATTTATAATTGTTAAGTAGAGTGTAAGAGCTTTGTTCTTTAGACTTCTTGAATAGATCTCTCTCCTTATATAATGTTCTTTAGCTGTACCTACTTTGGCTACATTATTTTCATTTATATATTTGTAATGTTTATTATCATAGGAATTTACATTTAGTTCATTTTATCTTCTTTAAAACTGACATTTGTCCTCTGCAGAACCTGTAATTTATTTTCAGAATGTTACATTGTGTTGTGTAGCATGAAGCGATGTTTGATCTCTCACCTATTAACCTATTAGAATATAATTTAATGTTTCTTTCCTTTTTCCACAAACATTTATATTATATCATCATGTAAATAATCACTTGTCTAACATTGCTTATTAAGGGGAAAATTATTTAAATTTAATTTATTAATTCTATAGACTTGACCTAATAAGGGCTAACTTCTTAGATAATTTTATTCACTTGATACATAAAATTTATTGCACAATCATCCACATATCAGATCCTAGAATGCAGATGATTGGTTTGGGATGTCCTAGTTCACAAGTGGCTAAGAGGTATAAGTTTGGTGTCACTCTCACAGTATAACACACTCTACAGAGCCTGAAATTGCAATTATCTATCAGCTTTGGGATGGAGGTTATGCTGTCCACGTAATTCATAGACTTTTTGAGTCGATTGAGCAGGTTAATCGGAAGCTCAGATCGCATGGATCTCATCTTGTCTACTTTCCATCCTTTTTTTTCTGCCAGACACAGAATTTAATAGGTGTACAAAATAATTACTGAAACCTTGCAAGCAAGGCTAGAAGGGAATTAGTGAAGTGGTATTGGTTTTCTGTATCTGTTTTGCTGGTTACAGTGCCCTGGTACTCTCCGACTGTGGATTCTCTGGTAGTACGGCCTGCACTCCTTGCACACATGGACTGTGGATTCCCTGGTAGTATGGCGTGCACTCCTTGCACACACGGACTGTGGATTCCCTGTTAGTACGGCCTGCACTCCTTGCACACATGGACTGTGGATTCCCTGGTTGTATGGCATGCACTCCTTGCACACACGGACTGTGGATTCCCTGGTTGTATGGCATGCACTCCTTGCACACATGAACTGTGGATGCCCTGGTAGTATAGCATGCACTCCTTGCACACACGGACTGAGGACGCCATGGTTGTATGGCATGCACTCAATTCACACACGAACTGTGGATTCCCTGGTAGTACGGTGTGCACTCCTTGCACACACAGACTGAGGATGCCGTGGGTGGTTGTATGGCATGCAGTCCTTGCACACACAAACTGTGGATTCCTTGGTAGTACGGCATGCACTCCTTGCACACACTAACTATGGATTCCCTGGTAGTACGGTGTGCACTCCTTGCACACAGAGACTGAGGATGCCCTGGTTGTATGGCATGCACTCCTTGCACACACAGACTGAGGATGCCATGGATGTATGGCATGCACTCCTTTCACACACTAACTGTGGATTCCCTGGTAGTATGGTGTGCACTCCTTGCACACACAGACTGAGGATGCCATGGTAGTATGGCATGCACTCCTTGCACACACGGACTGAGGATGCCATGGTAGTATGGCGTGCACTCCTTGCACACACGAACTGTGGATTCCCTGGTAGTATGGAGTGCATTCCTTGTTGCAGTTTTTTTTTCCTAAAGCAGCGATGGTGATTCAATTTCATCTTTAATACTACAAGGTTGTGTCATTTTTTACTCTGAGGGGAAAATCCCTGAAGGCAGGGTGACTGTGATTAAGTTCCCAACGTTTCTAGTGTCTTGTCAGGGAACACTGCCTAGACGTGATGAGCCTTGACAGGCTGGCTTTGAGACCTTGCTGCACAGACAGATGAAGCTGTGTACGTCGGGACTGTTCCGGTTTTTAGGCATCTTCAGTGCCTGCAGTGCACTTGGCATGACTAGGGGCAATGTGCTTAGCAGAGGAAGATGTGGAGCCTTGGAGATAGGGACCGCTTCTTCCACAGCTGATCTCTTTTGTCATTTATCTTAGTTTTATTCCTCATCAGCAAATGGTGAGTGCATATATTTATGGGCACAGTGTGATGTTTTGATAGATGTCTGTGTTGTGCAATGGTTAAATTAAACTCATTAACATAGGTGTTACCTCACGGAGCTGCCATTTTTTACAAAGAGAACATTTCAAATCTACTCTTTCAGCAGTTTTGAAATGAGCATGATCTACCGCCAAACCATACTGTACAGCCGATCACTAAAGCATATATCTAACCCAGGGTTTGTGGCTTCCTACTGACACCTGCTCTACCTTTCCGCCACTTCTCTCTCTTATAAACAAATGCACACAGCTTTAAGGAATGGGCACTTGTAGAGAATACAAAAAGGGAACAGAGGAAATCGAATGTCCCACAACTTCCACGAGCTTTTGTCATTTATGCTTCTCTTTTCTGAGTTGTTCACTTCTAATTGTTCAGAAGATGCTCCATTTCCAGCATAGGTTGAAAGTAACAGCTGCATACCGTTGGCATCAGTGAGCAGTAATTGGCCTGCATTTGTCAGTGAGGATTACTTAGCACTTCCCTTGACTTGTAGTCAATTCTTCCTCAGTTTCCTACAATTATTGCTCACCCCCTCTACCCGTTTATGCACAGAAAAGAAGTGGGATTTTAGCAGTTCCTCATAGCAGTAAATCTTTTCCCTAGTTAAACATATTCTGATGAACAAATGGAGGGAAACACCAGGAAATGATTAATATGTACGCCATTGACTGCTTAATAGCCTAGTTGTAGAGAGAGGAGATTTAACAGGCATTGTCATAAACAGGGGAAAGGACACGATGCCAGCTAAGATAGAGGATTGGAATACCTGTGAAGGTGCAAGAGTTATGCTTCCTGGGTGTTACATCTTTGTCCAAAATTCCTTCTAAAATAGATATAATAAATAGATACAATGATCAAGCATAAGGAGATTATATACAGATGCTCATCATTTACTTATCAAAAGGTATGTGTGTGCACATGTGTGTATGTATGTGTTACCATATGAGAGAGACCCATTTGAGCTCTAAAACAAATTATCATAAAGCAATGTCTTATATTCCCAAGTTTGAAGGCTGGAAGGTAAAAACAGCTGCAGGTTCTTTGTTTGGACCCTCCTGGTAGTTCATGGTCAGGTGTATTAATAGAAGGAAACCAATTGTATTTTCTCTTTTTATTTTCTTTTAGTTGGTAAATAAAGCTAATGTGTACAGCATGATGTTTCAAGGGTAATTAACACTGAGAACACATTATTTGTCATACTTCATTTTTCCTTTTACAATTTTATACTTGCATAAAATGAATCTTGGTCATATTCAAACCCTCTTACTCCTCCAACTTCTTCCAAACTCTTACCTGATATCCTCACCAACTTCATATCCTCTTCTATAGTAGGAGGCCACTTGCTCCTTTCCCGGCCACCCAGACTCCAGAAATAACCACACAGAAACTGTATTAATTAAATCACTGCTTGGCCTATTAGCTCTAACTTCTTATTGGCTAGCTTTTACATCTTAATTTAACCCATATTTTGTTATTTTATGTTTTACCATGAGGTTCATGGCCTACCAGCAAGGTTCTTGCATCTTTGTCTCTGGCAACTCCATGGCTTCTCTCTGACTCCACCTTCTTTCTCCCAGCATACAGTTTAGGTTTCCCTGCCTAGCTCTAATCTACCCTATCACAGGGCAGAGACAGTTTCTTTATTAACCAAAGGTATTCACAGCATACAGAGGGGAATCCCACATCCCTCTTCCTTTCTGAGATGTGTTCATTACTGCTGCCTTTATGTGCATGTCTGGGCAGCTGTCCAAAAACTGACATACATGCATTTGCGTGTGGCACTTATGAAGCACCACCCCCTGAAGAAAACTGACTTCATTCTCCAGTAGCCATTGATTGTTAATAGCTCTCAGGTAAAGGTAGGACCTTATAAGCCCCTCCACTGTCCACTCTGAAATGTTGATTGGCTTCATCTTGTGAAGGTCTTGTGGAGGCAGCTGTAAGTTTATGAGCACCGTGGTCTTGTCATATCCATTTATTAGGAGCACTCCCTAACCTCTGGCTGTAGTGAGTAGGGAGCACAGGCTGCTTTCGTCCCACCCAGCTCCCGCACGGCTAGCTTATACCCC
>LOEQ01002092.1:27190-47747 GCA_001685075.1 Bramus lutescens | reverse complement strand
CAACACATATGTGCTCCAGCAGGATTTACAGGATTACACATGTACCAGCTCATTTTATCCTCAACACATATGTGCTCCAGCAGGATTTACAGGATTACACACGTACCAGCTCATTTTATTTTCAAGCCTAGCCCATGGGGCTGGCACTTCCATCATCTCTTTTAGGAAAACTAAGGGCAAGAGAACTTAATGCCTGGCCCAGTGGCAGGAGGCCAGTGGAATGGGTGGGTGGCACAGTAGGCATCAGAAGCCATGTTTATCTTACACGGAACAGGTTTCTGATCATTGTCCTTCTGTCTGCTTAATGTGTAGCAAGTGCCACCCAGTACGCTTGTTTCTCCTGCTGCCCCTTCCAGCACGTCTCTGGGAGTAGACCAGACTAGGGCTGATGAGGGAGTGAAGACAAGCACGCAGAGAGAAATAACTGGTGTCAGGTTGACTGGGCACTCTGATGGAGAAACCATAGCACCCAGGATGTCCAGCATGTTTATTATACACAATTCAACTGGGAGGCAGGGTTATTGCCTACAGAGAAGGCGTTCATGTTGTACAGCTGGGTTAAGGAGACAGGTTTAGCTAATCTGTGTTGAGGGACCAGCCTTCAGGCCACAAATATCCGAGCAGGGAGAGCAGGCTGACATTTTATGCGTGCCCTGCTAACAATCACACTCAGGCCAAGAGGGAAGACTTTACCTTTTCCCTGAACCTGGCTCAGGGAAGGCTTTGTCATTTTTTTCCCTTGGCTCCGAAGCTTTGGTGGCCTTGACTTGGCTGTCTACAGCACACACATTCACACAGAACTCATCCACTCAGGGTTTCCTCCATATCCCACACCCTACCATCCAGATAATCAAGTAAAGCAAACACAATGGAAATATCAAATTATCTGCTTCAGTGAATTCATCTTCTCACTCCCTTTATATTCAATTATTAAGACATTTATCACCTGGTGCAATAAAAAAGTTCCTGTACACTGAAGTGATAGGCTGGGAACCAGAGTGTAAGTTAGGTTTGCTCTGCATCTCCCTGGGCTCCAATTGCCTTCCTTCCAGATGATGGTTTTGAATACTTTTTTTTTTAAAGCTCAACAATGTTAAGAATTAAATTTGATTTCTAAGATAAAATGAGAAAGGAACAAGATAATTGTATGGAGATAATTTTCCACCCTGAATGCCTAGGAAAAGTTGATTACTTCTTTTATGGGAAATTGTTCACGGAAGATTCTGATTGTCTGCCATTTTAAAGGTATTGTATGCTATAGGATATGGAGATATTTTTATTAAAGGGAAAGCAAGGATTTTAATACGTGAAAACTGCAAGGCACAAATTGCAATTTATTGAACAATGTGCAATTTCATCTACTTTCCAGGAAAAAGGGGATTCTTGTTTTCCATTTGAGGCTAAAAACTTGGGAAACAATTTCTGACTTATTGTTCAAGACAATAGGTGCAAACCAGAGAGGAGCAGGAGGCTGGCAAGGGAAGGCCTCCATTTCCACTGTGAGGGACTAATTAACAGCAATGTGACTGTCCCATTTACAAGAGACTCAGGTTATGTGATTTGGGAACAGTTCTTTGTACCTGGGAGGAAAAGAAAGGGTAACTCGGAGAACCATAAATGGAAAAGAATTACAGATCTGGTGTCGAAACAACATGAGGGTTATCTTTGAGAGAATGCAGTAACACGCTGCACTGGCTTTATAACAAATTCCTGGAAATTAGTTAGAGGAAGGAAACTGAAGGGTTGCCCAGATTGCTGTGGAACATGAGATTTCTAGGAACTCCATTGCTACACAGAGATGCTCTGCATATAGTAGAAATTCAGGTGTTTATACAACAGATTATTCGTCACCTTGATCAGCACCTCAACTCCAGCAAGGAAGCAAATGGAGACAGGGGAGGCAGCAGAGTGTTCAAGAAATCTGCAGATCTCATCTTGAGCTTAAAGCAAAATCAAAGCAGTCTCTATGAGGCTTTCAGGGAAACTAGAAAGTTTTGATAGCCATATAATTAAAATATATCAAAGAAATGGACTTGTTTTGTGTGACTGCTTCAGAAAGCACCTGTCACAAACTCACACTCCAACAGTTGAGCTCTGGGGTGGTGCTGAGACCATTAGGGGAGGATGAGGAGAGATGGAGTGTCTGCTAGACTGTTGAGGAGCTACCAGGATGAAAGATTCTTACATTCACTATTTTTAATGCCCATTTTACTCTAATGCAATCACACTCTCCGTAATCATCAGTGAGAAACATCTTAATAGGAAAAGCATGCTTATTCTGACAGTTGCCATGGAGATCAACAACTATGTCGAGGTCAGGGTCTTACAGCTTGCAGTAGAGCAGTGAGGATGGGAAGTGCTTCTTTTAACTTGAGGTATGAGTTTGGGGCACCTCTCTGTTCTTCCTAACCGTGGCTCAGCAAAATAGTCTTAGAGATGAGTGGGGTAGAATGTGACTAGAGATTGAAGCTGCATTACCCACACTTTTGTGGAAAGTGAAGCAACAGAGAGGCCAAGCAGAGAGAGCTGCTGGGTTAGGATGCCATTTGCATGGAAGGCCTCTCTACTATTCAGCTCCGCAGGGAGTTCTGAAGGACAAAGGGGAACTAGAGCCAGCTCTTTTGCATTGTGGCAAGCAAGATGAGTTCCTAGACATCCCAAAAGGTTAGACGTTGCTACTACAGAGCTGCTGACCTTGTGTAAGGCAGCTGCCTTATGCAGACCTCTGCGAAGCTGAGAACTTGAAAAATTTCTGCCAGCTGTGTTTGCAGCACCTTAGGAGTGGGTTTTTTCTCTCCTGGGGAGGGGTCTGCATTGTACATGATGGTGCCCAGAAGGAATGTGGTCATTGTGTTTGTGAACCAAGTTCATTACAAATTCTCTTCACAAAATAAAAAGTCCTAAAATGATTCTTTTCCATCCATGCGTATGTGATCATGGCTGTTCCTGCTAATGGTTTTGTCCTAATGTTGATATCTAATGGAGCCTGTACCCTTTGTCCTAGCTGCCAGATAGATAACTTCAGCACACTTATCACTGGCGCCTTAAATAAGTTTTAACAACTTGATCGCCAAATCCCCTTCATTGTGTTGGTTTTCACTCTTATGTAACTTGCCCAATCATAGCAACCAAAACAACTTGAAACAGGGAAATACGAATGATCTATAAGACAGTCAGAGATCCTATTCATCTGGCAGTACAGACACGTGTGGATTGTCTGCTAATATTGACCCAGACTGTCACTTCCCATCATTTTGAATCTTCCTTTGACAAAAATTGTATGGCATCCCTATTACATAATCTTCCCCTGAACACCCCCAAATGAATATTTTTTCAAGTAAAAGAAGCAAAACACCATGATTTGCAGGAAAAATTTAATTGCTTACTTAGGATCCCACTGCCATCTTGCTCCTGTAGCTTCAGTTCTGGGTTCTCCCACTTATTAAAAATGAAAGGTTGGGGAAGTGCATGCCGTCTCTGACATGTAAATTTCCTTCACTGTCAGGTGTCCCATTAGTCTCTTGGATTGTTTGGAGGAACAAATGGTTGTGGAATCGTAAGCACCTGATGTGTGATGCGTACTTGTGTGGATGTGTGTTACAGTCACAGGCTTGTCTTCACTAAAGGAGCCTAATGAGTTGAGAAGCGGCCCAGTGAAGGGCATGAGAGTCAGGCAACGACTCTCAGTGGATTAGTAGGTAGCAGTACCACATAGGGGTACAAGAAACTGCTGAAGAAAGACATCATTCTCCTTGACTTAGATTGGTCTTATCCTGGTACTTCCTGGCATTGGCCCATAGGCCCATATGTGGAATCTGGGCCATGCTCCTTCAAAGTCCCATGGCTACCACTTCCACAGTTTACCCTGAAGACTGAGAAGCTGTTCAATCACATTAAATAGGTGACAAGCTGCATCTCTCATGGTCTGTAGGTGATTTTCTGAGTGTTTGACTGTCTATGAATAGGCCACAATGAGACCCTTTATAACTCTCTTTATACTTACTAAGTCAATTCTTTGGAACATAAATTCCAGTATCAATACACGCAGCAATTTCCCTGTGGCATGAAAGGAAATAAAGTCATCAAATAGTCTGGTCACTTAGTGATCTTGGGTAAGTACTTTGTCTTATTGAAAACTGTCTCCTGGATAAATTATCAGAGCCAACTGCTGACGTTAATTTGTAAATGAAATCTGAATAATGAGAAGAAGTGAGGATGCAAAATGGGATTCTTTTTCCATTAACGTGAACTTTACCTTGGTGGGTGTCATTATTAGAGGCAGAGTTGTAACCATATGTAAAGTAATAAGCATCCTCTTTAAATGGAAACTCCTAGGCCAGTTTATCTGGCAGTCCCCACTGACCACAGATACAATGCACTGACCACAAGTGCAATTCACTGACCTCAAGTACAATTTCCACAAAAAAATAATAAATAAGAGACCCACTCACCAAAGCAGGACCTAAAAGTAGGAAGCCCTTGTTGCTCACCTTCAAGTTGTGGTTCTGCCTCAGCGGGGCAGTTGTTTCCCTCACAAGGAGAGAGAGTGACCGCAGGCAACCTTTCCTTGTCTAGAAGGATGACAGTATTCCGTGTGAACCCTTCTGCGGCAAGCTTCTGACGTTGGTGAAAGATGGGCACATCTTATTCTGACAGGCTCTGCTGGAGGCAGAGCACAGCTGCAGACCCGTGGTGGTTTCCAGCTCTGGAGCCTGCAGATACCTTTGGTAAGCACAGTTATGCGTGAAACAGGACATTTGTTTGTACATACTTCTCTTTGACATGACATTGTTGCTGTGTACCCCAGCAAAGCTTGGGGCTAAGTGAAATCATTAGCAGGGATGACCAACTTGCCTTCATGTTCCCCCTCTACCTTCTCATTTCTTTGTATTTTGATGTTGGAGAGAAAATATGAGCAGTAGGATTACCATAAAGGGGGAAGCACACTATTTATGACTGTTATGTGAGGAAGCCGCAATCTGCCTTGAGTCTGGGCAGGACAAGAAGGTTGGGATTAAAGATGACCTTTGAGCTTAATAGCCTTGGGAGGAAACCGTTGTTTTGGCTGTGAGAACTGTTTTGTAAGTTATTGGCCTGGTTTACTATGATGTTGAATGGCTGGAGAGAGAGGGCAGGGGGGACAGCAGCAGAAAGCTACATTGTGTCCACTTACTGTCCTCAGCATGACAAGTTGCTTGAACTTCACCTTTCTCCCCTTATGATTTCTCCAAAGTGCCTTTACATACATTATCCCCCCCCCCAAGACTAACTGGTTGGATTATGTCAGTCCTTGACCATTCATGATCCATCCTGTGGTCCTCAGTTTTCACATCTGTAAAATGACGCCAGCAGTCTGTGAGATCTAAACCTTGGCCATGTAACTCTTCTGTTTTATTGCTTACAAAAGAATAACTGTTAATCATGACAACAGTAAGGCACCTCACAGCCAAATAAGCAATATGAGGAACATCCACTTCTGGCAGTCTCAGTTTTTAAAGGTAGGTCCTGCTGTGCACGTCTGCAAAAATGATGGCATCGCCACCCAGGGGAAATGCGTCTACAAAATAAGTTAAGCAAAAACAGAAGTTCAATTGCAAATACATGCTGCTCCGGTTGCACAGTGGGCTATTTGGAGAAACACTGTGGGCTGTTTAGTGTTCTTGGGTTTAATGTGGGAGAGGCTTCACTTTTGTGTTTTCATACCTCCTCTAAAATACACAACAGCATAGAGTTTATTATGTTCTTTGGAAGGAAAAGAAAATTCCTTGCTGTCACTTTTAAAAGATTATTTTAAAGTTTCCAGGTTATAGGTTTTATACATTGTTTAGAAGGTTTCCTTATAGAAAATTGTGTATTTATTAAAGTAGCTGTCGGCGAGTTTGTATGTCCAGTACTATGGAAAAGGGAGCCTTTTCCTTTTTCAGCTAATAGCAAGTCTACCTTTCCAGTTTCACTTCCCACACACACACAAAGAATAAGCCACAAGAGCAACATTTGAATCACTCCATAGTCCTCGGATCTTTCATACCCTAATGTAATCTGTTATGAAATTCTTAGAGTTCAATTTTTTTCTTCAGAAGTAATCTTACCTCCTCTCACATGTGCATAGTTTTACTCCTAGACAAAAGCCCCCTTTCTGAAGAACTGGAATAGACTGCTGTCTGTCATATCAACTTTAACAAATGTCTGTTGGAACAGAAGCTCCACAGCAGCCAGAATGCCCTGTAAGAATGTGTGAGGCCTCATGTCAGACTCATCCTTTAAGTTTTGAATTCTCTCGGATCTCCACTAAAGAACAAAGACTCTCCTTGTCCTTGCAGTATCCAACCCATGGGTACCACTCAAGCCTCACCCCTTTCTTGTTCTAATCTTTACATACTTTTCCCTCAGATACCTGACTCTTGCTGCTCTTTGGCTTTCTCTGCCTTGGGAACTGTATGACTTTATTAAGTTTGTTCCACTATGCCACTCATGTATTCTAGTATCTTACTCCCATTTACATTTTAAGCATCACTTATCACTCTTACTATAATCCTTATTATATTATGATGCCCCTTCTGCTACAGTATACTCTCCAAGATAATGGGATATATCTCTATATTGCCATACTTCATATATAGAAAGATAATGACCAATAATGACTTGAATAATTCTCAATCACAAGTCCTACAGCTTTTATTTATGTTTATCTTTTAAAAAACCCAGGTGCTCACTCTTTTGTCTGCTGACTGTAGTATTTGCTTTGCCAAATCTGATTAGTATGAGAGAATAGATAAAATTCCCTTGTTGAGCGCTGTTCAAACCTCCATAAGTTATCAATTCTATCTATTTCTATGGGCAAGACAGCAGGCTATTCCAGTACTTCAGAAAGGTGGCATTTGTCAAAGAGGAAAACTACGGACGCATGAGAAATCATAAAATTATGCATACATCTGAAAAAGAAATAGAACTATAAGAATTTCGTAACAGACTATATTCAGGTATGAAAGAACAGAGGCGTACGGAGTGATTCAAAAGCTTTTCTTGTGGCTTATTCTTTTGCGTGTGCAAGAAGGGTCAACTTGCTATTAACTAAAAAAGAAAAGGCGCCGCTTTCCATATTATTGGAATATAAACTTACTGACAGCTGCATTAATGATAACCTACTCCCATCTTCATATGAACTCCAAAATTTAGTTATTTCTGTTTTCTAGTACGTTCCCAGACCCCACACCTCTAGCCTTGGATAGTCTCTTTCTGTTGTTCATCCAGATACTTAAGGAGCTATGTATTAATTTAAGTCATGTTTCTCCTACTTCAGATTTTGCCATGAAAATTCTAGCTACTTTTTTTTGAACCCATAAACTGTAATATCTGTTTTCTTGAATAAGTGAGTCTAATGTTGTTTCCTGAACATTGCCTCCTAGGGCAAGCGTGCCTGGTTGTTTTCCTTCTTTCAGCTGCCAGTTACCTATTGCCATTCCCCAGAGTCTGAAAGCCACTATGCTCTATATATACTTACAGAAGATAATTCTGGATTATTTAAGGTGGGAAGGTAAAGCAAGTCATTTACTTCAATATTGCTAAGAAAAAATAACCCAGTGAAAGACTACTGCAGCCAGAGCTTGGCTGACCTACCTGTCAGCTTGCCTGCCTGCTTGTGTGTCTTCCTTCCTTCCTTCCTTCCTTCCTTCCTTCCTTCCTTCCTTCCTTCCTTTCTTCCTTCCTTCCTTCCTTCCTTCCTTCCTTCCTTCCTTCCTTCCTTCCTTCCGTCTATCTGCCGTCTATCCTGCCTGTCTACCTTCCTTCAAGACAGGAGCAAATAAATAAATCAGGCTACACATGGCACCTGACAATGTGACTAATTGTCACCTCCAGCGATTTCAGTTTCTTTATAGATTTAAGGGAAAGGATTTGGTTTTTCACCTCTACCAGGTGGAGTTGGCTGACCTTGAACAGGTCACTATGAGCTTTAATTTCATCATCTGTTTCCATGGAAACTGGACGTCCTGCTGCTTATCACAGAGATTGCATCAAGGATTAAATGTGGTCATGGATATAAATTTCTCCTTCTAAAAACCCACACTCCAGTGAGAGGATATTTTTATTTACATCATGGTTATCTCCAAAAGTAGGGCGTTCAGAATGGTAATGACTTCCCCTTAATCTGTCTTGTGTGTTTATCTTCCTGACTTCTTCAGACACGAACATTTTTTCTCTTGATATAAAGTGTGCCTGTTTAGATTAAATTTTCATTTTAATAACAGAAATATAAAATACAAGTGTCAACAGAGATGTATTTTTCGTGCACAAAGAGGTCTAAACTAGCACACCTGAATATGGTTTACAGAAGACATCAGGCACTCAGGGTATGTCTGCATTCATTCATTCACTGACTCACTCATTCATTCATGTTGCTTTCCCCTACACCTCTGATTTCAAAGATAACTGCTAGTCGTTCAGTGATGATGACCACAACAGCTGGGAGAAACAGAAAGGAACAAAATAGCTTTGTTCAAACCAGATATGCTCATTTTAATCAGGCTTCCTGAACACTCTACAACACTTATTTCTTCTTACTACATTGATCCTAATGATGACATATACCCATCATTAAGAATGGAATATTTCCTCTTATTCTTAAAGTAATTTACTATAAAAATATGTTTTTTATCAGACACCTACAAAATTAAGACTGAGAGCTAAAAATATACTTTCAGTTGCTGGCAAGTACCTTTTCTTTTTCAATAAGGAATTCTCTGCCCCTGTGGAATGTAAGGTATTTTATGAAACCTGCACATATTAATTTTTAGCAATGAGACATTCAGTGACAGTAGGTAATATGTCTGCCACCTAGAAACTGATAAGCACGAGACTCAAAGTGAAACTTGCCTACTCTCCGAAATTCACTGTTTAGGGTTTGTTTCTGGGAATGGTACCTCAAAAACGCTTTGAAAGCAGTCCTCAAAGAAAGTTCTCAAGAGTGCTGTTTTGTTTGTTTGATTTTAGCATTGAATTTTTTCAACATTTATATGCATCTTAGAAGTTACCCTGTTGTGATAAAAATGAATCTGGTCATAATAAAATTCATGACGGTATCAGAATGCTGCATACTTGCGCACACGCACGCGCAAGCACTCATGCACGCACGCACACACACACGCACCAAATTCAAGTACATGTTTTACTGATTCCTGTAGCAATGAACAGCATTTGTCTGATGACCAAGAAGAAATGCCTGATGACAAAGAGAAGCAATTAACTTGAGTGTGCACTTGCCATTCAGACTTAGAGACAGTGAACTCCTTCTAGGCTCTGTTTCTGTCTCAGTCAGGCTATTTGTATTCTCATCAAAGTGCTTGGAGGTATGAGGTTGAAACTAGGGAAAACACTACTGACGAGGACAACATGTTTTCCTTCTCATTTCTGGAAATTATAGATCAAGGCTTTTATAAATTTAATTCCCTTTCCCATTGATAAATGATAAATTAAAAAGTTTTATCTTCTTCCCATGAATATTCTCAGTTTTAAAGAGCTTAAAGTGCATCTTTAAGGTTTTCCCAACTCTTCTCTTTTCTACCAAGTGGCTAATAAGTGAGAGATGCCCAAATGCCCTGAGAAATGAGCTTGTTAAGGGAATACTGGGATCCTCAAATGGATCCGCTTACAAAGCAAAGGATGTTTTGCTGTGGAAGTAATTGCTCTGTAATTTAGCAAGCATCAAGTGGGACTATCCTTTGGTCAGCTTTACAAACTGGTTTGCTCTGCACATCCTGCAGTCACCCTAGTTTTAGTGTGTCTAACATGGTGGCAGGGAGCCCAGTCAGGAGGCTGTTGCTGCACCTAAACCTGTTTCTCTGGACTCGAATGCATCCGCCACTTGGATGCCAAAATAATATTTCCTGAAAAACAAGTCCACTCATTTCCCTACCCCTGAAAAACCCCTACTGGATCCCTGTCTCCAGTTCACACGCTTTGTGGGACTGAAGCCAAGCTCCATTACGGTGTACTGACGGTTCTTCATGTTTTGACCCTGTCTGCTCTGCTAGCGGCATTTTCTGATCCCGTCCCCCTACGTGCCATACGTTCCAGCAACACTTCGCTTCTCCTCACTCCCCAAATATAGCAAACACTTCTCCATGTTTGCCTTTAGCTATGCCTGGATTGCTCTGTGCCCAACACCTTTTGTACCTGCCACAAGCTTTCTTTCACTCAGACTGCACCATTCTGGCCCCTGGGTGAAGTCAGTAATCTATGTCTCTATTCCTTTTACATTCTGCTCATATCTGAGAAAGATTAATACATTTCAGCACCCATTATCCTGTATCTTAACGTCAGTCTTCAGGACTAACCTTTAAATTTAGGAAGCCATGGCATCATAATCCTTGTATTAGGAATGGGTAACATTTTGGTGTGTGCTCAACCCTGGTACTACTACATACTTACATGTTTCATTAACTCCTTTCATTAAAATTGTGAGACTTATTCCCACGTCATTGATGGATGGATGGATGCTCAAAAGTGCTAAGTAAAGGCCTAAATCAAAACAAACTTAGGAATAAAACATAGTGCTAAGACTTGATTCCATTCTGGACACCAAAGCCCGGATGTTTTCCATATCTTGTTCTTTCCTCTGAAATTGAGTTTAGGCTGTCATTAAAAATTGCAGTCACCATCTTCAGTACAAGATGGCACAACTGAAGCTAATGTGAAGAAAGTCCCATAGGAAGCTTTTAAGGGGATTCCCTGTATTGTTTAGAGCTAGCTCCCTGCTTGGGAGTCAGGTGCAACCACTCTGTCAATAAAGCTTTAAACTAATCCATTATTCCTTTATCCCCAACCATGGATTTTTGGTTTCAATTCCAACAAGGCAAGTTTCAGCAAATGAAGAGATGAAATTATGGGACCTAGTTGAGCCTGCCTATGATGTTTTCCTGACACGCCTGCCATCCTAAAGTCCTAGAGCTAATCTCAAGTACCACACACAAATGATTTTATTCTTGAAAACGTCTACAAAAATGAACTTGTCTGTTCTGTTTCAAATTTTGTGAGATATTTGAAAATGTTTATTTACTAATAGAGCTCCTGATTGTGTGCTGTCAAAATTGGATCAGAAGAAGAAATACACCCACACCTCATATTGAATCGAATAGTTTCAGCTTGATTGATAAAAACAAGAGTGTACTATGTCATTGTTTGAAAAAAATGCTTTTCACTGCTCTGTGCTGTGTCAAACCCCCAATTCATGCTTCTAATTTTTTGTTCTTTGAGAATTTTTTTTGACATTTTATTGCACCGCCCAACTCTGCTCAGATCTTCTAACCCTATCTATAATGCAACTTCTTCTTCTTTCTCTCTCTTTGAATAAAGAAAGAAAAGAAAAGAAGAGAAAACAAAATAAATTTAAGTAAGTAAACAGAACAAAATAAAAAATATGGATTCTGAGTTGTGATAGCCAACTTCTTCAAAGTGTGACGCCTGTCCTGGCATATGGCCGCTATGCCCAGTGTCACTCCACTGTAAAAAACAAAACTAATTTTCCTCTCAGTTATTAATTGCAAACAACTTCTTGGCTAGGGGTGTGCTTTGGCTCACCACCTCCCCTCAGTGCTGATATTTGTTTGCCTTGAGCTTGTATAAATCTTATGAATGCTGTCTCTGTGAGTTTGCATGTACATCTGACCTATTGTGTTTGGAAAATGTTCTTTCCATAAAATCTTTCACCACCTCTGTCTCTTCTTATCACCTCTTCCTGTTCATCATAGATTCCTAAGCCTTGAGGGGAAAGCTGTGATAAAGACATCCTTTTCAGAGAAGAGCATTCCAAAGTCTCTTATTCTCTGCATGTGGGTGTCTATGTTAATTCCCATCTACAGCAACTAAAAAGAAAAAAAAAGGAGATTCTCTGATGAGTGTTGGTATCATGCAATATGTAGCCATGCCATTGTCTCCCATATTATATAATAACTCTAGTAATTTCACTTTATTTTATACATACAATATGTAGCTGGGACATTATCTCCTATATCATATAGTAACTCTAGTAACTTCAATTCATCTTATACATTAGGAAGTTTCTAATAGCAGTTTTCATATTGCCTTTTCTCCATTCTTGTTTAGCTTGAAGTATTTTTAAATCATTTATTTTTTGAGATTGTAATACAGCTATATCATCCCACCTTCCTTTTGCCTTCCTCAAATCCTCCCATATACCCTTTCTCACTCTCTTTAAAATTCATGGCCTCTTTCTTCATTAATTATTGTTACACACACACACACATGCATATACATATAAATTCCTAAGTACATAAATATGTTCTACTCAGTCTGTGATAAAGTTATTTATATGCATGCTTTCAAGAATTATTTCTGATTTTGTGTAACCAGTTGGTTTGTTTCTCCTTGGGTGAGACTATTTCTCTTGTTCTCAGCTTTCCATAGCTGACTTTAGTTCTTTGTGTAGGGTTGAAACCTCCTGGGCTAGGCCCTGTCCATGTGAGCATGTCTTTTCAAGGGGCCCTTAGTGAGTCACTCAAATTCATTATTCGTGTTACATTCTTGCTTCTTAATGACGTATGGGATCTCGTGTTCTCCAGTCACATGTCCACTTTAACATGAACTCTTACCTGATTTCAATCTCTCATTCTTCCCTTTGGGGGTTAGAATGGTTTCTTCAGCTTATATAGAGTGAATAAAAAGATTTTGTAAGGTTTTCATCCTATCATCCATTCTAGGCCTGGAATCTTCAGCTTTGCAGGTAGGGGAAGAATGTTAGCAAAGGCAGAGATTGTGTTTTATGCCTAGAGAGTTGAAGAAGTGGCCATGACATAGCTCTGGATTACCCAGCATCCATTTGCTGCCAGGACTTCAGTTGATATAAAACTCTCCATAGAAGCCACATATGTAGACTTATTGATGTAATGATCAATTGTGTAGATCCCCTGCTGGGAAGAATTCTCTCATAAGGGTAAATATTCCTCAGTTGATGTCATGAGTGGGTCACTTCACTAATGTCTCGTCTAGGAGAAGATCCTTTTCTTTTCCCACACAGCCAGTTACACCTTCAATATCAGAGTCATGAAGAAAGCAGAGGTCTTTTGCTTTGTCCTTCAGAGGTCTAAGAACCAGAATGGAGTGAGCATTATTGATTCTCCTTTATGTACACTATCACATCACAGCCTCCATGACCGATTCTAGAAGGCAACCTGATTTCTAAGTCTACATAAAGATGGGCAGTATTTTCCACTTTCTCCGTGTCTCATGCTTTAGCTGGCACAGGTCACAGTCTTACAAGAGCTCTGCACTCACCCATACTCAAGGCACATCACTAGAAAAGGACTGCTGGCTTGCTCCATTCAGCAAGCATGCAGCCAGGGAAGATGCTAATCTCCATCTCTTCCTTGACAATGATCATTATATGATCATTGCTGTAAGAATCGCCCTCATTTTGGCTTCAGGAAGTGAAGTTATTCTCCATTCTCCTAATCCAGAAATGCAGAAGGGAACTTACTATCCTTTTTGAGCAGTGAATTCCTCAAAAGACCTAGTCTACTTCTAGTCAAAAGAAAAAGCTACCTCATATCTCTAGTCCTTTTTCCAAGTTAACTTGCAAATAATTGGCCAGATCATAGTTGGTGGTTATCCCAGCTCTCAGTAAGCCCCATGTAAGGCACATGTCTCCGATTATAGGAAGCCCATTCAGAGTGCTCCATGTTGAATACTTACATGTTGGATTCAACGACAACTTGACCACACAAAAATCTATTTTAAAAGTTCATTACATTTGGAGAATTTCCGAATTAGATTAAATTAGTCACCTTTCTGATGATTGTCCTAATTAGATCTCCCAGAGGATCCTACAGTTGGGTCATATGGTATTTCTATTTGTAGATTTTTGAGTAAGCATTGAACTCATTTCCATAGTGACAACACCAGTTTAAATCCCTCCCAACTGTGAATAAGGATTCCTTTCACCCCACATCCGTGCCAGCATGTGTTGTCAGACATTTTCTTTATGATGGCCATCTAGAGATGAGGGTGGGAGATAATTTCCAATTGCTCACAGTTTACTTCTCCCCGGTAACTAATGACATTAGATACATTTAAGATGTTTTAGCCATCTGCATTTCTTCTTTTGAGAACTCTCTGTTCATATTGGTAACAGAGGTTTTTTGTTTGTTGCTTTTTGTTTTTTTATTGGTTTGTTTTTGTGGAGCTTTGTGTTCTTTATATATACTAGATATTAATCCTCTGTCAGATGTATAGATGAGTATTTTTTCCAATTCCATGGGACTCCTCTTCACTTGATTGGCTGCCTCTCTTGTTGTAAGAAGCTTCTTAGTTTCTTGAAGTCCATGCCAACTGTGAGTTGTGCTTCTGAGATAAAGGGAGTTTCAATCAGAAAATTCTAATCTGCCCTGTATACTTCAGTCAGATCCCTCTTTGCCCTTGTAGAATTTTAAGGCTTCAGTTCTTCAGGGTTTTTTTTTTCATGACAGGGTTTCTCTGTGTAGCTTTGAAGCCTGTCCTAGCACTAGCTCTGTAGACCAGGCTGGCTTTGAATTCACAGAGATCTGCCTGCCTCTGCCTCCCCAGTGCTGGGATTAATTAGTGTGCCACTACTGCCCAGCTAAGGTTTCACATTTAACATCGAGGTCTTTGATACACTTGGAGCCCATTTCTATAGGGAGTGAGGCATAAGGGCCTCATTTCCTTCTCCTAAACCCAGTTTTTTCAGCACTGTTTGTTGCAGATGCTTTCTTTCCTCCTGCATTTGATGTTGTCTTTTCGTTTTTGTTTGTGTTGTTATGTCTAAAATCAGGCAGCTAGAACTCTGAAGACTTCAGTATGGGTCTTTGGACCTTGAAGAAGAACTTACCAATGTTGTTTAGCCAAATGTACAGGTTATCAAGCTACCTTCTAATTACGTGTTTTGATACTCGTAGACAAATGTGACACTCAGCCTTAATCAAAGAAGCCTCTTTTTTTCCCAGTAAAATGTAGTAGATACAGAAATATGATTGCTCAAGGTACTGAGAGTACTTCAGTGGTTAATATTCATCAATAAATGATACATTCATATTACTCTAAGGTTCAGGGAATATTGCTACAGAAGATTCAGGAAGAATGTAAGAGCTAAATAATACACAGAAGAAGGGCTACTGAATGGCATCTTCTGGGTAATCATGAACTCCATGCAGTTGCACTTGACTATACCAAACATGCACAACCCATCATGGATGGGGGATGGGTAACTGAACTGGAGAGTCACTGTCATCAGTTGTATAACCACTGATAAGCCTTCCGGGATCCATTGGACAGTCCTATGGTCATAAAATGGCTCCAATTAAGCCCATCATGATTTGCTGTCCAACACAACAGGCTCTAGACCTACAAATGTGTGACTATTGAATTGTAATAATTTAGCTTCAGAGTCATGAGAACTGCATTCTAAATGCGTGTGGTCACATGTGCTTTGCAGCCACTGTACCAGCTAGTGCAGAAAGAGGCAGGTTCTGTCATTACAGATACTATATTGTGGGCATTTTTGCTTGTTTAGACTCATGTAACACTACGGTAGGATGATGGGATTCTCTCCCATCTTAGTACTCTGAGGACTCCCATCTGCCTACTATGGAGCTAAGACAAGCCAGACTTATCCCAGACTACACAGACACCTTTACTGATTTCCACATCAACCTTCAGGTAACCTTTGACCCATCTGGTTAAAAGGTGAATATTTATATTGATCATAAATAATTCAATAGACAGATTTTCTTCTTTACTATACATTAAAATGATCAGTTGAACAACATGACTACTTATTCTTAATCACACAAAATGCTGGTCATTATTTTTAAAAAAAAAAATGCAATCAGCTGCATTTGTGCTAGACACAGAAGAGCCTAGGGTGGAAACTGCAGTTACAAATGTATCCCATTCCTTCTTAGAAATGCTTAAGGTCTTTAAAAGACAGGTTTCTTTAAGCATGCAAGCATGTGGTATTTACAAAAGGCTTGCTGCAAGCCTTCCAAATCCCTCTTTCGTTGACACTATTCAATAAATCTGTGTGCATATGAATGAAAATGAAGCTGTACTTCATCAGTCAATTTCACATAACTCTAATTACTTTTAGCTAGAGAAGATCTTGTTTAGGAAGATAATTAATATAGGTCAAGGTGAAAAACAGGTTACAGGGCATGTGTGTATAAAAGTAACAACTTATTAGGAAATAAAAAGTCTAATCCTGTCAGACATTTCCACAAAGGGAAAGAATATTTAATATCTGCACACTACCATAAATAAGCATAAAATATTTTTAAAGAAGTTGGTATCTAGAAGATTATACAAAGGGAGTCTTTGACTCCCTTTCTCATTCTACCATGATGACTAACTTTTTAAAAATAATCGGATCAATAAAATGTGCTAACATATTGATTTGTACCATCAAGCATTGTGTTGCTTAGATTTTCATTCCCAACTTTCTTCATTGATAGAATTATAAAAATATTAAAGGTGATGATAGAAATAATGATACATTCTTAACACACATTTTCAAGGTGTATCAGCTTCACTAAGTGGTTGCTTAGCATACTGCAGAACATTTCCACGTCTAAAACCTTGTTACATCCATGTATGTTCTCCTCCTTTCAGCAGGTGGATTGCTAGTGTCTCCAGCTTCCTATGACAAGAACACAAGTGACAGACAGGCTGATATATTTTCTTTTCATTATGCTCCTCCAGAGCGGCTCTCCTGCTCCTTTTCTGCTATAAGACAAAATGAAATATTTTCTTGACTTTTAGATTCTACTTGAAAATTTAAAAGGACAGTATTGTCACTGATGGAAGTAAAACTCACATGTCAGGCTCTAACATGCAATGGCCCAGTGGTTAAAGCTCTTGCCATACAAGTCTGAGGACCATACGCGCGTATGTGATCTCCACAGTCACATGAGAGTGGCTACAGTGGTGAACCATAGTCCATTCCATCTACTGCCTGGAGTGTGAGTGAGACAGGAGACTCTCTGGAAATGGGCAGACCAACAAGCCTGGCACAGTTAGTGGTGTAAAACAAGCCCCTCTCTTAAGCACTGTATAAGTTGAGAACTAACACCCCAGGTTGTTCTCTCTCTGCTGTATACAAAATCCTACAGATGCACCTGGACTTGCACACATGAAAATGCACACGTGCACACACTCGCACACACATCATTTGCATACACATGCATACAAATCATTCACAGACACACACCATTCACATAAACATCATTCATTTGAACTCACACACATATATGCAGATAAAAAAATCTCACAAATTATCATCTTCCTCAGGGTTCTATAAAAAACAAAATACGTGTTTCACTAAAGCAGTATATTTTCCCACATTAAATAGAACAAGTTCATATTATCCAAGTCCGACCACAGAGGAGACTGGAATCTCCATCAGTTTGGCTTTAATTTTTTGGATATTGGTTTTCTTGTAGACAAAGCATGACACCATGCTGCCTGACCCAAGAACTCACATCTTTCTGCCTCTTGAAACACTTAGGCATACGATGGTATCTTTGATGTATTTGTTTTTGCTTTCTGAATGAGGGAAATGCAAAGCTTTTGATGAAATGAATCAGATCCAGTTAGGTAACATGCATTGAAGGAATATCCATGGGAAAAAGTAATTTGCAAGAGGTCTTTCAAAGGATATGTTGTTAATAACTCTCAGTAGATATGTTCTTCATGAGTAAAGAGGGTATGATTCCCCAGAAGTTATCAATATGTAGTCCATATCTGAAAATCAATGTGAATGAACACGAAGCTGCTATTAGCAGTCATTAATCACCGCCCTGCTGGCTGTGCTGTTGTGAAGGGTGTTCATTCATTTGCTTTCTCTGACTGACAGGCAGTAATGACTTCAATAAGCTAATGAGACATCTAGTTACATAAAATATTATTTTAAGTTAATAAAAGGGTAAACATGATTTTAATGAGTTCCTATGCTAATAGAATTTCAGTACTTATGGCTCAACAATGGTGGTATGCATATGGGGATGAATATGAGATTGTCTCTCAGGCCCAGCACTGTTCCTCGCTGGATATATGGCCAAGCAAGAGTTCCTTGAGGATCAAGTGAAATGACAAATGTGGACGTTTCTTCAATATATATTATTCAACTGTATGAAAAATTAACCTTCAGATTAGGTCTATTCTTTCATACCTTCCTTTATACATTCATTCCTGTCCTCTCAACATCTCTCCATCTGAGTTGTTTTACATTTCTAGCTTCACAGGCATACAGGGAATGTTTTGGTAATCTGTATCAATATGTGACTTTCAGAAAGGGTAATAATGCAGATTTCAGCTGAAACAACAGCAGAAAGTTTGCAGGATTTGATCTCTGCTGACTGAGATTTCTGTCCTGCCCAGTTCCCACAGTTGTTAAGTTCCAAAGAAATCACACAGAGGTCTACATTAACTATAAACTGATTGGCCCATTAGCTCAGGCTTCTTATTAACTCTTATAATCTACATTAGCCCATTATTCTATTCTGTGTTAGCCACATGGCTCAGTGCCTTTTTCATTGGCATAGTCACATCTTGCTTCTTCGGTGTCTGGACAGGACTACAGAGGGAGCTTCCCTCTTCCCAGAATTCTCCTGTTCTCATTTACCCACCTCTACTTCCTGTCTCGTTGTCCTGCCTATACTTCTTGCCTGGCTATTGGCCAATCAGTGTTTATTTAAAATATAATTGACAGAATGCAGACCATTGTCCCACAGCAGATCTCATTCCTTAAGGATTCAGATATCCAACAGTGGCCTTCTTGAGCTTGACCTTTTACACCAAGCAGATGGTTTGAGTGAGGTCTTCTGGAACAGTAGTCCTTTATGCACAAACTTTACACATTTTCATTTGCCTTTTCCTCTGGCTGTCAAAAGTAAGATATTCCACTATTCCTTAACATGCCGAAGTAGTGTGCTTATTCATGCTTAACTACAGAGGAGCTTGGTTCTTCTGCTTCTCCAAGAAGCCTATTCTTATAAGATGATGGAAAAGACAGGGTCACTTGCTAGCATAAAGAAACTCAAAGGGCAGAAGGCTTGAAAGAGCCAACAAAATCCAGAATGAGACAAAGCATCTAGATGTGCTTTGTTTCTCTTTCATAGTCATTTCAATGGCTGTAATAGTCAGTTCTACTGTTGCTATGGTAGAGCACCTGACATAAAACCTTAAGGGAAAAGTATTTCTTGCAACTTATTCTTTGGGGGTTTCAGAGGGCCTGTGCTGGGACAGTTGCAGAAGAATGTGGGGTAGAGGAGAAGTCTTAGAGGACCAGAAGCAGGAAGCAGAGATCTGCTTTTTTTCAGCAAGGTCACACCTCCAAAAGCTTCTGAAATACCCCCAAATAATACTACTTCCCAAGGAATAAGCCCTCCACATATGAACCTTTCTGATAGGGACACTTTTTATTCAGACTATAACCTTGTGTCACTGCCCCCATGCCATCACACCCATCCATAATGAAAAGCAAATGCAATCCACCTTCAAGAGTCTGCAAAATCTTCATAGTCCAACACTGTTCAAAAGGCCAACATTAAAGTCTTGATTGAAACTGAAATTGAACTATCAGCTGTGATATATATTTCTGAAAGTTCAGAATAGGATAAAATGAAGAATAAAATAGTTGCTCTGCCTATAGCTTCATTACTGCATCCAGGGCATGCTTGTGATATGACCAAAGCTCCAAAGTGAAACCCTACAGATACGACTTTGGTCTTCATAGGTTGTGGTGTCTTTTCATTGGGCTGGATTGGCCTATTGTCTGCAGCTATAGGAAATGTTTCTGGCCTCTCCATCATCTTAGAGTTCCCACTGAAGCATGTGTTTCACCATGACAGCTTCATGGGTTGCCTACCTGGTATTCATTGTTATACATTACTTATCCTCCTGGGCCCATCTTTGGAATCTAGGTAGAAGCTGCCATGATCCCGTAACTCTTGTGTTTTTCATACCTGAAGAATGAGTATCACAGGAAGGCCAAAATTTGCAACCAGCTCCACTGGTAGCTTGACCCATAGCTGCAGTGGCCCATAAGTGTCTGAATGGTAAACATGGAAGAATCCTTCTCTATTCACTAGTGTGTCCTGTAGCTCTTTATTCAAAGGAAAAACTAATTCCTGCGAGGCACACCAGCTGTCTTTCCTGCTATCCTGGTTTAAAGTACTTAATTTAAAATAATAATAATAATAATAATAATAATAATAATAATAATGGTGATCATTTCAGCAACGTTCTTGTTGTCCATAGATCTAAGTGTGCTCTTTTTTGGTGTAATTATACATTTTTAAAATCTTTCTGTTCTGTCTCTTCAACTCAGTTCTCAGTGTGAACCTGGCTAAAAGCATCCAGAAATAAACATGCCACAGCTTTAAGGCTGTGCTAGCTTGAAATTCCCTTTAAAAAATTAATTTAGTCTTTAGTGACTTTCATATCCAGCCTGACTGAAAAAAATCTCAGGACAAGTGTAGTAATAAGGGGAGCGGGCCTGCTTTTCGTCCGGCCCAGCTCCCGCACGGCTAGCTTA
>LOEQ01002092.1:3807-20572 GCA_001685075.1 Bramus lutescens | reverse complement strand
GAAGAAGAAGAAGAAGAAGAAGAAGAAGAAGAAGAAGAAGAAGAAGAAGATGTCTTAGATGCTGCTATGGGAAAACTCTGTTAAAAGGGAATTTAATATCTTTTATTCAGATAGTAATTCTTTATAGTAGCCCTTTATCTTCTCCCCTCCCTTCCTTTGATGTTCTGTAGCTCCCTGCTACTTCTGTTAGCTCATTTTGGTGCAGCAGTCCAGGCAATGGGAGTAGTCACTGTCACCCTAAACCAATGCTGTGACCACTTTCTCTCAGCAATCCACTCTGTCTCTCCCACCTCTGCCCTCTCTCCCAACCTTCCTGGGAAATCTCTCAGATCTACCCAGTAGCCAGATCATCTGCTTACAGCTTCCAATGCTTATTTTCCACATCTCTTCAGGAATACAGGATGGTAATTGCTTGATCCATCACAGGCAATCACGTTAAGACTCCCCCCCCCAACATGACAAGAGGACTGTCTCTTCAATGGACTCAGAACTATCTCCTCCCAACCTTCCTCTAAAGGAAACAGCTATAACATTCCTACCCTGTAGTTTTATATCCTCTCGGAGTTAGGAATGATAGTTTCCTGCTGAGAGACTACACTTCCTAGCATCCCTTGTGGAGTAAGGAAGTCATTTCTGCCTGTATAAGAGGACCCAACCCATCCTCTTCTGTAGGCATTTTGGCATCTGCATACGTGCATGACAAAACGCTCCCTTGCCTTGAATAAACATGGCCCTGCCTAGGATCAGTCCAACCCTTGCTTTCTACCTTCTATATCCCTACAGCTGCTTTTAAATAATCTAACAAGAGCAATAATTGCACCTTCACAAAACCAATTTTCTATATTAGTTACCTTTACATTGCTTTAATGGAAATATCTGACAGATAAACTTAACTCTATGCTGCTGCACTCCCTTGATGCTTTGCCCATAATAAAGTTGAACATCACAGTGGTAGAAGCCAGTGCTGTNNCACTTCACAGTGGACAGGAAGCAGGGAGAGGGGATGCCTGTAATAGTGGGCTTTCTTTATTTTCCTTTTAATCCATGACGATCACTGACATTCAGAATAGTGCATCCCACATTCAGAATGTGTCTCCCTTCTTAATTTGTCTTCTCTGGAAATGGATTCACAGGTACGTGCTGAATGCACTTGCTTAATCTCATTGACATCCCTCAGTCAAATTGACAGTATTGACCGCAAGAAAGGGAGCCTGTCTTGTCCAGAATCACAAAGCGAATTATTCACGAAATACCCCATTTTTTTATTACTTAAACCTGCTAAATTACTTTTGGGAAGCATGACAATTTCTGGTAGTGAAACTATGTTCAAGGAATTAGTGTACAGTTAAAAGGAAGTATTGTTGGAATTGCACTTACTTTCATTTGTTGAGTTTCCTTTCACATTGAAAAGAAACTTTTTCATACAATACGTTCTGATCAGTTTTCCCTACCCCAAATTTTCCTAGATTTTCCTTACATCCCCATGCACCAAACGCCAAATCCTTTCTTTCCCATTCTCTTTAGAAAACAGACAAACCAGAATAAAAGCAAAACAAAGACAAAACACACACATAGAGAAAGAAAGTGAGAGAACAAAAGCTATTGAAACTCAAAATCAAAAACCATCCTATACAAGCAACGAATCAGTAAGAAAATATAAATGTTCAAACAAAGCAATATGAGACAAAAATTCCATTGCATTGATTTTGTGTTGGAGCATCTACTGCTGGGCATGGGGCCCACCCGTAAGTGTGGTTTGTATATGCAGTGCAGTTCAATTCCACTGGCAAAAGCTATTTTTTCCTTTGAAGGCAGATGTAGATTGGAAATAGCTTCTTGGTTCAGGCTTGAAGCTTTTTCCACTCCTCCCTCTCAGCACTGGGACCATATCTTTCTGTTATGAACCTGGGCAAGCCCTGAGAATGCCGCCAGCCCCTGTGAGTTCATATGTGCATTAGTCCCGTTCTGTCTTAAAGGCACTGTTTCCTTAGAGTTAGCCATCCCCTCTGACTCTGACATTCCTTCTACCTCCTCTTCCACACAGCTCCCTGAGCCTTGAGGAGAAGGGTTTGATGATTATGTTCCATTTAGAACTGAGTGTTCCAAAATTTTTCACTCTGCATTTTTTTCCAGTCATGGGTCTCTGGGTTAGCTCCCATCTACTGCAAGAGGAAGTTTCTCTGATGATACTATAAAGACGCTGACCTATGAAAACAGTGAAGTGTCTTCAGGAGTTGTTATTTTTTTTCAATGTTCATTTAACAAAATAATAATATTTGGGTTTCTCCTAGGCTCATGACCTATCTAGTCTCAGGCTCTTGGTCAACCAGGTAGTGTCAGGTATGTGTTCCATCTCCTGGAGTGGGCCTTAAATCTGATCAGATATTGACTGGTTACTCCTACAACATTTGTGCCCCTATGGCCCTAGCCTAAAATGCAGGCAGGTTACTGTTGTACATTGCTGGGTTTGTAGTTAGATAGGTGGTTGCCTTCCTCTTCCAGTAGCATGTAGAGGACAATGATGGGTGAAGGCTACCAGCTTGGTGGTAAAACCTAACCTTTAGTTAGGCACCATCTCCATTTCTCTATCTTAAACTGTGATTTGTAAGTATTGTCTTCAGCAATAGGCCTATACCATCAGTTTGTGGAGAGCAATTAATAAGCCTTGAAAATGGCCTGAATTATTGGTCATTTCTATGGGTCCCCTTTGGTCAATGATTCAACTAGGTGTAACCCATTCCCACACTGGAGAGTTTCACTTGGTGGTAAAAGGTCTGGTTGAGGCACTCTCTCCCTTGTTATTTGGCAACTCTATCTAGATGTTTTACATATGAATATATTCTAAGAAGATTTTAGAGTATTCTCATAGGTCCCCTCAAATGGTTTAGTGTCTGGTGACCCTTCTCATATGTCCTCCTTTACACTCCCTTCTAGCCTTCTCATCATTTAATACCTCTGTTCCTGTATTCCCGCAGGTTTTCATAATTATATATTCTATTTCCCCTTCCTTGGGAGAACCTCTGTGGTTATATGGATTGTAGCATTCTAATCTAATGCTTAAAAGCTAACATCCTCATACACGAGAAAACAAAACATTTGTCTGAGTCAGGATAATTGTTTTTAGTTCCGTATGTTTACCTTCAAATTTTTTAATTTCATTTTTATCAGATGAATAATATTCCATTATGTAAATGTATTGTATTTATTTACCCTTTCATCGCTTAGTGGGCATCTAGGCTAGTTCTAGTTTCTGGCTATTATGAATAGTGCAGCATTGACCATGGTTGACCAAGTGTCTCGGTACTAAAATGTAGGGCCCTTCTATATACTAAAAAGGTATAGCTGTATCTTGAAGTAGATCTATTTCCAGCTTCCTGAAGAATCATCACACTGATTTCCATTGTGACTGTACAAGTTTGCACTCCCACCAACAATGAATGAGTGCTCTCCTTATACCAGGTATCCTTGCCAGCATAAGTTGCCATGTATTTTATTGATGATGGCCATTATAAGTGTCATAAAATCAAAAATCTCAAAGTATTTTAATTTGTATTTCCCTAATGACTGAGAATGTTGAGCATTTCTGTGTTTCTCATCTTTTGAGAATGCTCTGCTTAGCTGTATACCCTAAATTTTATTTGGGTTATTTTGTTTTCTTGATGTCTAGTTTTCCATTTTGGGTTTTTGTTGTTGTTGTTGTTGTTGTTGCTTTTTTTTTGGTCCTTTATACATTTTAGATACTAACCCTCTATCAGTTATGTAATTGTTAAAGATCTCTACTCATTCTGTAGCCTGCCACTTTGTCTGAACGACAATATTCCTTGTCTTACAGAAGCTTCTCACTTTCCTGAGGTCCTATTTATTAATTGTTAATCTTAATCTTAGTCCTTGCCCTACCAGTCTCCTGTTGAAAGAGTCTTTTCCTCACCAATGAGTTCAAGGCTGTTCCCCAGTTCTCTTCTATCAGCTTCCATGAATCTAGTTTTATACTGAGGTCTTTGACCCATTTGGGGTTGAGTTTTATTCAGGGTGATAAGTATAGCTCTATTTGGGTTCTTTTGCATGCAGACATCTGGTTTGGCCAGCACTATTTGTTGAAGATACTGTCTTTTTTTCCAATTTGTATTTCTGGCTTTTTTTTTTTTTGTCAAAACCAGGTATCCATAGTCATGTGGATTTATGTCTGGGTCTGTTATCTCTTGGAATTAGTACTTTTTCTAGATTAAACTAGAAAGGGAAAACAGTACATAGGAGTTATTTTTACTCCTMCTTGATTGGCATTCTCATTTTCATTGTTACTTTAATATTTTCACGATCTCAAACATGAGTGTTTTCCGTTGTTTTTTTTTTTTGATCTCTTTAGCACTTCTGTCTTTTTCTTTGAATCTGAAAAGAAACTTGACATCAATAACACATTGCTTTGATAATCCCTCAGCCAGTACATACATATGAAAAGCTCTTGACATGATGAATCCTCGTGGTCATCAACAAGGAAATGCCTTTTATTCCAGATGGATTTTGACAGCCTGATCCTTGAGATTTGCTAGCATGAGAGTGCATAATACGGTCACATCCTCACTTGGTTTTCAGAGTGAGGATAGCAGTCAACCTTCACACACAGCTAGACTGTACTTTGCTTCTTTGCCCTTTCCATTTGATAAAAAGGTATTGTTTATTACACCTTTAAGTAGCTACTTGAATAATTTATCCTTTCTCCAAAGGCTGAATCTCTTTGATTTCTGAATTTAATAGCAAGCTAAATGCTCTTTTTGTATCTGCTGACACGCTTCCTTCGGAGAACAGTGATACATTTGCCCTGCATTTGTGTGTTAGCTTAATTAAGTTTCTGGGTTGTTTGTTCCAACTCTCCTTTTCCTTCAAAAAGGTAAGAAATCTCAAGTCTGCAGAGCACTGAATATTATTTGCAGTGACAGAACTCTCATATGAAATGTTATCCTGAATGCAAGGTTAAGATGGGTGAATAGCATTGCTGCACAGGGCCATATTAAGTCCATGCACTCCTCCTTGGCAATCAGTCATCTTTGGTCCCGATTTTAAGGTCATAAATTTTATCACTATAACCAATCTCACAGGTCCTCATGTTATGTCTCTTCTGCAACCCCATTTTACAGATTAAGTAAATGAGACCACATGAATTGAAGTCGTTTTGGTATGCATACTTTTAGTACAAATATCAGATTTAGTTCTTTGTATTTTATCTTGCAATATTCTTCTTAAAACTGTACTAAGATAGCTAGCTCAACTAAGTACAGTTTCAGGTGGCTGCTGAAGAGCATGTCTGAAGAGGTTTCTAGAATGAAAAACTTACGCCATCTGGAGATGGTCTGTCAACGAACTACTGAACAGAAATGAAGACTTTATCTAAGTAATGTGCCATATCAGTAGACATGCTAAAGATGGGCTGAGTGGAGCATAGGCTGCCTCTTTGGCAGAGGACACTCATGGGCTGTTCATGTTTTCCTCTCCATGGACCTTCCCTCCACTCACCAGCCTCATCAGTTTGGTTGATATTAGTCATTCTACATGGGGAATCTGGGATGAGCCGCATCTAAAGAGCCCATCATCTCTTTGAACTGTTAATGCATTTTCCATGTCTCAGCTGTCTTTCTTTCCAATGTTCTCAGAATTCCCTTAGACTAAAATGTTCTTTTGTCAAAAACATATTAGCAACACTGCTATCTCTTACTTCTTGCTCCATTTTATGGATAGTGTAAAGGCGGTCACAAGTGTGTTATGAGGATCTCAGCATTTCCAAATTCCAAGTGCATCATCACAGACTTTAGCATCCCATTTCCTCAGTGGTTTTTATTTATACTGGACTTGTATTTTTAATCAAGTTAAGGGGTAGAGAGTAAATACTAATGATGAAAAGTATTTTGTCAGTTTTAAAAGTTGCTCCAAAATAAAAGCAAAGTTGTCTTTGCTAAAGTCAATAAGCAATCAGGGGACCTGCTGGCCGCAGGTGGGACTCCAACATCATCCTTGTTCTGGTCCTGAGCTAGATGGATCACAAAATATCTGGTAGTGGTGATTCTGTCCACTTTGCTATAAACTGCGTGCAGACAGAGTGAATCTTCACTATTCTTTAAACATCAATGCTTGTACATATCCAATCCAGACATCCTGTAAACCCTTGCCATAGAGATGAAATAATCAAAATTCATATAGGAAAAGAAGAAGAGGCAAAGTTGCATAGCAAAGTGAAGAAGGACTGGGAGGAACTGGAAGGAGGGGGAAAAGGATACATGCGATCTAAACACATGTATACATGCATGAAATTACCATAGAATAAATTTGAAAAGTTAATATTCGTTGTACTGTTCAGATTTTAATTTCTTCTTTATTGAGAAGTCTGTAAAACAGATGCCTTATACAAATTGTCAGGCTCTTATAAATTTATATGCTTTGATATTTATATTATTGCTTAATATAGAATAATAGAAATTCTGAAGCATCAAATTTAGCATTGATTTTTAAACAATGCATAAGGGCAGTAGTATGAAAATGTACCTTTCAGGAAAAAGACACACAAAAGGGCACACTAACAGAATATACATGAGTGGAAAAAGAAAAATCCCAGTGGCGTGTAGCACTTTATTTTTAGAGTGGTTCATATTTAAATGTATGAAAATCAGCATATGTGGAAATGTCCTGACACATACAGCTGTGAAGAAAAAATTTCATTGAGAGTAACACACATGCATCTCTCCGTGTTCCCGGTGTCTGCTTCGGTCTTGATTAGGCTTTAATTTTGTACATGAAGGAAGGAGTAGCTCCAGGTTTCACTGTTCTCAGCCAGCTCAATTCACAGATTAGGCACATATTATCACTATAAGAACATAGTGGACTTGAGGCCAGTGTACTAAAAAAGCCTTACATTTTTGAAGCATGAGTCGGAAATTTTGGCAGATCACACCAGTCTTTTCTGGTTTTGATTTGTTTATTGAGGCAGAATCTTGCTGCAGTTGATTTCATGGCCATGCTCTTGCTAGCGCCTGAATTATGGGCATTTGCCACCAAGTTCCACCTAAATCAGCTTCCTTCCTCTACCCTCAACCTTTCTTTCTTGAGATAGGGTCTCACTAGGTGTTCTGGTTAGCATGTACCTTGACATGCAGTCCTTGAACTCACAGGCATCTGTCTGCCTTTGATCCCAGTCCCTGGTCTCAAGGTATCCGGCACCACACTCCGCTAATCAGCTACTTAAAGAAAAAGGAAGCTACACATTTTTGAAGAGTGTGGCTACCTTTCAAATCTCCCACATTTATTTTTGACAGTTATGTCAGAGACACAAATAAAGCAGTTTGTGAGTTAGAGCGAAAAGACATTTCTAGAAGATGGTGCCTTTCTTTTTTCTACATCCCTGCCTACACTGGCTAGCCCAGCATGTACCATTCTGTAAAAACAAACAAACAAACAAACAAAACCAGAGAAAGTCTGATGCCATTTACTCACAGATAAACTCAGGTTTGAGAAGCCAAGGCAAAGGCAGATGTTTTCCCATGACATCCTCGTTATCTTCCGGCATGTCACACTGCTGTACATATATAGACAATATTGGTGATAAGTATTCTAAATAGGAGGGCAAGGGGCCTTTATGGTATTTAAGTTTGTTTCAACATGAATTGAGAGCCTATCCCAGAATAAACAGTGTTGTAAAAATGGTTTTTGTTTTGTTTTTGTTTTTGGCTCTTTTGGGTTTTTTGGGGGGTGCTACCCAGCTCCCAAGTAAATCACACGCAGAGGCTTATACTTACTTATGAACGTCCCTCCTTAGCTTGACTTATTTCTTGCCAGCTTTTCTTATATTACCCTTCTACCTTTAGTCTCTGGGCTTTTTCCTTTTCTTACTTCTGTATATCTTACTCTCATCTTCACTCTGTGCTTCCTTGGGTGTCTGGCCTCTTGCATCCTCCTTTCCTTTTCTTGTTCCCTTTTCCCTCAGATTTCTCCTTCTATTTATTCTTTCTCTTGCCAGCCCCACCTATCCTTTCTCCTGCCTCACTATTGGCCATGCAGCTCTTTATTAGACCATCAGGTGTTTTAGACAGGTAAAGAATCACAGCTTCACAGAGTTAAATAAATGCAGCATAAAAAAGGCAGCACATCTTTACATTGTTAAACAAATGTTCCAGAGCATAGACAAATGTAGCACACCTTAAAATACTATCCTAGAATAAAATAGAGTTGTGATTGTGACTGAACTCTCTTGACGTGAAAGATGACTTTGGGTATGAGGTATATTATTGAACTGTTATTCCAGTCTAAACAGGAAATCCAGTTTTCAAGACAAGAGACCAGGAAAAAGTTATCAGAAGAAACAAAACTGATGCTGATGAAAAGGAAAACTGAACTGAGGATCAGTTTTAATGAAAATACCCCAAAGTGGCCATTGAGTTGTGGATCCTTCATTCCCCACAGAAGGATAAAGGCTCCTGTCCTGAATATGCCTTGTGACCTGCTTTGGTGATTGGGCAGTGATGGTGGCCGGTCTACCCCAGCATAAGGCTTGAAGTTGTTATTTTCTTGGCCCAGCTAGATTGCATCTCACATCACATTAATTTCTCAGAGTCATGCATGCTTCAATGAGGATGGTGGCAATCCAGAGCATGTATGATGCGGAGTGAGCAAAATTACGAAGTCACAACATATCATGGGAAATGACTGAAGCTGCTAAACATTTAAAAATGCATATGAAACTTTTGACACCCTCTCAGGTTCCCAAATACTTCATGGAATCCAAAGTCACCAAGACAAAATCTCAGTGATTCTGGATTCTGGGTCAATCCTTGTCCTGCAGTCAGATCTCTTCATTCCCAATCTCAAAGCCTAATATGACTCTCTTCACCATGGATACTGAAAGCGTTCTTAGGGTCACCACTTGCTGATAGCTAGTTTGTAATTCATCCCAATTTAAATGGCAGATTTAGGATATGAAGTGCTTCATATATAAAGTGTTACATGCTGGATGCCTTGTCCTACTGTACAAAGCCTTGCATCTGTTCTGGTGATATGTGAGTCTAAGTTGCCATGGTTTTCCAGGAGTGATTGTTGAACTGTTTCACAGTCCAGCTATATACAGTGAAAGCTGCTTTGTCTCATCTTGAAAATAAACTCCAGTGGAAGGATTTCCCCACCCAGGACATTTTTATCAAATCAAATGTTCTGCCCTTCATGTTAGAAAATGCTGTTACTCTGTGATCTTCAGATATATATATATATGTAATTGTAAATGAGAAGAAGGGGGAATCCTTTATTAATTATAATAAAAATATCTAGTAAGGTCTTCCTTATTACATATCCTTTTAAAATGCGAATTTATTATTTTTGTAGTACAAAACGGTACGGGTATTTAAGGGATAATGAAAGGGAGAAAAAAATGGCCTTCCCGCTGATAAGCCTAATCAATAGTTTAGTTGTTTTTATTTTGATTGGCTCATTAAATGGTCATTAAATCACCATCCCTTCCTGTTCTTCACTAAGAGAATATTTAGAGATCAAAGCTTTAAGGTTTAATCCCTATTTTGTGAATGGAATTTTGGAACAAATAAGACAATATTTGTATCGGAAGTTTTCATATAGTTTGTCTGAGCGGCCGATCATGATGCACAGACAGACGCTGAAGTGATGCCCAGCACTGCCTGTGCACAGAGGCGCACGAATAAGCTGACAGCAACAACGTTAGCCTTAACTGTCTAACTTCCTGGGGAGTCCTTCGGCGTGTTTATGTACTTCTCTGTATCCTTCTCTTTTCCTTTCCTCAAGGTTGTTTTTGGAAAATACTTTAGATTAACAGAAAACTTGAGAGGAAGAGATAGTTTCCAAGTATTCCTCGCTCAGACACATGGGCAACCATTTCCATCGTCACGATGCCGTGCTACGAGAGGCACGTTTGCCAGGGCTGATGTCCCTGCGTTGTTTCGTTGTCACTTAAGCTCACAGCTGACTGTAGAGTTTGCCTTTGCTGTTGTACATTCTTTGGGTTTGGACACATGTATGATGTCTTTAATCCATCTTTGTAGACTCATTCCTGTATTTACATTGCCCTAAAATATCCTGTTCTCTGTTATGTCATCTGCATAGATGACTCTCATTAATCTTTCTATTGCCTTCATGGTTTTCTGAAGCTACTTATGAAAATATTTCTGCATGTTATGTCAAAGTAGCTACTGATACTAGAAACACCAATGGGAAAGATGTTTCCCTGGGGGGAGATCCTGGGCATCATTATAGTAGCCATGTGTAACGATACAATATCTATTACTGTTTTTCTCAATTCACTCTTACCAGAGCCTGAAAAGTGGACAAAGATAATGAATGTTCTTTGGAAGAGGTCATCTTTTTACTGGAATTTGGGGGGATCAGAGCTTGTGACCTGACCACCCAACAAGCTGTGTTCACCCACCCATCCTCAATATACCAATTGAAGTGGGGAAAAAATCATGATGAAGCAGAGAAAGAGACTTACTTAATATGATCACGTTGGGAAGAGTAGCATAGCGCAAGGACTCTGTCCTCTGGTTTTGGGGGTTTAGGCATGAAGCTTAGATTTAAACAGACAACAGAGGTAGCCAGACCTTAGCAGTCCTAGGTAAGTCCTGGCCCATCATTGCTGTGGCCCATTTTTATTGCTATCTCTGACAAATTGCCTGAGCTATATGAAATATCTTCCTAAGAGACAAGCTCCCCCGGAATCCAGCCTTTTTCTCCCACAGCAGGAGGTTCCTGGGGAAAATCCAATTTTTTGAATGTATTGACTCAGAGCTAAATGAGAGGCACAGTGATCTCTTTAGAATCTTCGTTCCTGCTGGGATGTTGAAATCATTTTCTGGTTACATGTAATATGAAAGTTGGAGAGAGGAAAACTGGAAAATAAAAAGGTTAAAGTGGGGAAGAGCAGGAAGGTTGGGAGAGATAAATCTTTAGGAACAAGAGTTTAGCAAAACTGTATATGAAAAGGCCATATGGCACCTACTTGTTTTGCAAGTTACTTTTAAAAATAATATTAAAAACACATATGAAAGGTACCCTATATAGGTAGATAATACAGCTCCCAGACATCATGATTATTAAACATACATCTAGTAGCCAGAGGCTACTAGCATAAGACTAGCTTTTACCATTGTTCTTAATAACCATCAGAACTAGATGATAAGAACTTGTTGCTGAAGAAAACAGACGTTTGTTGTAGGATCCAGTGCAGTCAAGCCAGAGTTGTGCTAGAAGCCTGTTCCTTGCTGGTTAACTCTTGCGCTGCTATGCAGGCTGCTGGAGAAGAAAGTCATGCATGGTTTTGCCCAGCTGTGAGGCCTGGAGCTACCATACCAACCTGCTTGCTGGGCAAGATGTACGCACTGGTACAAGAGTGGCGTGACTGTTCATGGAGTAACCAACTGCTTTCTGATTGAATATTGGGTCTACAACACAGGGCTGAAAATTAACAACAACAACAAAAAAAACCAAATTGATAATTTTTCCTTTAAAATAAGTTTTGATGGAAACATGGAAATTCTTGTAGCATAGAACTTTATTCCAGATTTAGCATGTAAAAGACATGTCAGGTTTGCTTGTTTCTGAAATATGTATTATTCATATAACAAGTATAGAACTTGGATCATTGTGTTTATTCTGGAGAACTAAATAGATAATGATGCTAAGCCTAGATAATGTAAGTTCAAAATGCTCTAAATTCTCCACCATTCTCAAGACTTCTTAAAATCCTCTTTCCTCATTCTCACTGACTATGTGTGCCTCGGGGGTTTCTTTCTAAAACCTTCTTTCCTTTGTGTGCCTCAGGGGTTTCCATGGCTCTTCTTGTTTTTATCCCCATTTCTCTTCGACCTTCTGTATTTTAGGCTTCTCTGGCTCCTTCTTTCCTACCTTTCAAACACTAAAGGCCATATCAAATCTTACTTGGTGTTGTCATGAACTACAACAGATCAAGTCATTTTGACAACAGAAGTTGGTTTGCTGATCTTCTTGGAGCTCCTTGAAGTTCAAGATCCCTGTGGCTGCAGAACTAGCTTCCTCTGTAGCCTTTCTCCTAGGCTTTCAGGTGGCCAGTTACTTGCTGGTTGCTCCTTCTCTGCATCTCTCAGTGCCTTTGTGTGCACTTGTCTCTGTGTGTGTTCCAATTTTCTCTTTACAAACATATTGGTCAGAAGGGTGTACCATTCACTCTAACGACCTCATGTTAGTGTGCGAGCACTTCTTTCAATGCTCTCTTTCAAAACACAGTCACATTTTGAGGTATTGGGGTTCAGTTTCAACATAGGAAATTTTTACTGCCATGAATAATCCTGTCCATACTAGAGGGCAGAGGAGGAGACGCGTGCCAAAGTTACATTTTCAATATTCTGAGCTAAGTAAATGAATCTGATGGCGGAGTGATTATTGTTTGGACCCTTCTAGTTTTTCTGTAGTTTTGGAACAGAAAAGTATGCCTATGTCACAGAAGAGACGGTCAGTTCCTATAGAGATGATGTAATGTGTGTTTTCATACTTCCTGGGATACCTCTAAGTGTGGAAGGGAAGTAGAGGAACAAACAGGTAAAGCAAGAATATCAGAGTCCTCTAGGACAGTTTCAATAAGGCACAAGAGCTCAGGATACCTCTGCTCAGGAGCCATCAGTGGGGTGAAAGTGCTTATGTAGTCTCATTGTTTTTAACACATCAGAGCCCTGGGTGAGCCTCTCACCAGAGTTAGTACACCCAAGGACTGAGGGGAGGGGACAGTCAGAGAATGTCAACTAATTCCTAGGTAAGAAGAAGGCAGATCCAACAGTGCCTGAACTTCTGACTTTTAACGAGAACTGAAAAATCAGATTTCTACATGAAACCTTATGAACTTGAAAATTCTTCTAGGTGGAAATCAAACAGTGGGTTATCTCTGGGAGGTTACCAATTGTTCTTTTTAAAGCACATTGCAGCACATGGCTTTATCTTCTAACACAAACTTTAAATAAGTATGATGATTGAATTGCTGATGTGATAAAATGGTGCCTCATAGAAATCAGGAAGCGTGCTGGCTTTTATCCAATTAACAAATGGTGCAGGCAGACATAAAACCCAGTGTTTTAAATCAAAGCCTTAGGTTTTCTTTTGGTTTGTTCCATGGCTCAGAAAATGTATTTTAATCAGGTATTGTGTGCCACGCAATTACTTCTGATCCCTTAATATGGAAGCTTAGCTCTTAGTTGCCCATTGCAGTTTTTGAAAGAAAAATGAAAAGAAAGAGAAAGAAAAATCATGGGCCTTGACTTCCCTTGGTGATATCAACTGAAGCCCATTGGAACCAAGTCACTACTACTCCACCTAGTGGCAGCATTGTGGAATTGGAGGTTAAGTATGTCCTCAGGAAAACAATTGAGAAGAAAACGTGCATGACTTCAGTCTTAATGCCATAGTAACCTGTGGAAAGGTCAGGACAACGCATTCCTAAATGACAGGGTAACATGGAGTAAAGGACACAAAAGACCTGTGCCTTGAATTTCTGCCTCTGAAGCCAGGCTCCCTCATTAGTGCCTGAAGTTCTCAATTTCATTCACAGGAGGCCACGATTAAGTTATAACATCATAAACTTATTACTGGATAATAAAGCAATCTGTTAGGTGGTTGAATAAGTCCATCTTTCACCTTCCTTGGGAAACTTCTAGCCCTGAGCTCCACAGAGCTGGCACCACAGTTGGAATTGGCAAGAGGCATGTTTACACTTCCTTACCCTCCCCCCAGCTGTCTCCCCAGTTCTCTTCTCCTAGATCATGGCAGTGCTACCTTTGCGGTTGCTTAGTTTTGTTTTGTAGTCCAGGCTAGCCTCAAACTCAGGATCTTCTTGCTCCAGTGCCTACCATCTGCTGCTCTTCAGCTCCCGAATACCAACCCTGGGTGACTCACAACTGCTGATAAAAAATGACCAATCTTCTGTCCTTCCGCTTTCCCTATTCCCGTTCCTTTTTTCCTCCCTCCTTTTCTTTCATCTTCCTTTTGCATTCACTAGCTATCTACTAAAGTTTAAGCATTCCTCAAGGTCAGATACGCCTTCCTCCTTATTCGGGATGGAAACCTACAATCTCATATTTCATAATGCCGCAAACTGTTTTACCCCATGGGACACTTAGATTTACATCATGTAAAAATGCCATTAGAACATGGATTGATTATTAAAGTACACTAGAACATGTACATATTATTAAATGTTCACTGAAATGCTAGGTCCATTATATGACTATAACAGTGATTACCCTGGAACTATATACAAAGTATACTACTTTGTCAACGTCACAGAAGCTCTTTTCTCTTTCCTACTTTGGCTGTCCTGTCTGTCGCCATTTTACATATAAAATATATTAAAGAGATACAGACCACAGGCAGATATATTGCTCATAGACTAATAGATTTATTATAAATGAACAAATGTACCATTTGCATTTTTACCTTTGCTCCAACACCGCTGACTATATGCAGCAGAAACTTGTGGAGTCTAACATAATCTCTCCTTCGCCTATCATTCTGTTCTCCCACACAGTAATTTTAAACACAGCTTTTCCAAAGTTTGAATGCTGGAAATTTGCATGCTGATTCTAGTAGAGGAAATGGCCGGACTCTGTTCATCCTGGGCATGAGCCAAGTTGGTGAGATGCTGTAACATATTGCCCACATCAGAACACTAGACTGAGGTTGACTTGGATGGTGAGGTTTCCACTTTACAAAATGATGGCCTCTGGTTAAAGAGACAAGATCTTTACTTCCTTTCTACATTATCTCTCTTAAGCCAGACAGACAGAAAGGTGAAAGAAAATTTAAAATATCAGACTGGAAACTATCCAAGAAGAGCAAGGGCTGTGACTAAACATGTGGGCACAATTCAGGAGCAGCCGAGGGCAAAGGTCAACTGCTTATCAAAGACTGAAGCCCAAACCTTGGAACTGAATTTGGAGACATGGAAAAGAATGTAAGCTTAGGAGAAGATGTGGTCCTATTAAACAATGCTTGCCAAATGTTTCTCAAACCACCACTCTAACGTTTTATTCTATTTTTGTTGATTGCAAAAAGAAATTAGCACAGAAAATGGAACAGTTGTTCCTCTCTTCACTATAGGAACATGCCACAGAAAGAAAAACAGAACTTACAGCTTTTTTAAAATTTTTGTTTTGTTTTTCTAAATCAAAACCCAGTTACATGGCTTCCCCCCTTTCCTTCCCTCCCTCCATCCCTTCCTTTGTCTTCTCTCCAACTCCTCCCACATTCCCCTCACAACCTCTTTCTTAAATCCATAGCTTCTCTATTATTGTTGTTGTAATATATGCATAAATATATAAATAAAACTTGCTTCATCTATTTTTAGTCGCTTGTGTGTATATGATTTTAGGACTAACCACCTTGCATTGGATAAGCCAGTTTGGGGGCCCATCTCTGGGAGACACTAATTCTCCCTCTCTCAAGACTTGAAACAGTAGCAGGCTAACTCAGAAGGGGAACTGATAGTTTTTACACTTGTTGTAAAGCTGAAAGCTTATTCATGTATTTTGTCAGGATGACTGTCCTAGAATGAATCTATTTTTAAAATTAAGTTGCGATTCATGATACCAGTCTATTTGACATGTGCCAAACATCTGTATGAATAATTCATGTACATAAACTTTACTATCTATCAAATGGCATTTTATGTCAGACTTAATGTAGGGTGGTAGGCATACAGAGACATTTCGGTGTACAAAATGGTGTATTTTAGTATTAAGTGATTCACATACAGGTCTCTGTGTTTATACTTGAAACATTAGTATTCTCATTACATTCTCCAAGGCCCAAAACATCATTAACATGCTGTGATTAATGTACATTAATATCTGTTCATAAAGTTAAAATATATTTATATCACTATGTAATTGATTCTCAAGTCAAGAGAGAAACAATCTTTCTTAAGACTCATGACATGAAGTCATTATCTTTTGTAAGCTACCATATAAGAAAATACCGATTCAATCATGGTATTTATCCAGGGCTACTATGGACCCAAAGAGAATGGTTGTTTTGTTTATATTTAAGTGGGTTTTTTTGTTTTTGTTTTGAGTAAATACGTTCTCAAACAATCTCAAACAATGAGTTGCTACCTTTTAGATGCTGTGCATGTTTGTTCATTGATGGCTATCTATAATTTTAAAGTCCAATTAAAAAAAATACTTCAAGAGTGAAAACACAAACAGTTGGGCTAAATTTTGAATTTTGTTTCTTAGCTCTGGAAGTCGTTCAATGGAAGCTTAGCTATGGACTCTCCTTGTATTGGGCTTGGTGAGCCATTACCTGGGCCTAGTTGTTAAACTACTCTGTACCTTTGGCACAGGCTGAGCTTGTCCACTCCACAGCCATGTAGGACCTGCTGTAGCCAGATGCTGTGAATTGAAACAAAGGTTCTGGTCTTGAACAAGTTGTGCTTAGTGAGGTCCCCACTGCAAAACTACACGAAGCATTGAGGGTTTTTATAGTCAGAAAGACACAAATAGAGCTCTATGATAGGGTCCAAAGAGGAAAGGATGATCTTCAAGGTCAGAGATGCTGTATGGGGAGTTGAATATGAAGGAGGTCTGGGAAAACAGGTGAAATTGACATACTGGCTCAGTGGGCATGCTCCCCATGAAAGACCAGCCAGCAGCAGCAACAGCAAATGAAATACAAATATGCAAATTGTAACCAAATTACCATGGGGTAAAAGGTGAAAGACCAATGTACACCTATCAGCTGTTTATCA
>LOEQ01002091.1:170756-185141 GCA_001685075.1 Bramus lutescens | reverse complement strand
AGCTGGCATGGGATGGGGGGATTTAGGAGGTGTGATTATTGATAGTCTATTGAATCTCATGTTTCTTCATTTTATTAGCTTCTGTTTTTCCAAACTTCACTGTAATTTTGTCTTAAATGCTATGCTTTGATGTTTATTTTGTTTGGTGAATGAAAAGGAAACCTGGGGCACTGTCAGAATTGGTTAGTTTTAGAAGAACAGAAGTGATACCGTCAACTTATACTAGTTTGGACATTAAGTAAAATGACCCAATGTAGAGCAGTTAGCTGAAATAAATCATGAGGAATTGTACAGGTTGGTGTGACACCCATCTTTCAAGGCCCCCCAAAGAGCTGGAAAGAAGAGAATCCATTTAAAAGATCTAACTTCCTCTATTCTTGAAATATGAGTTCAACCTATTGGCAGCTGAATGTTGAAGGAACAGCTCATATCTGAAAGCGTTATGAATTAGACTGAGGTCTGTACTGCTTCCACAGAACTATCTAGACTTCAGACAGGGATTCTACATTTTTTTTCCCATTCCTATTGCACTAATGTAAACCATCTACATGGCGAGAAAGCGTGTGTGTGTATCTGTGTGTGTATGTGCACTACAATCTTTTTTTCAAATGAGTCATAATTTCATGTGTACAATGTTAATAACATAAGAGAAATATTTTCTTCAAAATTATATAGCAACAGACATTCATGTTATTACTGTAGCTGGACTTCTATGTCTAAACCTCAATTTTATGATGGAAGCAAATAGGAAGGGATGAATGGCCATGAAGAAATTTTTAGAGGCATTTGAACACTGTATCAATTTCATACATCATAAAACCTCAACCGTGATAAAGCCAGAGTGTGTTAAATCTCTACTAAGGAAGACATCAGGAAAAATGAAAGATTTTCTTCTCTTATACAAATCAAAGTTGGAAGAGGGAAATAGACAGAAATTGTGACATTCGAAACCAGTCATCACACTGTTTTCCCCATTCATCTGTTGATGGGCACACTTAGATTCCATCCCATGGTTATTATGAATCATGTTGCCAATCTCTTTTTGTCTTATTGATGTCATTTTCTTTGGACATAAACACAGTTGTGAGATTTCTGGATCATATTTATTTTTATTGTTTTAAGGAATTGCTATCTTATTTTCTACAGAGACTATACAAATTCTATCAATAGTAAGGAAAGAGTCCTGGGTAAATCTGTTAAGTGAAATAAAGCAGATACAGGAAGATTGAACAGTCTTTTTGGATCACACTCCCAACAGAATCTGTGAAGATTCACTCTGGAAAGTAGAATATGGCAGTTACTGGAGGTCAGTGGTGTTAAGAAGAGAAGGGTAAAAAAAGTCTTCCTTAAAGAATGCACATTTTTAGCTAAACATGAGAAATAAGTTCAAGAGATATAGGGTACTTCCTTATGACCACAATTAATAATATGTAATGCTCCTTAAAAATACTGGGTGAAATTAAAGAAATAATGAAATACTCATAAAATAATAGTATATGAGATACATATTTAAGTAGTTACAATCATCCTATTATATACATAATACAATGTATATATTCTTCAAAACATTATGTTCAATATGGTGTGTGTGTGCGCACGCGCGCGCGCGTGTGTGTGTGTGTGTGTGTGTGTGCATCTTTTTAGTTCGAGTAAATAGATGAGAGGCTGGAGGGTGACCAAGCAGTTAAGAGCATACACTGGTCTTGCCAAAGACCCTAGTTTGGTTCCCAGCACTCACATTAGGCAGCTTACAACCTGTGACTTCAGTTCCAGGTGATTGAACATCCTCTTTTGGTTTCTGTGGACCCATGCACTCATACACACAAACCCACCACCATCCACATCCACCCCCCCCACACACACAATCAAAATGTGAAATAAGTCTCAATAAACAGGCATGTAAAATATCAACATTGTCATCAATATTTCTTAATGCAAATTGTACCTAATTTGCAATATTTTGGTTGAGTATTTTATCTGGAATTTTTGTGAAACAAAATGCTTTTTTTTGCTATCTCTGGCTCATTTCCTCTCACATAACCTCAATCTTTTTTGAAAGATGTTACTCTCCAATTATTCATCAAGTGCCATAAATTTCTACTAAGAAAAGTTGGCCAAATATCCTCAGCAAATGAAAAAAGTTATTACAAAGTCTCATTCAATCCTGACAGCCATTTGTAATCATCTTCTTTTAATATGCATTTGGGAAGAACAGGTCATTTCAGAGCTCAATTAAAAAATTAATTTGTTCCTGTTGAAAATGTAGAGAGACATGAATCATTTATAACAGCTTATTTTGAATAAAAACATGAATTCATTCAACAGAAACATAATTTACTAGAAAATTTATTACACGGACAGCTTGGAAGCAGATGTGTTGGTTCAACGGGTGTAAAGGCATGTCTAGCATCAATGCACGAAATAAGGAAATAATTTTATTAAAAGCAAACACAAATTAGTCTGGCATGTTACAGAAAAAGATGTGATAAGAATAGGTCTTTCTTGCTCCAAGCTTTATAAAATAAAAATTAATGACTTAATGGCTTTTAAAAAAACATGGTTTGCACTTCTAATTTTCAAAAAGGAAATGGATGAGTCAAGTTCCTGAAGTTCCCATTCATTTCTTCAGAGACCTCCAGTAAAAAGGATTAGACAGAAGTTGGCTGCAGGAGGAACTGAAGTTGCTTTGTGGCTATGTTTTCTATTTGTATATGGACACTGCAAGGAAACTGAGGCCAATCTATCTAAAGAAATGGATTCAACAAAATACTTCTGACTCCATAAATAAAGGGACAGGGATATTAAAATCAGTAGATTTTGCACACTGCAGTTACACTTCTGGATCACATGGTAGTTCCATTTTTAATTTTTTGAGGAAGCGCTAAAGTGTTTTCTATAATGGTTGAAGTAATTTATACTCTACCAGTAGTGTACAAGGGTTTGTGGATAAATTTGTAAGACGTTCTGTTCAGTGAACGAAGTATGAGAATACAGATTTCTTTCTAGAAAAGATTACCAAAACAAACAAACAAACAAACAAAAACCTTGGGATTAAAATAACAGGACCAGCTAGACAAGTGAACTCCAAGAAGTGAAATTACAGCATCATGTCCACCCACAGCTGTCCATAGCCCAGTCCCCACTACATGAGTGCGTCACTTTACACAGCAAGAAGATCAAGGTAGCCCAGAGAATACAGGATGTAGATTCCATGACTTTGAGGTAGGAAACTATCCAGGACTGTGTGACTGAACTGATGATGGGGTCATTGGTTACAAGGTTCTGGGAAGGGAAGGCAGTAGAGGGCTCAGAATCAAGTGATTTGAGAAGGATTGGAATTGCTGTCTGTCTTTGACGAGAAAGTAGAGACTGTGAGAAGGGCTGTAGGTGAGGAGAAGCGAAGCTGCAAAGGCAGGAAGACAGATTCTCTCTTGCGTTTGCAGAAAGGACCAGAAACCTACCACACCCTGGCCTTAGCCCAAGAAGACATACCGTGGAGTTCTTAGCTGTAGAATTACAAGATGAGAAATTCACCCGGTGGAAAATCATTATGCTGTCAGAACTTGCCCCAGCACCAGAATAAAAAGTAGTAAAGTGTGCTGAGATGATGGCTCAGTCAGTAAAGCACTTGTCTTGGAAACATGAGGCTCTGAATTTGATCATCACAACCCATAAAACCAAACAAAACAAACTAAGAAAACCCAAGTGTGGCAAGCAGGTGCTTGTAATCCCAACGCTGAGTGGAAGAGCCAATCAGACTCCTGGTTCTGGCTGGAGGCCTGCCTTGTCTATTTCCTAATCTCAGTGCGATAGTGAGGATTAGAAAGTCTTCCGAAACTGCTCAGTTCCAGAAATCTTCATCTAAAATACAGATTGTAAGCCAGTGTGAAGTTCCTTACTCCCATGGAATGGTCAACGAACACATCTGATACTTGCAAGGTCTTTGCTATGGAAGAAATATCAAAAAAAAAATAGTGTCTATCCCCACCAAAAAAGGAGATTAGAGTTTGGAGGATAAGACAGACAGAGTTTGAACATGAAAATAAATTTTTGAAACGTTAAGATTTGAAAACAAAAAAGATTAATAGAGAGGAACACTTACTACTCCTCTGCTAAGTGGGCACAGTATTAAACCAACTTCTAATGATTCATCATTATGCCCATAATTAGTACATCTCTCACCCCTCATGAGAGAAGCTTCTGTTTGCCATAGAGAGTGATTATCACAGAGACTCACAGCTGACTACAAAGCGCTCAGCCCTGAAGTACACACATGCAGCACCTCTTCCTCCCATGGCTCAGGGACTGTCCAGGAAGAGGATCCAGAAAGAGCCTAAAAGGCAGAGGCAGTGGATAACCACAAGGAAACAGTGTCCTCTGAACACAGCAGGGAAACTGCACATACAAAGTGGTTGCGACATGTGAAAAACATGTTCAAGTTCAAGCCAGAACAATCCCCAGCATGGAGCAAGGCACACAATCCTACCCCTGGCTGGTGCTGCTGTTTGCTGTTTGCTGTTTTTTTTTTTTTTAACTACTAGGAGAAAGAGAAACTGTTCTAAAAGTCTAGCTCTGGTAATTCAACCACAATCCAATGGGAGACCATGTATCCAATAATATTTAGGCATCAAAAATTATTCTTAGTGGGTTATAAAAAAGAACAAAAAAGACAGAAAGTCAGATGGACAGGGCAGTGGGAACAAATATGGCCAAAATATACTGAACAATATTCTCAAAGAACTAATAATAATTTTAGAAGAGTAGAAGTTGATACCTGTTAAGTAAACCAGGAACTCAAAGTACATTTATTTTAAAAAAGACTTCATTTTTAAAATATAATACCTGAGACTAAGTCTGTTCATAGACACACTGGAGAGAGTTAAAAAAAAACCACAAAAACAAACAAACAAACAAAAAACCTCCCCAAGTGGTGGTGGCACAGGCCTTTAATCCCAACACTTGGAAGGCAGAGGCAGGAGGATCTCTGTAAGTTCAAGGCCAGACTGGTCTACAGGAGCTAGTTCCAGGACAGGCTCCAAAGCTACAGAGAAACCCTGTATTGAAATACCAAAAAACAAACAAACGAACAAAAAACCCAATAAACAAATAAACAAAAACCTCTTCCAAATATCAAAGGGTAGACAGAGGATAAACTTAAGTTTATAAGCTTGGGAAGTAAAATGAAACTTCTAGAAAGAAAAAAACAAAGTGAACAATGTTAAGGATTACCTTATCGAAAAAGAAGAAGCCTGGCCTTTGCCCTTGACTCTAAGGAGCCATACATATCTCACGTCTTCAGTGTCATGTCTGGATTACAGCAGTGGTCTATATTATTTAGCGTGTGTGTGTGTGTGTGTGTGTGTGTGTGTGTGTGTTGGGGAGCTGGCACATGTCGCTATGAGGGTGGTCACATGCCTGACCAGGTACAAGTGGAGCTCAGATAACAACCTTGGGTGTTGGTCTTTGTTGTCTACCTATTTGGGGACAGATTCTCTTTTATTTGCTCTTTGTCATTGTGTGAAGTAGGCTACCTGGCCAGAAGTCATCTGTGGGATCACTGGGGTGACAGGAATGCATTTCACATCTGGTTTTAGGTAGGTTCAGATCCACTGAACCTACCTAAACCTTACCATTGCATGGTAAGAATTTTACTCTCTGAGCATTTATCTCCCCCAAAGGTTTTGTATAACTTTCAGTTTGTTAAAAACCCCACAATCATTTAACTGTGAAGATGAGCCTTCATTCTTCCTTTTCTTTTATCTGTTCATTATTTTATGTTTGCATTTTTATATGAGTTTTAATTTAAAAAGCTGAAACTGTCCCAGAAGCCAAAATTTAACCCAGGCTGACTTTGAATTTGTGATCTTTCTTTTTCTGCTCCAATTACTGGCATCATAGGTGTGTATGGTCAAAACTGAAATATTATCAATTTCCCAACCTAGAATCCACTGACTGAAGAAGAATCAAAGTCTTCAGGTTGAAGGACCCTACCATGATACTAAGTGAACATGTTAGTGAGTTCTCAGTTCTTTCCAAAGGGTACAGCTCCCATGTCCCTCAACAATTGGGCATGGTGTGGGCAAAGAGAATAGAATCGATGCACACTGCATCTAAGTTGGCATTGATAACAGGTTTATCTGCTCCTTGACCAACAACAAAATTAGGGATGTGGAGCCAGGGCCGCCATTGTATAAGTATCTGTCTTAAGAGCACAGGGACCTGAGATCAATCCACAGCACATAAAGCTGGGTGTGGTGGCATGAGCTCAGAGCCACAGTGTTAAAAAGGTGAAGGGCAGATCCCTAGAACCTGATGATCAGCAGGCTTAGCCTTCTTCATGAGTTCCAGGCTTACGAGAGACCCTGAATGCACAGGACCTGCACAGGTCTGCAACAGGTGGGGTCCCAGAGCTGGAAGGAGAGATGGACACACACCTCCATACCTAACCTGTAAGCCATATCCAGTTGATAGCCACTTGCAAATGAAAAATTAGCTTCTCCAAGGGAGTCTTACTTGGGAAACAAGCTACTCTTAAGGATAGGCCTGGCAGTAGATGGCCAACACAAAATGAACTCAATGCCATCTTTGGAGGTTCTTTGTCTTATAATGTTGTCAGGGTGTTTTTCTTTGTTAGTTTGGTTGTAGTTGTTTTTCCTTTTTTTTGGTTCCTTTCCTTGTCTGATTGTTTTGTCATATTCTGATTTGATTTTTTTAATTTATTTTAATATTATTCTTTAGGTGGCTGCTTGTTTGAATTTATGAGAGGGGAGATGGGAGGAAATGGGAAGAATAGGGGAGGGAAACTATAATCAGAATATATTATATAAAAAATCTATTTTCAACCAAAGGAAAAAGCTGGGAAGTACCCAAGGAACAACATCTGAAGCTCTTTCTGGCATCCACAGGATCGTGTTCACATGGTCCATGTTACTTCACATACACATGCATCCATGCACATATGCACAGATGCACAAAGTCAAGTCACATTGGGACCAGGAACAAATGACTTAGGTCTAGCCAGTGGACTTAACAGTAGCTATTTCCCTGGTTTCCAAATGTATGGCTGGTACTGACATACCTAGTGTTGCTATCTCCCCCACTTCAATCTTTGAACTATTGAAGTGATTGACATCTGAGACTGAAACAGTCCAAGCAGACCTCTCCAAAAACATCTACCCACTGTCCCACTGGCATAAATAGAACATCTATGCTAGGAAAAGGGTTGATGTCTAGTGCTGTCCTTAAGGGCTTAAGTATGCAGTGGTCTCATGGCTGTTCTGGTCAGTTCACTGATCTTGTAGCAGAACATGCTGGACATGACAGCAACTTATCTATCTCTTAGGCAAGCGTGTGCAAGCTTCCATTGTGAGCGCTTTGTCAGATGCATGCTCTTGCTAGAGTATATTGATTAGCATGACCTGAAGAATACACAAATGTGGCTGTTGATCTGAAAATCTTTTTCTACATCAGTCCAGTCAGAATATCTCACTGAAGAAATTCAGGAGCATAACAGAAGTGGGGTTCGGGCTCTGCCAATTGTTGGCGGTTGACATGGCAAGGATGGTAGAGCAGGAAGGCGAGAAGGAGTTACAGTTATCTGTGGAGGTGGGACCCTAGTCCATCGTCCTCCTTCTTGTACGTTTTCCTCAGGAATTGAGATTCACCCAAGTACTGAAGAAGCCACGTCCAGAAGTCATGTCTGAAGCAGGAAGACCCAAACAGTGCCGAGAGAAAGACAGTCCTGGTACCGCCATTTCAGATCTTAATGCACACACACATCCTCCCACTAAAACATTTGGCTTGTGAGGTTTTTCCTTCTTTGCCATCACATGGAAGAATCTTCTGGAGTTGTCATTGAGCTGCTACAGGGATGGGGAAGACAAATGTCAACTGGGTGAGTTTGTCTTCATTCTTCAAGAGCAGTCTGAGCTGCAAAGAGGCGCCAGTCCAAGCTCAAGATCATCAGCACACAGACAACACCAATCTATTCTATACTCTAATGCGAATGTTCAGCCTCTCCACCCAACCCAGAACACCTCTAAAGGGTAACGTTAGCAGGACCAGCTAACCCCTTATCACTATGGCAGCACAGCCCCACTTATAAGCCCAGTGTACATCAGCCCATTCTTGTGGGTATAATATCTAATAAATTTTATAAGTGACAAATTTCCTCTAAAAATTTACTTTCCAAAGAAGCCATCTTGTAATAGCATGTTATTTACAAGCATAGAGTGAGCTGGAGAGGGGCAATTAAGGGAGCTGGAGCAGACGAGGGGAGGAGATGGGCAAGGAAGCACTATTTTTCTTGATAAAATTTGTTAAACTGTTGGATTTTTTTAAAACTCAATTGTGCATTTTATAATGATTTAAGTATGGTGTTAAAAGATATAAAAAGATTTTAAAAATATGGCACTGGAAAAACCATTCAAATCAGAGTTCAGATTAATTTTTGCTTAAGAATCTTTAAAACTGAGCTCCAGGGACCCTCTAATGAACCAACAATCCAAACTTCTTAGCATGTTTCTCCACACATCCCCTTGCTACTTTTATCATTTCCTGTGCTTTTTGAAGATGCATGAACGTTCCTCGGTCACATACATCCCCACTATGGAAACACTCAGCCTTTGATGTTTTCCTTCCACGCTTCACACTATCATGGATCCTTGAAAGGAGTGGAGGGCAGGCAGGATAGTGGATGTATTGAAGGCTAGCTTGCAGCTGAGACTTGGATTTGACTGCTCATCTTCAACTGAATATGTTTCAGTTTAGGGTGTGTCTGATTCATCATCCTAACAGGAAGCAGGTATCTGGTGATTCAATGGGTCATATATACCTTGCGTGATAGAGTTCACTAAGCCTGTATAGAATGCTCTAGGACTGGGTTGGTCAGTAAAGCACTTGTCTTGTAAGCATACAGACTTAAGTTCACTTCCAAGAAGTGCTGGGTGCAGAGGTGAACACATGGAATCCTAGTATGGGAAAGAAAGAGAGGAGGATGTCTGGGGTATTACAGCCATTCAATCTACCCTTACTGCTCTGCCCCAAAGCCAGTGAGGGACACTGCTTCAAAGGATATGGACGAACTTCCTGAAGGCAACACTTGAGGTAGTGCTCTGGACTGCACACAGGTTCACACCTTTGCATATCCACATACACGAATATGGGCATGCATCCGATAAAAATAGTGTTCCAATTATACTTGTCTGTCCTGGTGTCAAGGACCCTGAAATCCATAGTTTTAGGGAGAAGCCCAAATCTAACAAGGACAATGATTTGTCAAATGTGAATGTTTATTAACAATTGGTGGAAGATAAGATCTAGAACCATACTCACTCTAGACAGGGGAGCTATTGAGATACTTCAGGTTTCTCTATACCGTGACATAACTGTTGAAATCCAGATCCTGGAGCCCTAAGATCAGCTCTATAGAAAACAGACGATTTTAGTCACAGCTTCATGGCATTGGCCTCCTGGGAACATCGTTTCACGTACTGTCTTGGACTTTTTATCTGTGAAGCTAAGCTTTCCACACTTTAAGTAGGGTCTGTGCTCCTCTGATCCCATGAGGAATGCTGTTATTTCAAATGACAGAACCACCCAATGACAAATCTGTTTAAATGATCTCCTCCTGTGGGTGTTGCCCGCTAGTCTTTCGCATCATCCTGTTTTTGTTTATTTATTTCTCTAAACATCTTAAGGATATAATAAACGCTGTTTTGAAGGCAACACTTGGGAATGGATCTTAAAACTGAACTATGTTCTAGACTGGAAAAGGGCATTTACCACATACTAAGATACCATTTCCCACTAACGGACCCATTCATTTCTTTGGAGAAGCTCTTTAATGCCATTGTCACTCCAGTTTGTAAGCAGAGTGCTAAAACATAGAATTTAGTGAATTTTTTGTTGCTTTTGTTTGTTGTTCTTTTTGGTTTTCTTTGGGGGTTGTAGTTTGCTTTCAGTGATTTATTTATTTGGGTTTGGGTGTAGCTTAGTTTTGGAGACAGGGCTTCTATGTAAATCCAATCTGACCTTGAAACTGCAGCGATCCTCTGCTGCTTCTGGGTCCAAGTGTTGAGAGTAATAGTGCTTTGCCACACCCACTTTTCAGATGACTTGAAATCACAGAGTGGAACAGTGTATTTTCCATACAACATCTCTTTGTGTACACTGTGGGCATCTAAGAAACGCTTTGGAGAAGAGGAAAAGACAGCCAAAAGGGTATCACCCGACTGAAGTGTGCAGAAACCTTTCCCATTGACAACTGCCAACCCAGGTTATTGTTCTAAGGAAAGGCTGAGTAGATCCTGAAAACCCAGTCATTATCATAGACAATCATCTTTCTGCTTTTCATTTTTGGTCCCTTTCAAGGAAAAAAAATTGGCTAGAGCAATAGGCAGGAAGGTACAAGTGCCTATTACCAGTTCTAACAACTCTGAGGTCAATTCTCAGATACTATGTAATGAAAGAAGAGAAGCAACTCCCACAAATTTTCCTTTGAAATCCACATCTCTCTCTCTCACACACACACACATACACATGCACACATATGCATTCACACAATATAATTAAAAAATTTTAAAACTATAAAGGACTGTAGTATCGTGATAGTTCTCAAAAATCACAGGAATTTGTTAAAAAAAGATTAAACACACCACACATATTCATACATACACCAACAAATAAGGCATATATCTACCCATATTTGCTATCTTAAAAAGGAAATCCAATATAATTCCCTTATTTAAAAGTTTTATACATTAGCACTTTTAGTATATCTTGCATTTTAATTCCAAAATGCATTTTTATTAAGGAAAAAGGGAGAAATTTATTACAAGCCAGGAAATCCAAGCCATGGCATACAAGGTACCAATGAAATTTGATGCCATCCCGTTTTAGTCTCTTGCAGTGTGGACCACAGAGGACTTTGAAGCTTCACCATCTATCAATGTGTCTCTATTTCAGCTACCGGTGAGGTCAATACTGCTACTAAATAAAACACAAGACTTTAAAGGAATCCAAGCTATGGTAATGGTTGTGCTCTTTACATCAAATGATTCAAATTCTAGGTTAAGTACTTCTCTTGTCACCACAGGGTGTGTGTGTGTGTGTGTGTGTGTGTGTGTGTGTAGTGTGCAAATACATATAGATGCTATTTACCAACATGAGTCCTTTGTTGATTTAGGTTCTTTAAGATTTAGTCAAGTAGTTACAGAAATATTAACATGTACCATGTGTTTTGGGAAAAGAAAAGCAGATTTTGTAAGAGGAATCAGCAAGGAAAACATGGAATAGAAGATGCGAATGGTGCTGAATTCATATATGTCCAAGTTTTCTTTTAGACAAAAAAACCAAGGAGCTGAATTTTTGCTTTGGAGGCAGGTGTGAACATAGATTATAAAGTGCTTTTGTTATTTAATTGGCTTACGATCTTCAAAAAGAGTCCCATGCAATTATCTTGTTCTCTTGGCGTTAAAGTTCATTATTTTTTACAGTTTAATAAGGTTAAGAATTATGCTCCCACCTCCATATATATATATATACACTCTAATCACCATAGACTAGTGAGTGCCTGATATTGATCTTAGTTTTGAAGCCTTAATCATCCTACAGGAGAAATGATTAGGATGACAACTTGAGCATCTGTCTGATAAGAGAGTGAGCATCCGTTGTTACTTTATCTACCGGTTGAAAATAGGAGCCGTGTTACAATTCAGATTACAGAGTACATATATTGGAGGTTAGTGCACAGCAAAATTCATGCCAGTGGCATAACTATATCAGAATGAGGAGTGGGGCTCTGCACTTGATGTTATCCCCTTCTCTAACATAGAAGAGGATACTTCACAAAAAATCATCATGAGAAATCAAAGAAAACTTGGTAATAACCTCTAGAAAAACATAAACCTATTTTAAGATTTGGGGAGAATAGTCTCTGAAATATAATTGAGGTAATACAGTTGTAATTAAAATATATTTTTTTTGCTGTGCTAGGAAATGTTTAATGGAAAACATACAGTCTTTGGGAAATTGCAATTGCTCAGGGTCTTAACCATTCATCACCAAACAATGATAAGAAACTGTCTGCAGAGAGGCATGACAACACATACTGACAACCACTGTACTTTCTGAGTCTTTTTATATAGGAATTGCATGTTCAGAGTTAAAAGTTCGACAGTCAAAACGAAATGCATTAAAAAGTATCCGAAAGGGTCAAATAGAAAAAGAGCAATACAAACAAGCCAAAGACAAAACATTTTCTCAGACTATTGATGTATTGAATGTAATACAGAGAAAGGCAAGGGGCTTTATGTATAGACTTTTGGCCATTGAAGATGCGAACACCAGCCAAACAGGATCTCAGAAGCATTTCCAGGCTCATGAACAACACCATGGGAAGACAAAAGCAAACAGGACATGTGGTCTCAAGTAAAGCAAGGCCATTAGAGTCCAGTTTTGATTCTTACCTCTAACAAAACTTAGGTTTTACAGAATGAAGAGAAGGGCTACAGTTTCCACACTTAAAAACCGTAGTTGTGACGCGAGTTAAACTTGGCTTTGATCATGTGCAGAAGTCGGCAAGTCACCAACAGCTATCTCCTTTCTTAAGGAGAATGATGGCTAAAAGCACATCACTGTAGGAGGCTGCCTGGAGCCATTCCGAGCCTGGACATGGCAAGATGGCTGTGCTGCAGATCCATCGCCTGGATGGTCAGGGCTAGAGCAGTTCTTGTCCCCCAAGAGCCCCTGGCTATTAAAATGAACTCATCCTTGCAAGTCACAGGATTGCTGCCCATCAGAAGAAGTACTCTTTCTGATTTTCACCGACCGCATTTTGGATATGAAGCTCGCTTTTCAAAACAGCCTCAGCACTGTCTATGTTCTCTGACCTTTTTGCTTCATTTCTTTTGTATAACCTTTTCTGTTGATAAATGCGAACAGCTATGGCAGAGACGCAAAATAAGATAAAGATCACAACAGCTATCAGACCTGGAGAGAGAAGAGAAAAGAAATACCCAGTAAGAATAGACACTGTGTCAAGTTCATTGCTTAATTAGTCCTGGGAATATTATTTTCCATTGTAGTCAATCCTTTACATGATATAAATTAGAAACAAAAAGCCTCTCAGGTTTCTGATTAAAGCAGTATTATAATACAGTTTATTTAGGGATTCTTTCAACTTTGTGCAGTCTCTTCCATTTATTCTGAATATACGGTATACTGGATCTGCTTCATGTGTTCCTATTTATCTAAGGAAGCATCACACACATTTCTATGACCAAGTGTTGCTTCATAATTACACATGAAAAAATTTTAATTATTTTTGAAATTATAGTTAAGTATCATGCAGTACAGAGATTATGTTTTGTGATTAAATATGTAACAATGTCAATGAAATTGATTTTTCACTCAACTGTTAAAGAATAGGAGTATGTTATGTACATGAGTAGTGTTAATAATAAAATATAGATATAAGTATGTAAACATGTAAAAACCTGCACGAGGCATATTGGATTTTGAAAATTTGATTCTGTGTAAATATGTTAAGGGCTGCAATTCTCAGTTGTGTCTACAATTATTAAGTCTAGAGTGACATGAATTCCTCACAGAGGAATGTAAAGCCTGGATAGTCCTCAGGATACACTGGGATGGGGACCCACAGAGGGAAATTTAGTATTCCATCATAGGTCTTAGGTGCTTTTTCAGAATGTTAAAATTTTCACTAATGGTGTATGAGGAAAGTAGGGAAAATGTGAGTGGTTAGCCCAAATGAAGACCTGCACACCTAATTGTGTGTGCTAGTCATTGGCTGTTGGAGTAGAAGACTTTGTACTGACAGGTAAAAGTCAATCTCATTTAAGGATGCTCTCCTTGAGACAGTAAAAATTATTCATTTCAATAAGTCTCGACCCCTGACTACGAGTCTTTCTAATGGACTGTGTATTGAAACAGGAGATATACATAAAGCATGTCTGGTGTACACTGAAGGGTGAAACCTGACTCAGAAAATGCACTCTGTAAACATTTGTGTCATGAATCAGACTGGTCTTTCATCCTTCAGTCTAACCATTTTTAAATAAAAGATCAAACTAATAAGAAAATTATAGTTGCTCAGATATCTGTGTGTGATAGTTCTCTCTCAATGGAATGAAATAAATCTATTACTCAAGGAAAGCATCTAATGATCTTTCCTGCTAATGATAAAATTAAAAGAGTCAAATAAAAATATACTCTGGAAAATTAGTATTTGTCACCATGATTTTAATATCTTTTTAAAAAATGTCAAGAGGAACACTAAGAGATGAATGCAGATTCTTTTTAAAAATACTCTTCCCCAAAGCTCTCCCCATCCTCCCCTTCTCCCTTCTCTCTCCCCATCTCCCC
>LOEQ01002091.1:131777-162884 GCA_001685075.1 Bramus lutescens | reverse complement strand
CAGTGCTGTCTCCTGGTCAACATCACTATATTCTACAAAGAAACACAACGTGATCAAGAGTGGCGAACAAGCAGGACATGGTGAAGCAGGTGTGCAATACCCTGCACCTGTGAATACAACAGCAAGACAAGTCCAAGTGTAAACTCTTTCTTCCATCTTTATTGAAAGAATTGGGTCGGTTAAGTCTTCCTGCAAATAGCGTTGAGACTTCAGGTTAATGAAGAAAGTCTGTAAGCATGGCTCATTAAGAAGACTGTAGTCTGCAGATGATTAAAACAGCTTTAACAATGGATGAGGCTATGAACTAATGAGGGGTCACAAGAGTTCACATTTTATTCCTTTGAGAGAGGGTCTCATGTATTCTGGGCTGGTTTCAGCCTACATGTGTTATCAAGGATGACCTTGAATTTCTGATTCTCCTGACTCTACTTCCCAAGTGTTGGGATTATAGAAGTGTACCACCATGCCTGGTTTTGTGAATTGATGAGGATCAAACCTAGGACTTTGTGCATGTTAGGCAACTAGCCTTCCAACTTTTTGCATGCTAGGCAACTACCCTTCCAACAGCTGCATCTTAGCCATTAACATTCTAGAATAGATCAAAGTGTATTTATTGTGTGCAATCAGTATCAAGAGAGGTGTCCTAGGTTTAGAGATTAGCTCTGCCCAGCTTTAAGATTCAAGCCAAGAAAATAATAGAAGCTTGAGAGAAAACTGGCCAAAACCAACAAGGTCCTCCTGTTGTTGAAAGCTTTCTGATGGCTCATGATTCCATCCAAACGTTCCAGGAGATTAGGATCAGCCGGTTGTAGAGGTCAAAACTCCAAAAGTATTGGGGTGTCTCCTTGCGGCCAGCACTAGGAACTTCAACTTGCTTTCCGTCTCAACTATAGTTTGAGAGTGACCTCAGACTCCTGATACTCCATCCCCAATTTCCCAAGTATGCTGATCAGACATATGTCACACCCAGCTTTTACTGTAGCATTTTAAAATCACAGACCATGATGCATTCATCCATCCAACTGGGTTGTAAATCACATCATTACTTTCTCTTACGTTGCATGTGTGTGCACAAAGACGTGCATTTTCCTTTCAAAAATATAGTGGGCCTTAGGTATTTGTTGGGTGAGTGTGTGTACGTGGCACACCACTTTATTATTCACATCTCACAGTAGTCAGTGGAATACCTCATTGTCGCCACACAGATGTGACACTTGGACACAGACTAAGGAGTTGTCTGAGGTTACAGGACTGTTGACATTACATTCTGGACCCCAGACCAGTTGTACCCCCAAATCACAAGCTCCTTTTGCTCATGAATCACTTTCTAGTTCCGTCTTCCCTTCACTGTGCTCCAATCTCCAGCAATGGCTTTTGTTATTGTTGTTTTGAGGGATATCTGGGCTTGAACATTATTTTTTTTAAGTAACTGCAGGCATCTCAATTCTGAGCCTGTCATTTCTTGTAATAGCTAGGTTTCTGAAGAACATTTTCTTTTGGCTCCATTTCCATTCACATCTTATACCCAATGATAAAAAATAACATTGATGAAAGGTTTCCTATTATGAGTCTCATTCTCTATAAAAAGAATTCTGGAGATTAGGGACACAGCATCACTTTTTGGATATGATCTTTAATCATTTCCAGAAGAGTTCATCATCTCGTTCTTAATTAGCCATACTTAAAATCCTCTGTTCATTAACCTGGGAGACCTTAAAGTAGCGGTAAAAAGGCTCAATAGATCTAACTCTCTGAATAAGGACAGAAGCAAAAGGAATCCAGCTGCTATACACGCACTGCTAGTGCAGTAATAGACTCAGAGGATAGGCATCTGGGCCCAAATATTCTGCCTCAGGAGGCTGTGACCTGATTCTATGGCTCTCCTTTCTAGATAAGGATAGCCCTGAGGATTTATCACTCTGTGGCTTGCACAGAAGACTGTAAGCTCCGAAAAGGCATCACTGACTCTTGTGATGGTTTGTCAAGTTGACATAACTTAAGAATCACCTGTGAAGAGAGTCTCACGTGGGGAGTCTCTAGATCAAGTTAATCTAGGCACATGTCCTTGAGGGGTTGTCTTAATTAAGGAGACTGATTGTGGGAAGACCTAGCCTATTGTGGGAAACACCATTCTCTAAGCATGGGTAGTGATCTGTTTAAGAGGGGAGAGATTGTGATGATCACTGGCAGGAAAGCAGGTGAACATACATGTGCTTATTGTATCTCTGCTCTTGACTGTGGGTGGATGTGATGTACCTAGCTAGTTCAAGATCCTGCCTTGCCTCATCCATGACTGGAACTGAAAGCTGGAAGGAACTCCTCAACGCATGGTGTAGAGTTAACTCACCCACATAGAAACAAAAGCATGTCAGTCAATCATCATCCAAGTCACATTGACAAATGTACTTTCTCGCCATACCCATGGGCTCCCCATCACACATTGAAGCACCCACAGACCCAAAATATCTTTTAAGAATGTTATTCAATACAAACTGTTCAGCCCTGAAAGCATACACACAACTAACATTATACAGACTAACCAATCTATATTTATATACACGTATGCATACTACAGCCATTAGTTAAAAAAAAAGAGAGAGAGAGACCATGAATTTGAAAGAGAGTTAGGAGGGGGTACCTGGGAGGATTTGGGGGGAAGAGAGGGGTGAAATATAATTATAATCTCAAAAATTAAAGGAAATAAAAATATAAAAAATCAGTTTAAATATTTACTATAGAGGAATGCCAACTTTCACAAAAAGTTCTAAAGGATAGCAGAGCTACATTTCGAATTACATGTATTTTTTTTGTAAAAGTCACTCCTCCACTGGAAAAAAATGCTTATGTTGAGCATGGCACACATTTTCCTTGGCATTGTTCCCTAAACAACAAAGTATAATGACTCATTGTGCAGTTTTCCCATTGCGCGTTCGGCATTAGAAGTAACCTAGGCATGACTATAAATTTGTGGGAGACATACATAGACTACATATTAATATCCTCACATTTTACAAGTTACAGGAGACCTACAGATATGCACAGGATGCCTAGAACAAATTGCCCATTTTTAGAGAGACATCAATAAGTTCAGACCTACAGATCTTAATAGAAAAGGCAACACTTTTAAGAACATTTTGTAAGTTGGTTATTTCTAAAAATGGCATATATGTTAATAACACTACTTTTCATATTTTCTACAATAGTCACATGTTGAATAAAAGTTCTGTAGGCTTTAAAAATATTCTTAAGGTCTTGAGTCAAAATATATAATCAAGATTTATTGCCCTCCTGAAAAATATTCCATGAGAGGTGCAGCCTGAAAACTTCAAGTTTGCAAAGAGAAAACTCCGTGTGTGTGTTTGCCTGTGGATATGTGAATGTGGGAGTAAGTGCCCAAGGAGATGAGAGAGGCCATATTCCCTGGATACAGAGTTTCAGATGGCTTTGAGCTGCCAGGTATGGATGCTGGGAACTGAACTCAGGTCCTCTGAAAGAGCAGCAACTGCTCTCACCACTGAGCCCCCTACCTCTCCATTCCCTTTCAATAGGCACAGTCTTCACTCAGCTCAGAAATTTCTACAGATGTCACATGACTACTGCATGGACTATGCCCTTTGGATTCCACCGGGGTGTCGCTTATTCATTATGGGTCTGCCGTGCATCTTCTCTAAATCTACTTTACTTTCTCATCTTTCCCGTCAGTCATAACTTACTTCTGCCAGGGTCAGACACCTTTCGTTCACCTCGTCTTCCACGAGATGAATTCAAGTGTCAATATAGATCAATCTTTCCAGTTTAATTTCTAGTTTATTCTTCCAGCTCCTTATTTGGCTTTGCCCTGCTTTGCTAGAATCTACTTAAATTACTTGTGCTGAGTTTTAGCTGGGTAGTCTGTCTATTGGATAGCTTAATTTATGGAGAGAATCTTGCTGCCTGTTTGGTTTCTCTGTTTCCCTTGATGTTGAATCCTTTGTAATGATTGTGAATGACAGCTTCAGTGGATTGAGAGGAGCCTAGCAGATTAGCTGCCCACAATTGTAGGTGCTTCTGTGAGGGTGTTTCCTCAAGCATTAGCCAGGGGGGAAAGGGGAAAGACATCCCTGGTTGTGTTGAACATAGAGCGAAAAATCTACCACCTCATTCTGTTTTCCATCTGCTGGTTAGTGCTCAGTCACTCCCTGCCTCAGGCGGTTGAAGCTCAGAGAAGGCCACACAGGAGTTGATGTCCCCTCAGTCTGCAGTGTTTGCAACATCAGAGTGGAAATGTCCCATTTATAAGGTCGCTTTTGTGCATTGAGAAACAAGGAGAACATGTGTGTCCTCATGTTGGTCTTTACACGTATGCTCTAGGAGCCTTTGTAAAGCCAACATTCCCCAGGATTTAACTCTTTGTATGAAATCTCCACAAGATAGAATAAAGACACTCAAGCCCTAAGATAGAGAACCCCAGGATTGCTTCCTCACTGGCATCCTCCAGATACAGCCTTTCTGCACAACTATACCAGCATCTCCTTATTTCAGGACCACTTATAGATGGGTTACCATTAGAACTAGGAGTGGGAAGAAACCTTATGGGACTTGTCTCTTCTCATAATTCAGTCTAGTTGTGAGACAGCATGAATAGTGTAGACTGGAGTTTCTCGTAAGCAATCCAGGCCTTAGAAAGTCCTCAGCATCCTCTGTGTTCTAACAAGTGTGCTAACATTGTCAACGAACAAAATATATTTCCTTCCCATTATCTGATTCCTACAATGCCAACCCTATATCAAGGACTAGAGAAGTGAAGGCCAAGGAGGGAATTGAAAACAAACATCTCTAGCTCTTGTTTCTGGTTATAAAAATCCTCAAGTGACTCGAGATTTTTGGGCAGTCTTGCCTATTAAAAAATAAGCCTCAATTGTATATGCCAACAAAGGGAATAACTTCTGCTTGTGCGAAGAAGAAATCATTTAACAAACAGCCTACAAGAAAAATTGAGTTCCCGGAAATTAGGATTTGATGGAGTGCCTTTTTATTACAGAGAAAGGAGTGTTTCTAGGAAGATATGGCAGTCAGTGTAAGAACAGTGACAAGGAGTAATTTACAAAATTTCTCATGGTTCTCATAACCACCCCCAAATTAAAAGTCTGAGAACTCAAACAATAATAAATGCAAGTAGTTTATAATGTCTTCTGTAGGAAAAGGGTCCAACTTTGGAGAGGATTTCAATAACTTTCATATGTAAGATAAAGATAAGGAAGGATTGCCAGCAAATAGTGTAATGAATCACAGGAGCAGCCAAGGCTAGAAGAAGCAGATGCTTCTGCCTCTGCATGTATTTAGACCAAATGAAAACAGGTGTGAATGTAAAAGCAAACAGAAAAGCAGACACCAAGGGCTCTGTGGGTAAAGAAGTTAAATCTCAAAGACACCTACAAATAAATCTATTGCTTTCAGATGGAAACTCAATACCCTAATCCACACAAAAGTTACTTCTAGGTAGCTTTCTCAAGGACCGTCACTCTCTTTTGCTGCAGGAGAACCTGTCTCAATGTAAGTGTCATTAGGAAGATTAACAAAATAAGCATCTTCAAGAAGTCTAATTATAGTTGGAGAGATGGATCAGTGTGTTAAGAGCTCTTGTTGCTTTAGCAGAGTTCAGTTTGCAGCAACCATGTCAGGGGATTCACAGCAACCTGGATCTACATCTCCAGGGGATTTGATCCTGCTCTCTTGGCCTTTGTGTGCACATGCACTTGAACACATAAACCTACACACATATGCACATAATTAAAACCAAAGTGGCATATTTGTCTTAAAACAAAATCAATCTTTCTAAGAAAGTTTAAATAAACCTCCTTGGCTTTGCAGGAGATTTTATGCATAATATATCTTTGAGATAAATTTTCAGTCTTCCTCAACTTTCACTGAGGATACTGAATAGACAATCTCAGACCACACCTTTTTTTTTACCTGAAATAAATATCACTGCATAGATCCAAGTCTATTGCCTGAATCTGCAGGCTCAGAAGAGATCCATGATCCCACGGGTTGTCACCTGGAAGCATGCTAAAGTGGCTGCTGATTTGACTGAAAGTAATCTTCAGCTTTTTCAAATCTCTTCTAATGTGAAAAGAAACCCATGAGGAGGACTCAGAATTCAACCACAAAATGTATTTTAGATAGAAAAGATGAAGTCAACACAGCCTAACAAACACAGACTCATGAACTGGGTGTGTTTTGTGCAACCTGGCTTTCAACTCTCATTCTGAAGCAATAAAAGATGACTGTTGTCAATGTTCTTATGTGATCCTACACATTTGACATAAAACAGCAAAGAACAATTATTAACTTCATTCAGTCTGAATAATGATTTTTTTCTGGAGATCTTATAATGAGTTAAATTATATCATTATTCAAAACAAGGGCATATTTTCTCATGAGAGGCTTTATGCAACTTTTAAGATTATATAATTATCTTAATTAGGAGGTTTTTAAAAATGTGGTAAAATTATAATCCAGTAAAAGTTTAATGAATTATCAAAACAATTTATACCTACATGTTTCTTTGATTAATTGCATCTCAGAAAAAGTCTCTTATTATAAAATCATCTCATAAATGTTTAGCCTAAAGAATTTACTGAGAAATAATTCACCTTTTACAATATTTTCTTTAACTATGTATACATATGTGTCTGCATGGGGGTATTTGCAACTGAGTGTACTGACCATGGGGGCCAGGAGAGGGTGCTGTATCTCCAGATGTAGTGGCTGGACACCATACTTGGAAGAAAAATATGCACTCTTAACCACTGAGACAATTCTCCATTCTCCTTGACGTTAGAACTTAAGAAAGTTATGAAGAATGTGCTTAAGGAAATAGCATGTGTGCATCTCACAAGGAATAGGAGAATAAAAGAAGTCCATTTCTCTTCCTCCTCCAGGATCCAGTCTTAGAAATAATCTGAATGTTTTGACTTCCACCAATGTTAACAAACCTTTTGGGTACAATGCAGGCATAAGTAATTTTTGGTAACAATGATAAATTATGCTTTGGAGACATGGACCCATCTCTATTGCTCCATTATACTTAATAGTCAGCACTGACAATGTAAATGCCATGACCACGCTCTAATCAGTAGTAGAGATTATTAGCAGATGCAAACATAGAGTTTGAGCCCCTCATACCCATGGCTGAGCCCTCTCTCCAACCCAGCAGTTCTTATCCACACTCTGCACTCTGGCCGGCACCTTCCTGCTCTTTCTCCTACCCACACTTGCTCTTTAATAACCTTCCCCATTGACTAACTTCCTAGCTTTGTTTGTGTCTGTATTCCCAATACAGGCACACTGAAGCATGCCCATAATTAAATAATGCCTCCTTTTTTTTGTTGTTATAGAATTGCTTTTGTCTTAGGGTTTTTTGTCAAGTTTCTAGACTTAGTCCCTGATATTGCATGAATTTTGGATCGATGATTTTTACTTCTGTGGCTGGCATTTTTTGAAGCGTAAGCAGAGTTCTGTTTTATGATGCTTGACAAGCAAATGGTAGCCCTGAGTGAGACCGCTCACTCAGAGAAGTGTGCTTGCCCATCCCACAGGAACCACTTACCCATGATTATGCGCTCTGACAAAAAGCCCCTATTTCCATCTTACCATTTGTTCCTATAATTACAATCAGGAAATATGCTTCTTCTGGCACCATGAATATCCCTTGGGTATGGCGGCATGATGCTTTTGAGCTCTAGTCACATAACAGGGTTAGGGAAAATGGTGCTTGTAAGCGTCCAACAATAGCCAGTTCTAAATAACGTGAAAGAACCACCACCATCTTTGCAAGGACACATCCTTGAAGTCAGTCAGCCACATTTTAAGTATTTTTTTTAATCAAAAGGTTATGGAACTGATGAATTTTCAAAGCTACTTTTTGGTCTTTGTATCTTTTCTATTCTACTTATACTTCCTTTTTCAATTTGATTTTAAAATACCTAGTTATTATATTGAGAGTCATCACACAGCATATTAACCAAGTCAGTGTCCTTGGGTTATTTAGGTCACCTCTCTTCTCACTTCTGGCTGCTGAAGTTGAAGAAAGTTTTGCGAAAAGGAGTGTCATGCATAGGATGTTTAATCTTCCATCGATGTTGGATGGACTCACTTTTCCTTGCTGAACAAACTGGGTTCGCATCTGGCTGAAATCTGCCTGGGAGTGGTTTAGGTGTACTTCTTGGTTCTGTAGTCCCAGAAGACAGACAGCTCTAAGACACCATCGCAAGTGGGTATAAGCTATCCCTCAGAATAAGCTGAATAGTATCCAGTTCTCACTTTCATATACATTTACATATACAGTTATCCAGGCATATCTCCCAAATCTTAACCTTCCAGAAATTGATGGCTGTGGAATGTAAATTTAACATGATCTATTGATATGGACTTACCTAAAGTGCATTGCTTGGATAAAACTAATCCCCTTGTCATAGTTAGAATTCCACTGTTCCTGCTGGGGTTACTGAGTTCGTCTACGTTTTAAGTGTAACATGGAGTTAGAAATGACTACCAGCATGACCTGATTCTATGGATTTTCTCAGTGTCTGTTGTTATACCCTCCTTTTCAGTTCTAATTTTGTTATTTTGGATGTTCTCTCTCTCTGCCTTTTAGTGAGTTTGGATAAGGGTTTGTCTATTTCATTGATTTTCTCCAAGACTAAAACACAACTCCTTGTTTTATTGATTCTTTGTGTTGTTCTCTTTGTTTCTATTTTATTGATTTCAGCCTTCATCAGTTTCCTAACTTTTCCTTCTCTTGGGTGTTGTTTGCTTCTGTTTGTTCTAGAGTTTTCAGGTGTAGCTATAACAGAGACTGAACGGCCAACCAGAGAGTTTGCATGGGACTGACCTAGGCCCTCTGTCCATGTTACAGTTGTGGAACTTGGTTTCCTTGTGGGGCTTCTTACAGCGGGAGCAGTGACTGTCTCTGACTGTTACCTGCTTTGGGGACCCTTTCCTCCTACTAGGTTTCGTTGTCCAGTCTTAATAGGAGAGGAGGAGCCTAATTTCACTGCAACCTGATAGGCCATGGCTGCCTGATATACATGGGAGACTGCACTTCTAAAAAGAAAGGAGGAGTGGGTGGGGGAGGGATGGGGAGCAGAGGAGGGAGGGAGGGGAAACTGTGACCAGGCTGGGAATTAATCAATTATTTTAAAAAGGAAAGAAATGGTTACCAGATCATTCCTGGCACAGTTTGATATGACTTTCTAAAGTTTTCCCACATTGCTCAGCATCTGCTAGTAATAGTTAACAATGACAATATTCCAAAATTATATCCATTTCTCCCTAATTTTAAAGGAATGTTACAGAAACTCAAAAATAACAGTATTTTCTGTATTTCTGTGCTTTTCCTTATCAAAGCAATAAATGCTTGTAGTTTAAGTTTTTGGCTGAAAATGTATACTGTAACTAAAAAACAGGTCATTTTTTATATGCTGCCTCTGACAAGAACTATGTGGAATTTTTAAATAAGCACTTTTTAGGGTACATTTTACTCATTTAAATACTCAAGAACATGCTGCAATTACCCCACGATGCCTCTCACATACTGCTGACCAAGGACTGGAAGCAACAGGCGTTCTGATTGTTCACAATTATGAGACACCTCTAATTTGGTGGCTCTTTCCTAGAATATACAGAAGCATGACAGACTCCTGCTTCAACCCCAGTCTCTCCACCTGTAAGGACAGCTCTATGACTCAGCCAACTCCCTCTGTGTTTTCTCTCACGGTGTTCCCTTAATAAAAGTCTCCCAGTGTTTACTCTTTTCTTGCCAATTGTTTCTCAGAATTGCCTGTACTAACACGACACATAACTTCAAAAGTGAGCAACACTCTGGAAAATTAATATCTTCATTATTCAACCACTTTGTCAATCTATTTTGTGATAACTTAATATATTACACTAGAGTATACTAATATACTCTGCAACATTTTATAATGAATTCATGTGCCACACAAAGATTGACTAGAAGTTATTAATTGCCATTGAATTACAAATGATTAGTTCTCCATCTAGATCCATACCTTAGGTACATGTTAAATAAATTATCACTTATACTTCTGGGAGAATGAATTGATTTAGATTATGAAGTTCATTGCTCAGTTTGGATTTTAATCATAAGTTTTCATCATAAATGATATACATTTGAATAATGTGAAATTTTAATAAAAAACATTAGCATCATTAATTCCACATGAATCTCCTACATCTGAAAAAGGAAACAAATGACATTCTGTAATTTTGTTAAGACAATCCTCCTCACAGGATGCCTCTCGACGTCCTAATTGTTTCTTAATATAGTTAACATGTTTCTACTTTCAATAGTATTATATCAGAAAGTCTGGCATTAAATCTGAAGACAAAATATGTCAATATCATCCATTACTTAGACTTGTGGCACATATGTTACACATCTTACATATGTGCCTCCTTTCAGAACCTGATAAACACAAGAGCTCTTGAGATTGGAAGCTGTTTTATTCCTTTGACTATTTTCTATTACTTCATACTATTTTTGTGATTTATCATGCACAGAAAACCATCTTGTCTTCTTGATATCAAGAATGTGATAGTGGCTCATGTTTCCTCTCATTGTACGATTACAGTCTAATAATAATACATTCTAAAACATGGGCATACTTTCATGCTGTCAAATGTAGACTTTTAGTTCTAGGGATAATGCTGCCTGTGTGTCCCCAGGGTCAGGGCAGGACTTCTCTGAGTCTGATAATCAACCTAGAGGTTTGCAACAGACAGTCCTCAGCTCAGGGTGGAACTCCACCCCTTACCTCCTTTTCTCCTGTGCCTCATCCTGGATTTTCCTAGGGCTTTCATTTTTCCCCATCCATCTACCCCATGACAGAGTCACAGAGAAGATATTAGCCCCACATCTAAACCAACTTGAACTGTATTGTTGCCATGGTTTTCTTGTGGCTGCTCCTTACAGTGGTTGAGCTGTCCTTATACCAAAAATGTACTTTTAATTTCAATTTTATTTAAAATTTAATTTAAAAAATAAATCATTATTAACCTGGCTCATTCACATATTTATGCAGCGTGGTGTGATACTTCAATACATGTATACAGTAAGTTTTGTTCAAATCAAGGGTCTAACATTTTCATTTTACTATTGTTTCTTTACCCTTGAAGCCTGTGAGCTCCTCTCTTCTGGCTCTTCACGGAATAAACAGTAGGTTATTGTGAACTGTAGACACCCCACTGCTCTGTGGAACACTAAAGTTACTCCTTCAGTCTTGCTGAGTTTTAGCACCGCCCCTTTCTCCACCTTTCCCAACCTCTCATCATCTTTATTTTGAATTCAGATGGACTCTTTTGAGCATCCTCCTACAAGAGCTGACCTACAGCATTTGCCTTTCTGTATCTGCCTAACTTCTTTTAACATAATGACCTCCAGTTCTATCTATTTTGCCTCAAATGACAGGATTTCATTCTTTCTCAAATTTGCTTTGGCTTCCTATGCAGCGCCGTCACTATAAGTGGAAAAAAACACTGTTGTTATGAAAAGAAATGATCTAACAACACCTTCTTTATGCATCCGAATCTAAATCACCAATTCACAAAGGCCAGCACACTCACCTCTACACTTTCCTGAAATGATAGAAATATTTCCCTGAAACAGGCATCAAGATTTCTCAAGGTCAAGTTGGAAAAAATGTATTCTATCTTTAACTAGAGCCTAACTAGTGTTTTGTTTTTCCTTTCTTTTGGCTCTCCCTCCCAAATGGAAAGAGTTTATTGAAAAGGAGTTCATAATTCACATTGAATTTTGGAAGGCCAAAGGAATGGAAGGGAGCATTCAATGGAGGTGAAGATGCATGATGTTTTGTACGTCGTAGCTGCAACAATAGCAGGCAGCGTTTCGACCTTCGGAAAAGATTTCTCGTGATTTTGTTTAATCTCAGCTTGAAAAGTCCCAACATATAAATTAGTCTTTCAAACTGCATTCCAAGATTATTAGTAAATACTTCAGTATCTATGTAGGCTGATGGATTTAAATATGCCCTTAAATCTGGGACAGTGACCATAATAAAATTCCCCATATTGACTTCAGACAGGAATGCCCTTAGTGAAGCAAGAGTCCTAAGTTCTGTATTAACTCTAATTCTGTGCTAGCTTAACAGCGATGTGCTGTGACAGGCATTGTAATTAAAGCCTGGTGAGGACATCTTAGGAAATCCTCCCATTCCTTGTGTTCTGTACTGGTTTCCAGAGTGGGCCTAGATATTGTCCTGTTAACTTTTTAATAAATTTGACAGTGTTTTTTTATATTATAACAACATTTCTTCCCTTCCATTTTCTCCCTCCAAACTCTCTCATGTGCCACTCCCTGCTCGCCTTCAAATTCACGATCTTTTTTATTAATCACTATTGCATGTGTATATGAATATGCATATACATATATATTCTTAAATATTACCTACTCAGTCCATATAATCTTACGTATGTACGTGTGTGTGTGTGTGTGTGTGTGTGTATGTGTGTGGTTTCAGAGCTGACTATTTGACATTGGATAATCAATTGGCATGCATTCCCTAGAAAAGACCACCTTTCCCAGCTTTCCTCAATTGCCTATAGTTTTTTGGGGGGCTATTCCCTGTCTATCTCCCCATGCCCATTGGTGTCATTCTTGTTCAGTTTTTAATTCTTTTGAGATAGGCTATTTCTGTGCATGCCAGACTAGCTGTCAACTTATGATCCTCCTGCCTCAGTTTCCCAAGTGTCAGTACCATATTGTATGCCACCACATTCAATAATGCATTCCTCTAAGCACTTAAATTGTATTTAGTGTAAAACTGGTAAGTATTCACATACATAGGATCAAAGTACATATTGCTTTCTCTACTAATTATATATCTAGCCTAGGATCTGAGTCCATCTTAAAGCTACAAAATAAAGGAGAAACACAATCTTATATTAAATGTGTTGGGCTTTGAATATTCCTTAGAGCAAAGGATGTGTCAATCTTAAATAGTTAGATTAGATATGATATAAATAATTAACATTGTGAGACTCAGAATTTTCTAGTCATGTTTCCAAGCAACTAAGTTGTGTTGTGGATACGTGTGTTTGTGTGTGTGTGTGTGTGTGTGTGTATAATGGCCAATGAGATCCAGGATATTTCTGCTGCTTGGAGAAGAGGAGGACATAATTTTTGTGCTCATCACACTACCTGAAAGTCTATAAATATTTATAAACTTAGCTATTAACCTTCTCCAGGGCCAATATTTTGATCATTCACCCATGGGTTTAATCAAACATTCTCAGGATTTTAAGATGATGTACAGGGAACATAAGGAATGATTAATCCAGGTACAAACAACTTCCAAGGTCAAAAACTACAATATTTCACCAGACAAAATATTCTAGGTTGCTACCAAATATCAGAAGGTAATGAAAACCAAACAACAAGAAGCTCCCTTTTGCAAAACACCGTGACTTATTAACACTTAGTTGTTCATTTATAACTAAAAAAATCATCTTTTGACTTCTCTGTTCTCATTTTAATCCTTGTTGATAAGTGCATGTGTATTGTGATGTTTTACTGGAGATAGCATATAACTACTTTAACGCCACTACTATAAAAATAATGCAAATGAAAAAGAATTTTAAGACACCTAGGTGTGCCTAAGCAAGTCTGTAAATAAAACACAGCGGATGAAATATGGCACAAAGCACAGCCAAAAGCATGCTCCCTACTGGGACTGCCTTCACCTCTCATTTCCTCTAGACATTGTTCCGTTTCCACTGTTAGGTGAAGGTCTGTATGTTTTCAAAATGTCCTCATTACCTTCCTTGTTGTTATGATAAGATATTTGGCAAGAAGCGCTTAAGAGAGGAAGGCTTGGCTTGAAATTTGAGGACTACAGACCATCCTGAAGGGCAGGTGTGGTGGCAGGAAGGCCTGTAATGACTGTGGTATGCATTCACTCAGGACATCTAACTTGGTCATATCTTGGCAGAAAAGAAAAAAAGAGTGAGCAGGGAGTGGAACTGAGCATTAAAGCCTCAAATCTACCCCAAACAGTGTGCATCTGTTTTCAAGGCTCCACATTCTAGAAGCTGTCATAATGCCATCAGCTGGGGATCAAGTGTACAAACACATAGGCCTATGGTGATGTGTGACATTCAAGCAATGGCAGCTGATGTATAGCCATTTGTTCTTGGTATTTTTGATGTAGGAAAACAATGCCATGCTTCATTATTGTCTTAGTTAGGTTACTATTGCTGTGGTGAAACACCATAACCATAAGCAACTTGGACAGGAAAGGATTTATTTCACATACAGTTCTATAAAAAGCAGTCAGGACAGGAACTCAAGCAAGTCAGGAACCTGAAGGCAGGAGCTAATGCAGAGGCCACGGAGGGGTACTGCTTACTTGCTCAGCCTGCTTTCCTATAGAATCCAGGATCACCAGCCCAAGCACAGCACCCACCTACAGTGGTATGGTCCCTCCTGCATTAATCACTAATTAAGAAAATACCCTACAGACTTGCCAACAGCCTTATTTTATGGAACATTTTCTTAATTGAGGTTCCCACCTCTCTGATGATTTTAGCTTGTGTCAAGTTGACTACCCAGTACAATTATGACGATTGACATATGACAAAGGTCAGTGTGGCCTTTCTATCAAAGAACAATAATTGTTAATTCATAAGAAACCACTACTTATAATTACTCCCATCATCGATTGCTTCCCAACTGAAACAAGGCAAGGTATTCATTTTGACATGATGAGGTGTGTGTGCGTGTGTGTGTGTGTGAGTGTGTTCATTATGATTCATGTTTATCTATTTTGACTAAGGAGAAGGTTCTTTCTTTTACTTACCTAGCATTCTGCCCAGTACCAGAGATTTGACTGCACTGAATTCTGTGCCCGATGACAAGTAGGTTTGTCTCCGTGTATTCTCATCAATCTATAAAATCATTACACAAAATATAGCCATCCGAATGACCATTGTTTTGTGTCAAAAATGAGATGAAGGAAAGAAAAAAGACAAGCACTTGTTAGTATGGTTCTATAACAGTTTAAGAAAGTGAAATTTAGAAATGTAGTCACTCAAAATCTGATGATTTTTAATTTATTCACAGATACCCATTTATTCCACAGCCTTTCCCCTTTATTACTTTACCTAGCTCCACTGCATAAGAAACCAAAAATGGGTAAATCCAACAAAAAGACATGTGATTTTATTTTTACCTCAGTACTTTCCCTTAGCGTGGGGTTTTGACTGGAGTCATGCAGCTAAGAAATTTTGTTCTATGTAGAGCTGAAACGTTAGTGGTTTTCTGAAAAAGCTGCTAAGGCAAATAATTCCATTTTCACATCCTTTCTTCAAACTCATTCTGATATTTCCGTCATTATTTTCTGTTGTAGAATGATTGCTGCATTTATACTCATCTAAAGTAAGTGGGTTTCCCAAGACAGCTGATGGTCCCACCAGTAGGTCTCTGAGAAACTAGACATCGTTTCCTCTCTGAACAAAAGGAAACCAAGCAGAGCTTGGCATTTTAAGCATCAGATATTAACACTATCTCAGATAGGTTTGTTAAAAACAAAAATAGAAGGGTAAAATACATGATCGCATTTGATGATTTTGTCCTCGGCCTGATTTTATCTATAGAAAACCACTAGAAGATGCCATCATTAAGGTGATTCAGGACCATGTTTCTTCTCTAAGCGCCCCATTCCTGGATATGGTGTGACCCCTGGAGATTGTCTATTACCTCCACAAAGACCATTGCTTCTTCTCTGGCAATCTTTATGTGGTGAAGCTGCCCATCTGCCATGCTTTTAAAGTCAAAGCTGAAAACATCAGGCTCTTGGTACTTACTTAGCTTGTACCTTATCTGCAAACTTCCTGAAGGAGAAAGAAGGTACATGTTGGTAAAAATACCATCTTAAACAGCTTATGAAATGTCTGAATCCTTTTAATTTTTTGATATATTCACTTCTGGAAAAATATTCACTAGTACTCATTTGGGTATGTCACCTAACACTAAGTCCTATAAGTCAATTCCTAAGGGAAATTACAGTATTTTCTAAATCAAGAGTAGACATATTGTCCGTAAACTGACTCCTGTAAATCTTTAGCTTCATCTCTAAAATTTAACTCTGAAATTTTAATGTGCAAATGATAACACCATCTTCTGTCACAGAAAAAAATGAAAATGTCATTATTTATATATAATGTGATATTGCAATAACATTATCTTAATAGAACCTCATATTATTTTAAATATCCATCTCCCACACAGAAGTACCACTGAGGGATGAAACTTTGAGCAGATGTAGATTTATACAACATGAGACTCATTTCCAAGAGACCAGGAGTATAAACTTTGGAATGAAATTAAAGTGAAACGAATGACTTTTAGCCAAAGTTATTATTCAAATTAATAGTATTCAATTGCCTGCAGAGATTTAAATTAATTTGTTTCACAGAACTCCTCCTGAATTAACAGAAAAAGAAAAAAATATTCTCAACGTGCAGATAAACTTTGAGCTCGAAGCAGACACTGGAAGCACTCATGAAACGAAATTATTCCTATTGTAGCAATCAGTGCCCTTGGGCCACGTGATTTAAGTGAGGCGACACGGTTGCATATTTGTATGCCAGTTTATCTTTCTCACCTGGAAAATTCACTTCTAAAATATCCGTCTTTCATCCACACACAGAACAGAGGAAAAAACGGTAGTAAGCGATTTCTGGCGACAAGGTTTCTGTAGCAAACACATTCCAAAACCCAGAAACCATCACCCCGTACAAATACAGCAACCGTTTTTATGACTACATTATCATCTGTTAGGACCAATAGGTCATCTCCTGAACGTTTTTGTGCATCACACTCGTCCATTAACAGTCCTTGAATACATTTTATCTTTGATTAGAAGACAATCTGCTACACACAAGGAGATATTTTATTTTAAAGTAGAATATTAAAGCTGTATCAATAGTCATACAGAATACTTAAAAGCTCCTGGCAAAAATAAAATATAAGTGTGTAGAGAGGTGGCTCAGGAGTTAGGCAGGCACTCTGCTCTTGCAGAGGCCCTGGGTTCTATTCCCACCACCCAGGTCAGGCAGCTCACAACTTCCTGTAACTCCACACCAGTTCCGGGGAATTCCGCACAATGACTCTGATCACCATCAAGGGCACTTGCACTTGAGCATATAGACACACACATACACACACACATGCACACACAAATAATTAAAAATATTAAACACATATAAACATTTTATAGAAACAAACAAAAAACTCACATAGTTGATACAAAATTACCAAAATTATAAAGATATAAAAAGATGTTAAGTACTTAAATGATCCTTTTAGAGTAATCTGTAAGATCATACTCAAACTCAAAAAGAAGAGAAAACCTAGACATACTCAGTTTTTCTCCCTGTGCTAGTTTAGAAGCCAGCACCCCAGAAGGAACTGTATTCTACTGACCTGCTGCCCTAATCCAACCTTTCCTCTCCTCTAAAACACACTCACCATTTTTGGCAATGATAACTGAGAGGTATTCTTTATAAAAGGAACTCATATACAGTAGCAAGCTTGGTGCCCGTGTCGTCCGGAAGCTGAATTTGATCATGTCTCTGCTCAGCTTCATATCCCCATGAAACGAAGCTGCATGGTAGCTGGAGTTTTTACTTAAGGAATAGTTTTCTTGAAAATTGTAAATCACCGAAGATCCGGATCCAAAGTATGCAGAAATCTCTGAAATTACAGGCAGACAGACTGTGAAAAATTGAACCACCCAGGATCTTGTTCAAGTTACATTCATTGACATCTCAATGCTGTAAAATGAAGTACACAGCTAAGAGAAACAGTCTCAGGCTAAGATAACACAGCAAATGAATGGAGCTTTCACAATGGCTTGTGAAATGCCTTTATGTTAGAATGACATATAATTAATTCATTAGTCTGGCTTTACAATTGGAAGCTTAGCGCTCTCTTATGCAAGTTCACACATGAGCCAAGGCTTCTTGTCTTGTTCCTCCCTGAACATCTACTTTCTTATTTAAATTCTAACATCCATCTATTGCTTTGTAGCTACAACGCACGTATCCTCTCAAGACAGGAAAATTGGAAGAGTGAAGACTTCCCCCTCCATTTCAGTATCAATAAGCAGAAATACCTTAATTTTATATTAACTGATTTCCCATTTGATGCACACTACATAAAGAAGGTGAAGTCTAGCATTATTTGTGAGAGAGGTGTATGTTTAGCACGTTTCAACAAAAGAAATTATGCAGCCCTTTTGAAATAATTTAACAAGTATAACATTTTACCTATAGAAGGTTACTATCTCAAATTTACATACATGTGTAGGTGGACACGTGTGTATGGAAAAGGTCAGTGGAGATATTAGATTTGAATCCTTAGACTTTGTTCTCTCCGCTAGTATAAGCATCTGGTTGCTGATAGGTTTTATAAACCATGCTTACTGGGTCATAAAGCAACACGTTAGTACCCATCTCAGTCTAGGTATTTTCAATATAGTAATTGTATTATTTATAATATAACTTACATAGTATAATGTATGCATGTAGCATACATTTAGAAAGAAGTGGGAATTTCAATTAGAAAATGAAGGAAAGTCATCCTCAAGAAGGGCTTAAATTCACACTTCAGACCAACAATGTCTCCCGGAACACTACCAGTGGTGGGTGGTCATTACCACAATTGATTTCGAAATCACAGGTTGTTCTTGGTAAAACGCGATGACCCAAAAAGTGTAGTTTTGCCAGGTTTCATTAACTAACCCCTGGCGCTTTCTTTGCAAAGTTGCTTTGATTCGGAGCCAATTTCTTTTAGCTTCCTTCAAGAGAAGATTAAGAAGCCCAGAGATATTTCAACAAACTCAATGAATTTCTATTAATTGGATGTCGGTTTTCTTCTATAAAAACTGTGAGAGTATTATATGTGTCTGTATATTCAGAGAAGGATATCCAGATAGTTGCTGCTACACTCTGCTCTGTTCCTGTTCTGTGGCATAGATTGGTGAATAAGAGAAGCAGCAAATAAATTCTCTGCTGTTTTCATTCTCTAGCAGATATTCATTTTATCACACACCAAGTATCAGAGTGTCACTATTTCCTTATACATCAGTATTTGGTAGAAAATATTTGTTTAAAAGAGAAAAAGTAAATACACAAATTTATTATTTAGGTTTTCACATTGCTGAACGTGCTCACCCAAAACAGCAATACACTCTGGAGAGTATTAGATATGTTAAACATTTTAAAACCAAGAACTGCTCCATAGGACAGGTTGTTGACATCCCTGTTCTTTAAACATTAATAGTAGACAAAGCAAAAGTAGAATAATGGCTAGCATTGAAGACACCTAAAGGCTACTTGTAGCATGATTAATCAAAACTCAGAGACAGATCTTTGGGTTTAACCTGAAGGTCAGAAAAGCAAAACATCCAGCCACTCTCCCTTATTTCTACCTCAGTCCGAAATGGTGATCCTGCCTCCAGGAATCCTCAGAATGAGACTGTGATATTATATATATATATATATATGACTCCCATCTTATATTTCTCTCTAGTTCTGGGATTTAAAAACATGCACCACTACTACCCAGTTTCTGCGGCAAACTAGTGTGGCTTCTGGGATTAAAGGTGTGTGTCACCACTGCCTGGTCTGTAAGGTTGACTTGTGGAGTTGTTTTACTTTCTAATCTTCAGGCAAGCTTCATTTATTAAAAATACAAATGAAATATTATTACAGCTACTATTTGTGACTATTTAACAATAGACAAGTTTTTTTTCATAACTGAGTACAATGTCCAAGGATTAATATATGATTGGCATACAATAACCACTTTTCAAAAGAATATTTTAATACACACACACACACACACACACACACANCTAGTGTGGCTTCTGGGATTAAAGGTGTGTGTCACCACTGCCTGGTCTGTAAGGTTGACTTGTGGAGTTGTTTTACTTTCTAATCTTCAGGCAAGCTTCATTTATTAAAAATACAAATGAAATATTATTACAGCTACTATTTGTGACTATTTAACAATAGACAAGTTTTTTTTCATAACTGAGTACAATGTCCAAGGATTAATATATGATTGGCATACAATAACCACTTTTCAAAAGAATATTTTAATACACACACACACACACACACACACACACCTGCCAGGTGTCTTATTCACAGGGATAACATCTCAAGGCACACCTACCATTGGAGCAGAATGGTCCTGCATAGGCAGAGGAAGAGCAGTCGCAGAAGAAACCACTGGGCTTTTCTCTGCACTTCCCTCCATGGCGACACAACTTTCCATAGCTACCACAGTGTCCTCCGCAACCTGGCTGCACCCCAGGGGTCACTGTGGCTCTTTCTTCCAGATCCAGGGCTATCCCATTCAACTGAAGAGACCTGATGCAGCCTAAGAAGCCCCTCTGCCGGGTGGCGGTCCCACCTACAAGGAAAACACTGCAGATGCAAGCATGTTCCTTCACCTAAAGACCAAACAAAGGAAGGCCCCAACGAAGAAGAGGAAAAGCTGTGGTCTGGTGTCAGAGAATTGAGCGGTACAATGAGAGGAGCAACCGGAAGCTGTGAAAGACAACCGTTGATGAACTCGGAAAGACGCACCACAAATTCGACTCTTTAAACTTTGGTTTGCTTCTTTCCCTCTCGTTTCTTCTGGGGATCAAACCTAGGTCCTCCTGCATACTGGAAAAGTTCTCTGTCACTGAGCCATGCATAACTCTACACACTTGTTCTCTGAAAATGATTTATTGAGCTTTATGCGGGAGAAGCCGTCTTTCCCCATCTCTTTATTTCAAAGAACAAAATTAGGACTATGCTTCATCTTCATTCCAAATAACAACGTGTATTGTCATGGTTGCATGCTTTTGCTTTTTGTTTCAGTGGGTTGTTATTTCCTTTTTAAAAAGTATGTGTGTGTGTGTGTGTGCATGTGTGTGTATGTGTGTATGTGTATATAGATATGAACATACACACATGCACACATATATCCATGGAAAGTTCAAATATATTTAAAATCTTGACCTTCATTAGTCTGATGGTTTAATTTGACAGGTATTCCTCAGGAATCCTTAATAATACATTTATAGGGATGAGTTTTTATTTACTATCCACCAAAAGATAATTATTGAGTATTATTTTATTACTTGTACTTTGTAGTATATTTTACATTTTCTTAAAAGTTGACCTAATATTCATGGTCTTGTACTTGCGACTAATCTTTACAGAACTTGGAAAGGAAGCTGATGAGGGAATGGTGGTGCGATAGTGGGACCCAGTAGCTCTCTAGCCAACAACCTGGAGCTCATAAGATTATGAATCTTAAGAGAGAATCTGTTACCATCACTTTACTAGACTTCCATTGTTCCTAATTTATAACTGCACTCTAAAACTCATATTCATTCCCACAGAGAAGTGGAGTTCTCAACCCACATCAGAAAAGCTTCTCTATAACAAATGGACAATATTACAGAAAACCACAGGTCATAATGCAGAGATCATCAGATGGTGTGGAGCCCAGACCCAGCGGATAAACCTCAACTATATCTCTAACTCCTTAGGCTCAGGTAACATCACAAAAAAGGGAGAGTGAGAGACTGTCAGAGTCATAGTACAAGGAAGTATTTGAGATTGTGTTTCTTAGAAACCGCAGGGAAGTTACATCTATGATACCTCAATAGGACTGTCCAGAAGAGACCTGGACATTGGCAATATCAATAGTCATGCTAATATGGAATGGGGAAATCTCAAGGGGTCCTGACCTAGACAAAGCACTGTAGATAACTAACAATTGCTGAAAGAATGAGGATTAGCCTCTCCTAGAGCAAGTTCATCTCATCCTCTTCCAAATCACATAGCTGCCTCTAAGTCTAACAGTAACCCATGGACTTTCACTGTTCTCAGAGATTCAGCATTATTTAGTGCATATTTTTAAAGAAGTCACAAAAATTATTATCTATGGAGTTTTACATTGTAACAGTTTACTCTGTATGTATCCCTTTATCTGAATACACATCAGACAGAGGCTACTTCAGTCACTGCTGCATAGCACACAGAAAAAATGCTTGACACATCACAACTATACAATAACCAGTAACTACTGTATCCACCCTTCCGTTCACTCCTTCAATCACATAATGCCAGAGTGCGAGATGGGTATTTCTCTAGAATGGAGGAGGGTCAGATTTTGACCCATAGAGATGTTTGTGTCTCTGAGATAAAGAATGAAGGCCAAAATCAAAGAGCATTTCTGAATAAATTCATAATAGTTTATTAATGAGAGATGTGAAGAGTGAGTTGATAAGAATGCTTAGAAATCAAATTTTGAGATGCAATGACTTCTATCCAATTTGCTTTACCCAAAATTTTAATATAAATTCAAACTTCATTTTATATCATGCATGCCTCTACAGCAAAGGACACATAGTGGTTCAGATGGCATGGGCCATATTTGTCACCTGTATGTAACTTCAGAGGGAGTAGAGTGTGATGTAGAGCCCAATACATTCCAGCCTTCAGCTTTCAATATTATCAAGTTCATTGAATTGAGACATGAAGAATAATACCTCAGGGTGTGTTTGGGAGGATTTTTCTAGGAAGTAAGAACTAAGAGGGAAGACACTCCCTGAATGTGGGTACAACACCATAGGTAGTACAGGGACTATTAAGAAAAGGGAGAAAGCCATTTTGTGATCTCTCTCTCCTTCTCTTTTTCTCTCACATATACTAGATTTAGTCATTGAACCTAGAGTTCCTCAACTATTATTTATGCTATTAGGAGAACAGGGACAAAGCCCTAGGCATTCTTTTAGGGTATGTCAATGAAAGTGTTGATTTTATCCAGAATTTTAGAACAGCTAATAATCTTTGTGTTTAAATCCTACCAAATTTGAACAATCTTCTGTGATTCTCAAAGTTTCTCACTGGCCTGTGTTCTCAGGACATTTCTCTCCTTTCTACATCAAGTTGCTATTCACCTTGGCTTCATACCTGCCTAGCTTACCTATTTGCTAACTTAACTCAGTAAACACCTGAGGCTCAGTCCTTGCCCACAATTCTTCTGGCATTCTTACTCGACTTTAGAGTTTTCTTACCATCTATGCCAAATTACCCTTGGGATGGGAACCTTTTGGAGGAACTAGAGCTGCATCTTGGGTGTAATTTAATTGCTTCATGTTACATTACATAAAACCATAGGGTACATATTTTAAAGCATACAGTAATAGAAAGTCATCTTGTTAGGTATCTGTTGCTCTGACATATGACATCACTGTAAATCAGGGGCTTCTTCAGTTCTTCTAATAGCATAAATAACTAAGCAACTATAGTTCCACAACTAAATATAGTCCATTTTAATTTATTCTAATTCATTTTTCTTACTTATTTTGCATGAAGAAAAGTTAGAGACATATAGACACTTGTGGGCATAATGAGGAAATAATGGAATAAATACATTTAGTTTGAAATACGTGTGGTTATTATCTCAAGGCAGTCTCACTTCTCCCAACTTCAAAACTGGGTCAAAGAAGAAAACACTTCCATTTTTTTTCCATGCCTCAAGTTATCCTTGGTTTGAACTGTATTTACATTCTCTGTGCCTTATTGAGCAGTTCTTTGTGGGATCCCATATCTGATACTGGAAATATGAAAAGTATATGTATTTGATCATGTTCTCATAGAGCTAATAGTTTGCTAATATATTCAGAGAGAGATGCTCATGATTACTTCCTGATGCTAATTTATATATAGAAATAAATGCTAGAATAATGCTAAAGTATAGAGTAGTGAACAGAAAATATATTAATATATGTGTATACATATATAATATAAAATAGAATCTTAAATATTGTCATAGTGAGGAACATCTAACTTTGAAACGAGAACTTCTTTAATCCATAGTTTCAAAGAGTTTAATGTTACCTAATAAACTTATTTTAATGCCACCTTTATTGAAAACATCATATCTAATTAGACATAGCTGCATTGTGCATGTTTGAGGATTTGTAACTGTACCATTGGGTTTCTAGTCAGTCACAGAATTCTTCTGAGAAGCATGTCTCATGTAGATAGGATTGTGCTTGAAAGTTTAATTAAAGATTGCCGTGCCTTTCCAGGGCTAGAGTATGTCCAATTAAAATGAGCTGCAGTTTGATTAATTGATTCTGGATGTTTGTGCTGAGCTATTTTGTTGGGAACTATCTTCCAATTAATTTTCTATCAATTTACTTGCCATGCTGGATCAGACATAATGAATTCCGGAACTTTACAAACACTAAGTATCTTGTGCTGTGAATGCCTAACCTTTCTGTGTGATTGAATTTACCTGAATCATTCCACATGCATGACAATACCAAGGTCTCATACCTAAATGCCTGGCTAGGTGTTGAGTAGGAAATGAATTAGGAATACCTGTTTTGTTTTTTTTTTAATCCTTCCAACACATTTGTTGTTCTCAGAAAATTCTTCTACGTGACAAGTGTTTTTGTCACAGAATTGGAGCCAGCTCTTTCATAGGCCAATTTCCCATTACTTGTGGCAAGAAGAATTTTGAGATTAAATTTTGATTGTTTTAAAAGACAAACTATTCACACGCTCTCCTCGAATATTGTTGAGGATAATGAGAACAACTTCATTGCCCCAGCATCCTTAGAGACTGAAAGAGCTCATGACTGCTATCCGTATCTTTAAATGCAAGCCTATAAAAATGATAGGCTTCCTCTGATCTTGACACTGTGGTAGAGGAAGACAGATGAAGTCCCAGCCACAAGCCCATCTAGAGCAAGAAATCAGCAGGGCATACAAGCTGGGCTCAGAACCACGCCAGGAGGTTAGAAGTGCTTGGGATCTAGAGTCTGATCCCAGCACAGAGTCCTGAGGGAAGACAGCCCTGCAGAAACAGTAACATGAACTGAACGACAGAAGAGTACCACACTAGAAGCTTAGCTTTGGTTATGTCAAATAGTGATCTTAATTGTACAGAGTTCCAGGAGCACGGAAGGAACAAGAACCACTGTCCCCCATGTTTAAAGAATTACTGTGGTTAAATGAAGCCGTTTGTATAAGAAAGACTGTCATAGGCATAATGTCCGGTCTCCTGTCTGAACCAAACACAGCCCAGTGGCTATTGCTTTGGGAAAGAGCAAATTGCTTTGGGTTTTTTGCCTAAATCATGGCTCTCTAATGTGAACACACAAAGTACGTTTCAAAGAAATGAGCTGCTGGCAGTATCAGGCACATAGTTAGTTGTATGCTCTACTCTTAAGATTTTGTGTTCAGTCAAAGGTTGTTAAGGTCTTCCCACTGCAGATAGAAAAGTCTATTCAGAGGTTTTCAGACAGATAATGAAAAATGTACCACAATGAAAGAAATAAAATGCCTAAAACAAATGACATGAACACACAAAAGAAATACAACAGTAAAACTGTATTTTTATTGAGGAAACACAATTCCTATCAAAGAAAATAAGACTGAAATGAAAATTGTTACAATAAGACTATTTGATAGTCTCTTACCATGACTATATTTTAGCATATCAAAAATGAAAGTCCAAAAATAAAATATTAAGAGTATGTCATAATCAATAATAACTTGCATTTTCAAGACATTTTTAACAACATAAAGATATGAATTTATAAAAAGCTAGAAGATATTGATGATAACCTTATATGACAAAAACTTAGCCAAAACAGGGAAAGAATTTTTAAAAATTACTATTTAGAAGAAGGGTGACCTGGTAGGGAATGAGAAACAAATACGAATAGCCACCTCATAAACTGTATAACTCTTGTGATCAGTGGAGACATGGCTACATCACCTGCTCAATCCATGCAATTTCTATGATTAAGTAATTATAGTCTTTCATTTTCTCCCAGCAGAATAAAGCACACAATCATTTTCTCCCTCTAAATTACAAAGAAGAATTTGCAATATCCAATGTTGAAATTATTAAAGAAATATATCTTCGTATTGGTTATTTTGGATTTCCCAAAAGATCACGAGGGATACACTTGCACAGAGAACCAATACAAAGAACTACAGCTTGGAGCCTCAATGGGACTCGTATACCTGATCCCAGTATCAACCGTTGTGTGGGACATTGAGAGACTGTTTGCTCCATGTATTTGCTGCTTTGATGCAATCCAAATGAGACATAAATGACTTCTCCCTAAGTCAGGGGTCCTGTCTTCCACCCCTCATCCCAGACTATTCCAATGGAGTTTAACTTCTGTGGAAACTTGTCAGTGAAAGAATTTAGACAGGAAATGAAAATTGCAGAGCTGGTTGAATGAAAATCAATTCAGGCCTAATTTAAGAAGCTTCTGGGGGGAAAAATGCTGAGTTTACAAACCGAAATAGAAAATGACCACTGTCACATTTCAGTTTAAAAAAAAATGATTGATTCTTTTCTCTCCATCATTTCCGTGGTCAGAGAACATTGGTGAACGCAAGCAGCAGTGACTTTTATCCCTTTGTTCTCAGTGCTCCATCAAGATCAAGGACAAAGGTTCAACACGCTGAGCCTTTTCAGCCTCCTCGAGGTGATAAGCAGCATTTCCAAGCAGGATGGTGTAAGGTGTTTCATGAATCACACACATGTTCACACGTGCCCAACCAGAGACCAAGTGAAAGAACAAGAAAGGGGTGGTAAAGACCTGTTGCCTCAAGTAAAAACAAGAATGGAGAGGGACAGGCTGAAGACATGGCTTGGTGAGAGATCATTTGACTTGCATGCACAAGGACCTGGGTTCAAATCCACACATCATCAAATAAAGAGAGTTGGGGCTGAGAACACATGGGCCATCATTTTTCAATATCAGAAGCAACCTGATATGACCTTTGGGAATGCTGAGGGGAAAAGAGATGTCTATCATAGTGATGCTGTAGTTTCCAACCTCATTATCACACACTTGCTCCAAAAAGTTTTGTTCCTTTTCATCCCTCCTCCACTGAGAACATCATCTTGGAGCCACATTAGGTGAAGATAACCGTTCTGACGTTACCTAAGCCAGCCTGTTTCTCGCCTCTTAGCGCAGAACACTTCAGCTTTGTCCCCATCATTACCTGAGCTCAGTTTCAGTTATCACAAACAGCTGTGACCGGGCAGCTCGCGGCTGTTCGTGGTTTTATCTATCTGTTTCTACTGGTTTTCTTCAGAGGTGAGGGCACTGCTCTCGCTTCAAATTCTCTGTAGTGCAAACACACTGTCTGCTTGGTCTTCGGAGGCAGGGGTGGGGCAGACAATTGGGTGACCACATTTAATTCTTTTATGCTATCTCAATACACCAGCCACTGCTAAGAGACGATGAAAACTTTCAACATTTAAAAATTTTTAAATCTCCTATGTATGTAATGTCAGTGAACACTGGCAGCATCCTAGTCTGCGAAAAGGAGAAAATGATTGGTCAAATTAAGATACATTGAGATATCTGCAACTTCTGCTTGTGTATATATATATTGACTTAGTTAACATCAAGAAGCAGCTTCCAAAGGCTTTTGAAATTTCTTGCTTTTCAAGCAGATGAAGTAACTCGAACTTCATACAGATTTGTGTCCATGAAAGAGGCACTTTTGCAGGTAAATGCTGGACTGGTGAATAAATCACTCTTAGACTAAACCTAAGTTAGACTTCCACTTTTTTTTCATGCGTCTAAGCTTGGGCTTCTGTTTGAATTCAAATCTTTTTATTTTCTCCACTCTCCACACTTAAAGGATCTTTATTAGGATAAAGTCATGCTGAAAGCTGTAGTCTTACTTTCTACAATCATGTTGACTTCACTAGTTCTTCCCTACACCCAAATATAAATGACAGTCATTATGCACACTTGAAAATACTGATTACTCATAATCATTCCTATGATGGATGGATGAACGACAAATTAAACTCTCGAACTTGTAAGTAAAGGGTATTAAATTACCCTTTAAAATTTCAGCCAGAAAATCAATTAAATTGTATTAATGCAGAGATTCTCAGTCACCCATATAACCACCAACTCTGAGGAGGGAAGGAGACTTAACTCTCATATTTATTAGTATGCGAAGCAAGAGTTCCCAAGCAAACGGACCCTTGACATATAACGTGTGTTAAACACACTCTTTGAATGAAAAAGCCAGGTTTCCTGGTGAGCATATGAGCATAGCGCTGGTAGGATTTTGTTGAAGGGGAGGAAGGCTGTGAGATGTTTTCGCAGCTTTCCTTCAATAGATGGGGCCTTATTAGAGATGTGAGGCCAGGGACCAACTTTAATCACTGCTGTGAATTCAAATAAAGGAAGAAAAAAAGAAAAACTCACATGAAAACGAAATTGAAAACTCAAATGAAATTGAAAACTAGGAAGCATTATGAGGCACTCAGAGACCTACAAGGAAGCACCTTACATGTGAGAATTTTGTTATGGGAAAGTCAATGAATGCTGACAGTAACAACCAATCTGTTTGCAAGCTGTAAGCAGCTACATATGAAACGTGTTCCTGCGGTGCTTCAACACGTCTGTTGATCTGCAGTAGCCTGCTCCCACTGGTTTCCTTCCGTCCACGCCCCTTGTGGCAGTAAATGGGAATTAGAGAAAGAAAGAAGCTAGGTCTTGGCATCCCTTAGTAGTAGATGCACATTCTGTGCAAGGGCCTTCCATGATCCAGTGCATAGCTGGACCTGGCTTCCCACCGCATTCCCTCACATTCATTCTTTCCAGCCACATTGGTTCATTCCTGATCCTGAGCTCTGCTACACTCACTATCACCACTTAGGATTCTACCATTGAGAAGTTCATCTCTAGTCTGCTTCCTCTGGCCTCAACTCAAGGGTTAACATCTCCCCACCCCCCAGTTGGAAATGGAAACTCCCAACACTAATCAATGCCCGATGCACTCTTCTCCAGGTTCTGTTTCTACTTTCCTTTTTCATCATTGAAGTATATGTGTGTGTGGTGTGTACATGCATATATAAACATGTATAAATACATGTGTACCATATCTTCCTTTCATTCTCACCATTGGCTACTCTTACCTCTTCTACTGAAATACACTCATAGGACAGCAGAGGACTTTTTGCTCAAATCAAGTGCTTCATTAAACTCCCTCTAATTACTGCAGATTTTTTGCTAGTATGCCACCCACTGAGCTCTAATTCAGTGTAACCTTTTTAATTATAATTTGTCTCTCATGGAGTCTGCCTGTAAGGCAAAAACTCTTTATTGGCAAACCTAAAAAAAAATAAGAGATAAAGATATATCATGATTTGTTTGATAGGATATTGTAAATTGGAAGACTAATATTTTGTGTGTGCGTGTTGTTATGTGAACTAGAAAGCTGTCCTCTTCTGGGAGTGGTCTGCTCGATGATAGGCATAGCAACAAAAGCAGCCCCTTAGGTGGCATTTTGATAGTCAGGTATCATTAGACTACATCATGTCATTGTATCCCCAGTTACCTGTAAGTACAAACGAAGATCTTAATTCATTGAAAATAGAACTTTTTTTTGTTGGCAGAGATCTATATTCCCCCACTGCCTTTGATTTAAGCATCATCAAGATTTCCATTGTTAAAATTTTGCAGCGACAAAGCCACTTTAAGCCTGAACACATATGGAGATGTCAAAGGCCCGACTAATTGCCTCCATAAAGATGAAACCTCTTCGATCCTTATTCAAATTATTGCATATGATTGATAGCAAAAGACCCGAGCCGGTTCCAAGCAGTTTTCTGATGTAATACGCTACTTCGTTACTGCCACCTGAAATCAAATTAAGGCCATGATTCCTATCAGGTATAATATATAGTGATGCCATCTCTGGGAAGTTGAGATTCCTCCCAAGGAGGAAAGGTCATCTACAGGCAAACTGCAGTGTATTTCACTGAAAACGTTGAGGACAATTCCAGCCTTCTCAATTTCTAAGAATAGTAAGGGTATTTCCAAGCCACTGACAGATTTTAAATTGCAGTACTTTTTGTTATGACCATCTCTCATTTTTTTTAAAAAATTCAAGAGATATCTATGTCCCTTTCCTGACTGAGCTTACAGTATGACATTAAGAGAAAAGTTGTATATTCCTGCTCAGGTGTACTTTGTTGTTTTTATACTCTTAAATAAGCCAACTGAGTGACCACAAGCTTGTGAGGAGACTGCCTACTAGGGTTCTTCAGTTGTGTAAGCTAGTCATTACATTTGTTTTCAGGGAAGAAATAAATAATGGAAATAATGAGGACATAAATTTATTAGAAGCCCGAAATGTGTCTTTGTCAGATATGTCAAGAGCAAGCTCATCCCTTTCAGTGAAAGGGTGCTAATAACATTGTTAGGCAACAGAAGGTGTAAGCAGGAAGCTGATGAATTCTGTTCTAAATATAGCCTGGTGTATAATTTCTGATAATTCATCATTTATCCTGCCTCATCGTGTTTCTGAGTCTTTGTTTACATTAAAATGTTTGAGTTGGGATCAAATAAAAGATAATCCTTGAACTTCATGGTCCGAAACTTCTGCAAAGTAATTAGCGAAGAAGCCAAGGAAAATTAAACACATAGAGAGGAATTCCAGTCTGGAGCCTTGCAAATGTTCAGTCAATGGACATTAAGGGAGACACTATAAAGTCAGGTATCAGGAGAAAACTGGAAAAAAATGGGCAAAGTAGAAAAGAAGCTGTTGAAGCTGAGTACTGTCTTTCTTTTTTCTTCCCTACCATCAGCCTAGTTTGGGTGTTAATTGTACAGGTTGAGAAACAACAGCAGTTGGCACTGGCTGGCATTACAAGGGCCCCCCATTTCTGGGAGGAGAGAAATAAACATTTCCAAGATCATACTAAAAGCCCCAAATGTAATACACAAACTTTAACAAATCATGCAGCCTCTATATATTAAGGAGGTAAATATGCAGAGTGAGGACATTGTCGCAGAGATATTTGAGTCTCTTAACATATCTATCTGTCTGTCTGTCTGTCTGTCTGTCTGTCTGCCTATCTGTCTGTCGGTCTGCCTGTCTATCTGTCTATCTCTCTATCTGCCTATCTATCTATCTATCTATCTATCTATCTATCTATCTATC